>BSBK01004474.1:1625000-1887500 GCA_027943335.1 Chamaecyparis obtusa
AGAGCTATTAAGCCTATAACCTTGCTAGTAAACCACACAATGGGACATTTAAAGAGACAAGGGCAAGAATGCCAATATCTTCAAGAATCAAGATGAGAATGCAATGCAATGCTATGCTAGAAATGAAGATGCAAGAATGCAACTAAGCTACAAAGATGAAAGTATTACAAGCCTTTCTAATTAAGCTATGTGAGCTAAGCTAGATCTTGAGGAAATCTAAGATAAGAAAGCATAAACATGAAACTATGATGTAAGAATGAAAGCTAGAATGCAAGAAGATCTCCAAAGCTCCAAAGTCACCAAGAAATCCTGCAGCATAAGATTTGTAAGGGAATAACTTGCACAATAGAAGGAATAATGTGAAATATTATATAATTACTTGATAATAGCAAGCCACTTCGAGGGGGCAACCTCCAAATATCTCAAATGAGAACACAGTTTTTAGTCTATATCCTGAAAGAAGACTCACAACTTCCTATATATACCTAACTATGCCTAGGTTGAATAGACGCAACCCTTCATAACACCTATTTCTAAACTATAACATAATAATGATAAAATGTCTTAATTAAGGATTAAGATAGCCACAAGTTGACTATTCATAACCTTATATACAATAATATTAAGGGCATAGCATGCCCCCTCTCTTGAAAGAAGCATTGTCCTCAATGCTAACCAAGTGTGGATTCTTTCGAAGGAACTCCTCATCCTCCCATGTGGCCTCTTCAACTAGCAAATTCTTCCATTGGATGAGATACTAAGTCAGGGTTTTGTTCCTTAGCTTCTTCATGCGTGTTTGAAGAATGCACTCTGGTTCCAAAATTATTCTTCCTTCTTCATCAAGTTCTGGTAGTACTGTTTGTGTAGGAATATTCTACCCAATTACCTTCTTCAAACAAGAAACATGAAAAACTGGATGTATCTTTGTTGTTGGTGGTAACTCAAGTTTGTAGGTGACACTACCAATCTTTTGTATGATTTGGTATGGTCCATAATATCTTGGAGACAACTTATTATTCTTTTTTTGTTGCTTTATTGAGATTTGTTTATAAGGCTGCAATCTCAAGAAGACCCAGTCCCCAACTTCAAAATATCTTTCACTGCGATGTTGGTCCGCTTGTTGTTTCATTCGATTTTGTGCCATAGCTAAATTCTCCTTGAGTCCTGAAAGAACTTGTTGTTGATGAAGCAAGTGATCCTCTACTGCTTGAACTCTTGGTGGCACCTTTAATGATGATGTGATGGAAGGAGGATGATATCCATAAAGTGCCAAAAATGGAGACATTTTTGATGAGCTATGAAAAGAAGTATTGTACCACCATTCTGCAAGAGGAAGCCAAGCTACCCATTGAGATTGTTTATCTAAAGTAAAACAACGTAGATATCCTTCCAAACATTTATTAACCACCTCAATTTTTCCATCTAATTGCGGATGGTATGAAGAACTATGAGCCAATTGAGTACCCAGACATGAGAATAAATCTTTCCAGAAGTGACTAGTAAAGATAGGATCATGATCACTAACAATAACCTTAGGTGTACCATGTAGCTTTTGGATATTCTCCAAGAAAACTTTTGCCACTGTACTTGCTGTAATAGGATGTGATAATGCAATAAAATGTGCATATTTAGTGAGGCGATCAACTACTACCATGATGACATTATGGCCTTTAGATCTGGGAAGCCCTGTGATGAAGTCCATGGATACTTCTTCCCAACGTTGGCTAGGAATAGATAAAGGCTACAAGAGACCTGGTGTCTTAATTGTTTCCCCCTTATTTCTTTGACAAACCAAACATTCAGCCACAAACTTTTGAACATCACCTTTTAGCCCTTCCCAAAAAAAATCTTGCTTGACCCTATGATATGTCTTCAAAAATCCTGAATGACCACCAATTGGGGACTCATGAAGTTCTTTGAGAATCTTGTGTTTAAGATTGGAATTCTTGTAGAGATACAGGCAATCTTTATACCAAAGAATATCCCCCTTTAAAGAAAACTTATCTGAACTACTAGGGTCACTTTTGATTTGTTGGATGAGATTACTTGTTGCAATATCATTTTTCCATTCTTCTTTGGCTTCTACCACCCAATTTTCTTGTAATATTGAAAGGGCACACAATAAGGCTTCATCTTTTTCATCCTTCCTGGAAAGTGCATCTGCCACAATATTTTCCTTCCCTTTCTTGTATACAATTTCAAAGTCATATCCCAACATCTTAGTGACCCATTTTTGTTGTTCTTCTGATGATAGTCTTTGTTCCAAGAAATATTTTAGGCTATCATGATCAGTCTTAACCTTGAAGTGTCGACCCATTAAATAAGGCCTCCATTTTTTAACTGCATGAAGGATTGCTAACATTTCCTTCTCATAAATAGGCTTGAGTTGATTTTTACCTTTTAATTTTTGACTCTCAAAAGCAATTGGTCGACCCTCTTGCATGAGCACTGCTCCTATCCCATTACCAGAAGCATCACATTCCACAATGAATTCCTTGGTGAAGTCTGGCGTGGCAAGCACTAGAGTTGTACACATAGCCTTTTTCAATTGCTCAAATGATACATTAGCAGATTCATTCCATTGAAAAGAATCCTTCTTCAATAGAGCTGTAAGGGGTGCTGCTATGCGACCATAATTCTTCAAAAATCTTTTATAGTATCCTGTCAATCCCAAGAAACCCCTCAACTTCTTAATAGTTTTTGGAATAGGTCATTCCATGATAGCCTTAATTTTGTTAGGGTCCACCTTTACTCCATCATGTGAAACTATGTGTCCTAAATACTCCACCTCTTTAAGACCAAAAGCGCACTTAGATGGCTTAGCATAGAGTTGATGATCTTTGAGTAATTGTAATGCTTGCTCTACATGTTGCAAATGTTCCTCCCAAGTTTTTCTATAAATTAATATATCATCAAAGAACACTAACACAAACTTTCTCAAGAACTTCTTAAAAATGGAATTCATCAAACTTTGGAAAGTAGATGGTGCATTGGTAAGACCAAATGGCATTACCAAGAATTCATAATGACCCTCATGAGTTCAAAATGTTGTCTTGCAAATATCTTCCTCCTTAATCCGAATTTGGTGATAACCTGATCTAAGATCTAACTTGGTAAAATACATAGCTCCATTTAATTCATCTAGAAGATCATCAATGATTGGAATAGGAAACTTATCTTTAATGGTATACTGGTTGAGCACTCTATAATCTGGACACATGCACCAAGTTTCATCCTTCTTATGTACCAGCACAACAGGTGAGGAGTAAGCACTTTGGCTATGCCTGATAATTCCTGCCTCTAGCATTTCCTCAACAATTTTTTCTATCTCACCTTTTTGTATGTGTGGGTACCTATAAGGCCTAATGTTTGGTGGTTGACTCCTTGGAACTAGTTGTATGGCATGTTCATGATCCCTTTTAGGTGGAAGTCCTTTAGGCATATAAAAAATAACTGACTTACCATCAATTATTGCTTGTAAATCTGGATGAGTAATATCCTTAGATTGAGAAACTTCTAATGAATATAGCTGGGCCACCAATCCATCGGCACCTTTCTTAAGAAGTTTTTGCATTTTATGAGAGCTTACCATTTGTGGGCATTCTGCCTTCAATCCCCTTAGCTCTACTACCTTTCCTTGTGATTGAAATCGCATGAATAGTTCATGGAAGTTCATCTCAATTATTCCTAATGTAGTAAGCCATTGCACTCCTAAAACAATATCTGCTGCACCCATGGATATCGCATACATTGGGGTATCAAGTTGATAATCTCCCATGGATAATTTGATGCTATGACACTTTCCTGAACAACTAACTGTGCCTCCATCTGCAATCAAAACTTGAAACTCTGGGGCTGGATATATAAAACAATTTAGATGGGCTGCCAACTTTTTGTTGATGAAATTATGAGTACTACCTGAGTCAATCAACACTGTTACTTTCTGCTTCTTTAAGAAACCCACTACCTTGAGAGTTTGTGGTGCAGTAAAACCCGATAGTGCATGACAAGAAATGATTGGTTGAGAATCATGTGATTCCTCTCCTGACGCCTTGTCTGCCTCTAATATGGGCTCATCCTCTTCTTCCTCACTTGGACCTTCAATATAGAACAATTTCTTTTCATTACATTTATGTCCCCGATTATATTTTCTATCACAATTGAAACACAACCCTTTTGCTCTTTTCTCCGCAATTTTTTGTGGAGTCAACCTAGTAGGTTGAGGAAGATAAGGTGTTGAATATCCTTTTTCTCTTGCCACACTAGCCCCCTACTTTCTAGAAATCAAGAACTTCTCCTCTACCCTGCGTGCCAATGTAAAAGACTCATTTACTGAACTGGGACCAAACATGTGTACCTCATGTTGAATGTGATCCTTGAGACACCCCAAGAATAAATCATTCAAGTTCTCCTCTGTAATTGTATCCACTCTTAAAGATAGATTTTGGAATTGTTGAATATAATCCTTAACTGATCCTGTTTGCTGAAGCTTAGCAAGTTGGCTAAAGAAGTTTTCTGTCACACTATTGCTATATTGTGCTTGGAGTTCTTCTGTAAAAATTGACCATGTTACAGTGAGACCCTTTTTCCTCCTATGAGTACAAAGCCAATGATCCCAAATGAATTGATCTGGTTCTAGATATAAGGAAGCCATCGTAACCTTTTGTCCATATGGGATTTTGTGTATTTCAAAAAAATTCTCCATTTGATTTATCCATGTTAGAGGATCATTGCCATCAAATTTGTGCATATCTACTTTTGGAAAAAAATTCCTAGATCCCGTAGGATTAAAATTTGTGTCATTATTAGTTGAGTTGGAAGTTTGACCTTGATTTCTTGAGTGCTCATTCCTTGTTTCAATCATATAGGTGCTTAACATGCTTCGTATATTTGATATATCTCCTCGTAGGTCACACATATCCTTCTTAACCTCTTCCTTGAACTTACTAAGTTCCTCATTGGGCTGACTATCCCCTGTTGCTTCCCAATCTTGGTCAGAGGATTTCCCCGGTGTGGTAGAATTCTTTTTGCCTCTTGTTGCAGGCCCAGTCATGATGGAAACCAATGTTTTAGGGAAACAATCCCCCAGATATTTGTTGCTTTGAATAGATGTTCTCTAGAACTCCGAGGACCATGTGCAAAGGTGGTGAGATAGTTTTCTTGCTTGAATATCGGCGGGGGTGATCTGTCTGCAAGGAGGCCGAGTAAAAATAATACAGCACTTGTTTGAGTATTCACAATCAGCCCAACAACATATACATCTTTAGTGTTACTGTGAACACCACGCTGATCCTCCTAACTCAAATACATGATTCAATGAAGAAACAACTTCTCACTTGCTAGCTGTGCCAACTCTCTGCAGTAATATTGCCGTTTGAACAAATACAACCCGTTCTCCTTCAATTCTTCACCGTCGAGCAGTTGCCACTAGTCGGCTTATTTGATTCACGTCAACACTCAGAAGATTTCAGAATGACATAGATACTGATGGCTGCTCCCAATAGAAGTGACGATACAAGCTCGTGCAATAACTGGAAGAGTTCACGTTGTAGTTCGAAAAATGTATCCCTATACGCAGAGTTGGGGCAAATCAGTGATCACGTTGAGTCAGCCACTCCCGCTCTTCTTGTATGCCGTTATGGTGCCAAGATCATGCTCTGATACCACTTGTAAGGGAATAACTTGCATAATAGAAGGAATAATGTGAAATATTATATAATTACTTGATAATAGCAGGCCACTTCGAGGGGGCAACCTCCAAATATCTCAAATGAGAACATAGTTTTTAGTCTATATCCTGAAAGAAGACTCACAACTTCCTATATATACCTAACTATGCCTAGGTTGAATAGACGCAACCCTTCATAACACCTATTTCTAAACTATAACATAATAATGATAAAATGTCTTAATTAAGGATTAAGATAGCCACAAGTTGACTATTCATAACCTTATATACAATAATATTAAGGGCATAGCAAGATTAGTATTCAAAAGTTGGGATCCTAGAATGAGAAGAGAGCTCTTCTTTTATAAGAAATGAGAATCAATAGATGATGGAGATTAAGAGGCAAAATATTTGATCAAGGGTGAAGCTTGAAAGAGGAGCAATCCATGTGCACAAGTCTCCTCCAATGAGAAAGAAGTGTTAACTTTTGAGCCTCATGTGAGACAAAAAGGCCTTTTCTCCTTTTATAAAATAAGAATAATACTTTATTTGTGCAACTTAGGATAAGAAGAAAAGTGGGGGATTTTTATTTAATAAAAAGGGAGGGAATTCCTTTTAATTAAATAAAGACTTAGGATAAAATGGTTAGCCCATAGAATAAAATCGAATAAATGATAGGATTAGGATTTGATCAAGGAAATTGATTTAATTGAAAATATTGATTCAAAAAATTGATAAATTGCAAGAATGGGGCCCAAATTCTAGGCGACCATTTTAGGATGCATACATTTGCCCCTCTTTGACTAATGTGAGATCAATTTGGGATCACATGTAGTCAAAGAATGGAATTGAAGTGTGAGATCGATTTGGGATCACAAAACAACCTAGATGTGTGTTCAACGGATGGGAACACATCAGGAAAAAGATAAGCTGATTGAAAAAGACAAGGCCAACACCCCTGTAAATAGGTGATTGTCAAGTCTAAGATAAGAGATAAGAATCTCAAGCAAGGTTTGATAAAATTGAATCAAGGATTGAAGTTTGATAGGTACTGCACCCTCAGAATCAAAATCAAAATTAGGTAGAGGAGAAATAGTAAATTGATAAATTTGATCAAATCACTAGAAATCATAATCGAAGATGAAAGAATAACTATCAAGCAGTGAAGATATGCCCCAGTTTGACTAGGTTTGACTGAGAAAGATATACGATAAAGATAATGTCAAACCTTAGAGAGATGAAATGAATGAAAATGAATGAAAGACTAGAAGGTTGAAAGAGATGGGGGTGAAGAAATGAAGATGCCCCATCGAAGATCGAAGGATCGGGCCTCAAACAGTTAGCCAACTACGCAGAAGAAGGAGAAATTTTGAAATGCAATTTTGATTATCAAGATGAAATTAGATTTCAATTTCGATCCCAAAAATGGATCCAAGATGTCAAAATTAGCCAAGGCTGCAATTTTTGCAAAATTTTGAGATGTTTCAAAAATTAGGTCAAAAAGTCAAAATGCTATAAAAGGGGTAAAAAGGTAATTTTCAAATTCATTTGTCTTTTGTGATATTAAGAACTGTGAGAGATTAGAGAGAGAAAATGGCCCAACAAGCAACGATTCTAGTCCACACACATTGATTCGAGCATGGTCGGTTGCACAACCAGCCTCCTCAGTATGGTGCCTCGGTAAGTTTTCAGAAAAACTCACCTTTTTGAGTCATTTATGAGCTACTTATGACATTTAAAACATGTTTTTAATTGTTTGCAAATACTTCAAATTTTATTTATGCAAAAGTTTGTACCACTAACTTAGAGAGGACATGGATCCAGATCAGGTGGCCAGAGACGGTCATGGAGATAGGTTTTTGATGATGAGGGGGATAATGCAGCGAGACTAGTTCACTGATAGGTGGACGTAGGATAGGACCAGCCTACAGAGAGGGGAGGAGGGGAGGATCTCAGAGCTAGAGTGTAGGTTTTAGAGATCAAGATCTAGTAGCTTAGGATTATGATTGTCATGTGAGATCAGTAACTATGAGCTGAGATAGATCGGCGAGAGAAGTAGCACGGCTGACACTGCAGAGATCTAGAGAGAGGTGGCACAAGCTAGATATTATCATGGTCTATATATAGTAGTCATCCCTACAACACAAAGAGCACCACTCTACTCCGAGAGGGTAGGCAGATCTGATGTGGTACTGGATAGAATGACAACACCACCTCCACCACCACCACCACCACTTGATGGGGAGAGTTAGAGTTAGGTCTAGGATTAGATGTATAGAGGCATATCTTGGGAGATCATCCAGATTTTGGATCCCGCATTGTACTTTGTATCATCACACACACACACACACACACATATATGAGATTTACTAGATTTGTGATGTATCTCATGTATTTGTCCCACTTGTGATGGATGTTTCAGTTTTATTGTCTTGTTATATTGCTCAAAATGTATGATATATGCTTAAAAATGCTCATGTGTAATCTCTCTCGTAGATGTATGTTTAGTTTTCATGTTTATGAAAATGATCTCTTTATGATATAGATATGATGATAAGATTAACCCCTTGTGATGATAGGAAAAAGGATGTGATGTAAAAGACATGGAGCGAAAGACATGATCGAGAAAAAGTGAAAGGTGAGCACAGTTGACCGACAAGTCCATGAAAGATGAAAGGAGAGCTCTCTCCAGATGCAAGATGAAAAACTAAACTAACATGAACCTAAGAATGCAAGCTACTATGAAAAGTGGTTTACTTGCAAGGTTACAAAACCATTAGTCTCTAATAATCATCATCGAGCATTATTGGTAGCATCACACGATCATACAATGCACACTAGTTTAACTATGTGAATTTGAATATGATCTAGATCAGATAGGTATGTGGGAATCCCACCTAAGCATCAAAGACATATAGGTCAAGATGACTAGTGCAGTGAGGTTTCCTAAGTTTAATATGGCAAGATTATACTCACATCGAGACAAAAGGAAAGTCAAGATGGCTATAAGCATGCACTTGCAAAAAACAATCAAGGATAATACATTGTAGATCCTAGTGTCAAGTGGAACAAGCATAAATTCTCATGACAGTTAAGATCAAAAAAATATACCCACAAGCATAGAACAAATAAACATGTCCTCGTGCTCCCAGTCTTTTAGCTTGGAATCATCAAAAACTATTAGGGAGAGAACACTCATCAAAGAAATCATCATAGACAACACACAAAGAAATAAAGTCAAACAAGTCTCAGCGAGTCAAGTGTTTAAGTGGGTGTGTCTAGGTCATAGAATCAAACTTTGAGTATCACATCTGCTAGTGGAAAATATCATATCATGGTAGAATGTGAGTAGGATATCTGATGAGTGTTGAGAAAAACTTGACACTAGGGCAGTGTTGAAAAACACAATTGGGGTGGTGTTGAAAAACACCATTTGCAAGATGTCCTAAAGACTGACGCATCCAATAGACCAAAGCTAACATAGTTACACCCCCTAGCTAAAGACAAAGACCAATTCCAAACCAAGGCAACAAGGACAAGGCATGATGGAGAAAGGCTAAGTGTCGAGGATGTGTGTTAAGAAACAAGGGTGCAAAGGCCTCAAGTAGCACCTATTTCCAAGTTTTCATCACTTGACAAATTTTTGATTTTTTTAATTTTTTTGTATTTTTGCTACCAAGGTGCCTGTTTCCAGGTTTTCACCAAGGCACGTTTTCTATTTTTTTTAATTTTTTTTTTTTTTGTATTTTTTTCAAGACTTTATATGCTTTTTAGGATTTTCTCAGCATCATATATGAATTTTTTGGATTTTTTTTAGGATCAATAAATATGTACAAAGGATGCTTCTAGACAGAACAGGCATCATGGATAGAACTTCTTCAGGTGCAAAACATTGATAGGATCTAAGAGATGCTCTCCCTCTTTAGTAGATAAAAAATAAACACCTATCCCAAAAGCAGTAGTAATGATATAAGGTCCAAGCCAATTAGGTTTGAATTTGCCCTTTTGATCTCTATGTTGTTGGTTCTTAGGATTTTCATGTAGGACCAAATCTCCCTCTTAGAATTCTCTAGGGTGAACCTTTTTGTTGAAAGCTTTGGACATACACTTTTGGTAGACCCTCATATGGTCAAGTGATGCTTTACGCTTCTCATCTAGAAGTTCTAGCTCTTGGAGTCTCATGGTGTGGTAGTCTTCATTTGTCACTAGACCTTTGAGGGAAAATCTAAGTGAAGGAATCTCCACCTCTAAAGGTAACACTACTTCAACACCATAGGTAAGGGCAAAAGGAGTAGCCCTTATAGGAGTACGAATACTCACTCTATAGGCCCATAAGGCCGGATTTATCTGTAGATGTCAATCTCTACCATTATTATGAACTGTTCTATGGAGAATTTTGAGAATGGTTTTATTCGAAGCCTCTGCTTGACCATTTCCTTGTGGGAAGTAAATGGAGGACCAATGCTGTTTAATCTTGAATTTTTTGCAGAGTTGCTTTAGGTCCTTATTCTTGAACTAACCTCCATTCTTAGTGATTATTTCAGAAGGCACTCTATACCAACAGATGATATGGTTTAAAATGAACAAAGAGACTATCTTTCCCAAGGCAATAGAAAGTGGGACAACTTCTACCCATTTGGTAAAGTAGTCAGTAGCAGTGATGATAAATTTGTGTCCACCTGAGGAGTTGGGATGAATTTTCCCAACAAGGTCAAAGGCCCAGCGCTGAAATGGCCAATGAGATATAGAAGGAATAAGCTCCCTGCCTAGAGCATATATCAGGAGACTATGTTTTTGACACTTTTCATAGGATTTTGCAAAAGCTATTGCATCCATCTACATGGTAGTCCAATAGTACCCTGCCCTAAGAAACCTTTGGGCCATGGCAAGACCATTGGAATGTCCCCCATAGATGCCCTTGTGAATTTCAACTAACACTTGATTAGATTCCTCCTTTTCTAAGCATCTAAGAAGTGTCCCATCTAAACCCCTCCTATACAGATCACCAGAGATAAGGGTACAGTGAGAGGTGTTTTGGGTAGGGTTTCTTCATTCAGAGTTGTTAAAGGTATCAGGGATAATGCCATCATGAAGGTATGAGTAAATGGCACCATATTAGGATGAGTCCCGACCAACAAGGGTATAGATGACATGGCTTTCTTGGGAATCATATATAGGATAATGTAGCTCTTCCACCAGGAATTCAAATATAGATTCATGCTGATCTAACTGGAGGAGTGAAGCAAGTGTAGCCATAGCATCAGCTTCTTTATTTTCTACTCTAGGGATTTGCTGAAATGTGACGAATGTGAAATACCATCTCAATGAATCAACCATTTTCTTGTAAGGTACCAGTTTTTCATCTTTTGTTTGATATTCTTCATTAATGATGAAGGGCCACACCACCCTTACCAACTCATAACCAAAAACATAACAACATGGAGACAAAGAGAAGACAAAATACTTTACAAAGCATAAATTAATATTTGAAAATCATTACAACTTGAGAGATCTTACAACATGAGAGCTTTCTCCAAATATGAGATTTGCAACATGAGAGATCTTACATCCTCCAAACTTACAATCCAAGAGCTTCCAACTTGAGAGCTTCCAATGTGAGAGCTTACAATGAGAGAGCTTGCTTAAGAATGCACCTATGCCTTCTTTATATAGGCATTTCCCACCCAAGATATTACAACACAATCAATGTGGGATAAAAGATAGATGTAACTACCTTGACACAAATATTAAATTCCCACCCAATTAAACTTAAGCACCACCATATGGGCCAATTACAAAATTAAATTATCTTTGTGGCCAATAAGAAAATAGAAAGGTGTAACTACCTAGCTACAAATATTAAATGCAAGAACTTTCTACAAATTTTTAAAATGCCACCTACACACCTCGATAAATAAAAAAAATTATTTTTATTTATTTATTTTTCTTTTATTCCACCTATGCACTTTGGAAAATGAAATAATTTTTTTTTTCTTTTTGTTTCTTTTTTCTTTCTATCTTTTTTTTTCTTTTTTTCTTCCTCTTTTTTTTTTCCCTTTTTTTTCTCTTTTTTTAAAAAAATTTTGTCACTTTCTCTCTCTTCCATTTTTTTTTATCATGCCCCCTTTTATTTTGTGGTGCAAGATGCTCCTGCATCAATTAACCTAGTTGATTATCAGGTGGGAATCCCCATAGATATGTAGCTCTGTGATTCTCCATTCAATAGCCATTTTGAGCGCATTTGTCAAAGCTTCATATTCCGTAATGTTGTTTGTACATGGGAAAAATAGTTTGTAAGACTTAGGGATTGTGTAACCATGAGGAGAGACAAACAACACTCCAGCTCTTGAGCCATTTTGCATAAATGAACCATCGAAGAACATCTTCCATGTTCTCTTAATCATGTACATGATGTGCTCATCTGGAAAGGCAACTTGAATTGGTACACTGTCTTGAATTGGGAAATCAATCAATTGATCTGCAATGGCTTATCTTTTTATAGCTTTACACTCAACATATTCTATGTCAAATTTTGAAAGAATCATCATCCATTTAGCAAGTCTACCCATGAGGGCAGCTTTACTGAGAAAATACTTGAGAGGATCAATTTTTGCTATGAGGTGTATTGTGTGCACAAGCATGTAATGTCACAACTTTTGGGAAGAAAACACCACTACAAGGCAAGATTTTTCAATACTGGTGTAGTTAACCTCATATTGAACAAGAGTTCGACTAATGTAATATATGGCTCTTTCTTTCCCATTTTCATCAAGTTGAGACAATAATGCCCCCAAGGAATATTATGTTGTTGAAACATATAGAATGAGTGGCTTTGTTGGGATAGGAGGCATTAAAATAGGAGGATTTTCCAAGTATTATTTGATTTGGTCCATGCTTTTTTGACAATCCTCATTTTAGATACATTTAACTCCCTTATGCAAGTTCTTATTGAGAGGTTGAGCTCTATCTGCCAGTTGTGAAATGACCTCCTTATAGATTGAAGGCATCCTTGAAGACTCCTCATTTGATTGATGTTTTTGGGAGGTGGCATATCCATAATTGCTTGCACCTTTTTAGGGTCTACCTCTATTCCCTTTGCTGAAATAATGAACCCTAGAAGTTTTCCAGAGGTAACACCAAATGCACACTTTTTTAGATTTAATCTTAGTTGGAACTGCTCCATGTGATCTAGAATGACTTCCAAATCACCTAAGTGTGTATTTATTTTTTTAGATTTAGCTAAAGTGTCATCCACACAATCTTCAATATTCTTATGCATCATGTCATGAAAGATAGTTGTCATAGCTCATTGGTAAGTAGCTCCTGCATTTTTCAATCCAAATGGCATAACATTCTAGTAGTAGGTACCCCATGCACAAGTGAATGCAGTCTTTTCCTAGTCTTCAGGAGCTATCTTGATTTGATTATACCTAGAAAAACCATCCATTAATGAATAGATCTCATAACCCGCGGTCATGTCCACTATCATAGCTATGTTTAGGAGTGGAAAATCATCCTTTGGGCATGCTCTATTAAGATCTCTAAAGTCTGTGTAGATGCGAATGGATTTGTCATGTTTTGAAACTGGTACAATATTTTATATCCATTCAGCATAATCAATAGCTCTTATGAATCCTACACTAAGGAGTTTTTCTAATTCTACTTTGACAAGAAGAGCTATGTGGGGATGCATTTTCCTAAATTTTTGTTTAACTGGTTTTACACCTGGAGCTATGGACAAGTGATGCATAATGAGATTAGTGTCCAATCTTGGCATATCTAAGTAAGTCCAAGAAAAATTAATCTTCTTCCTCTATAAGAACTTGGTATATGCTTCTCTTTCTAGAGGTGACAAGGACTGAGCCAAGTGCATTATCTGCGGAGCTTCCTCTATTCCCAAGTTGATTGATTGAGTTGGCTCTACAAGCACTAAAGATCTGTCTTGAAAGTAACTTGGGAGGCAATCAAGTACCTCATCCTTGGGTGGCTCAGAGAGGTTTTCACCCTTGGATACGTCATTTATTTTTACTATTTTTGGTTATGACAATGCCACATAGTGGTTTTCACCATCAGAACTCTTATTCTTTTTTCTTTTCTTTTTACTTTTTGATTGAGGTACTTGATGTTAGGCTCTATCATGCTTGTAGCTGGTTTGCTGGCAGAAGAGACTACGGGTTCAAATGCATTTAGGTAACAAGTTATCTCATAGTCATTCTGGAATGTTAAGAGCTCAAGCTCTTGATAACATTGTGACCAATCAATGAGGTGAGGATTAGAAAGAGGTAGGTGAATGGCAGGTTCAAGATTGTGGATATGAATGGCATTATCTCTGGTGACTGAAGAGTTAGAGTCTGTCAAGTATCCCTCTAAGTCACCCAAATCAAGATTTGTCCTACCAAGTGAAGAATCATCCACTAAAGTGACCTGTGGATTCAAATTCGTAAATCCTACACGTGACTCGTTAGCTACCTCAGGATAGGAACTATAAGTATGGACAACATCAATGTCCATGTCAACTATGGAAGAATCAGAGAGAGACTCCCATTCATATTCATGTGAATCCGTATCTAAATCCAGGCTGGGATGTTTACACTATGCATGTTTACAATGTCTAGATGTGGAGGCTCTAATATCACCAAGGGTGACACCTTCTCGAGCACCATTCGTGTATTGATGTTCTTGGAAAAGATCTCCAATAATGGATTCTTATTGTTCTAGGCTTGAGACTGTTGTAACTGGATTATTTGAATCTCCCCAAAGGAGATTGGTGGAAGGGACCCAATATTCACACCTATCTTGTTGATTTGTCAAATTTGGCATGTATCTTGACTCATCTTCACTATTTGACTCATCAAGGATAGGAGCAGTTTTCTTGTCATGACTTTCAAACCCTAGGCCAACCGTCTTCTTAGACTTGCATCCAAAAAGAGCATGATTAAGAGGTTCAACCCTAGCATCCAGTCTGTGACTGAGAGGACCGTGTCCTGGATAGCCCATATTTTTGACAAGAGTGTATCCTCTTCCATATGCCTTAGGAGAGGGGGAGAAGTTCTCATTGTGCATGTACTTATCTTCTTTGTAAATCTAGTCCTTAATAGCTACCTCTTCTTTTTCATCCTGGATAGGAATTGAGGACTCTACAAATGTGCCAAACAAGGTCATGGCCCAAGAGGAGGGTCTCATCTCTTGGGAAGGCTTGCCATAGGACCTAGGTGAAATTGGAAGTTTTTTAAAGGAGTCAAGTTGATACCCCCCCATACCTAGGTCCATTGATTTGAATTTATCTTTGCATTGTGCTAGAGTTGCATTAAAATCCAAAGCTTCTTTATTGAGGGGAACATGAGTCCTTGCTGAAATGGAATTGACAGATAATGTGTTATCCCTAGGTATACAAATTTCTACTCCATTGTCGGGGAGCTTACCACATTGGTGGTAGGTGGATGACATTACTTGCATCTCATGGATCCACGACCTACCAAGTAAAATGTTGTATGCTAAAGGACCAACATCAACAATTTGAAACAAGACGTCTCTCTCCACAGGGCCAATCTTGATAGGAAGAACATCCTATATGCACCCTAAAATGGTCACCTAGACTTTAGGCCCCCATTTAGCAATTTATCAAATCCCTGAATCAATATTTTCAAAAATCAGCATTTTATCAATTATATCAATTTCCTTGATCAAGTCCTATTTTATCATTTTCGATTATTTGCCTTGGGCTAACCATTTTATCCTAAGTCTTTATTTATTAAAAGGAATATTTCCTCCCTTTTTATTAAATAAAAAGCCTCCCACTTTTCCTCTTATCCTAAGTTGCACAAATAAAGCATTATTCTTATTTTATAAAAAGGGAAAAAACACTTTTTGTCTCATGTGGACACAAAAGTCAACCCCTATTTTCTCATTAGAGGATGTTTGTGCACATGTATTGCTCTTCTTTGATGCTCCACCATTGATTAAATCTTTTGCCTCTTAATCTCCATGGTCCATTACTTTTTCATTTCCTATAAAAGGAGAGCTCTCTTCCTCATATATATATCCATTCATGTTTTATGCTAATATTATGTTGCAGGTTTTCTAGGTTATTTGGAGCTCTTTGAAGACATTCTTGCATCCAACCTTTGAAGACATTGTTGTTGCATTTTATTTAGTTTGCTTTCATAGTTGAATGATAATGAAATTCTTAGCTTAGATTTATTTTTTATGCAATAGATTAGTCTCACATAGCTTAATTAGGAGGGATTGTAAGACTTGTACTTTCCTTTCATAGTCTAGTTTGCACTTTCCTTTCATAGAGTAGATTTCCTTTCAAGCATTGCATTGTTATCATCTAGCTTAGCTTGCATCTTCATTCTTAGTTTAATTGCATTGTATTTCCATTTGGATTCTTGGAGATATTGGCACTCTTTCCCTTGTCTTCACTTGAATCTCTCATTGTGTGGTTGACTAGCAAGGTCATTAAGCCTATTAGCTCTAGCTGAGAGCAATTTTACAATCTTGCAACTCCATACATAGAGAGCTATGGATTGATTTTTGAGACCTCATTCTTGAGTGTTCGTGATTGTAAAGATTCATAGAAGTGCACTACTTTTGTGTGTACATTTCTAGCGCCCACCATGGGGCATAACATTAGCATTTTGTCCTTTATTTTTTGCATTTTTGTCAAATTTTTCATGTATTTTTTACTTTATTTTTGATCACTAGTTTTCTATCTCAGAGTGTCGTGTGACACTTTTCACAAGTGTCATGCAACAGTTTCCTGTATAGCAGTGTGACACTTTACCAGTTAAAAGTGTCACCCTGTTTGACAGAAAGTGTCACTCTGTTTTATGCATTCTGTCACCTGCAGGTAAGGAGAACTGTCGCCCTAGGACAAACTGTCACCCCTATATGCAGAGAAGTGTCGTGCGACATTTTTGGTGACTATACTATCACCTGTACCTGACAGTGAGTTTATTTACACCTTTTTGGCCGAGTTTAGATTAATCTGTTTACTAGTTTGATTTACTGTAGTTAGATAGATTTCATTTGCAGATTTCACTTGGATTTTGGATCTAAAAAGAACCTCTCATGTGTTTGGCTTGAATGCTTACTTTCTTTCATAGGCACATCTCTTTTATGCTCTTAATGGTGAATGAAAGAACATAGATTTGTTTTTACAAGTTTGTGTAAGTGAATGCTTCTTGGTTTTCAATATCAAATATCTCATTGAGTGATTGGGGGCATGGATTCATTCCTTGTTTACATAAGGAGTTAAATGAACCACTTTGTGGACTCACTCTATGTTTTCTTAGAAAGTTAAATATTCCATTGATTCAACCCTTTTTCATTTGTGAGTAGTATTGATAAGCAACTTTAGAGTACTTCTGATTGATCTTGTTAGCTAAATTGGGTTGTTAGACTCACTTATTTCTAATCGCCCCTCATTTCTTCCCTTTGAATGCAAAGTTAGCATTCATACATAGGGGAGGGGTCTACTTGAAAAGAGCGTTAAGTATTCCATAAAGTTTCCCCCTTTTTATGCTTTCTTGATCTTCTTAGTTTTCTAAGGTGTGGACTCACCTTGAGTTTGTGTGAGGAGTTAAATGTTCCACTTTTTTGGACTCACTTCACACTCACTTGAGGAATACTTATGATTGATCTTTTTGGCTACATTGGGTGTTGGACTCACTTATTTCTAATTGCCCCTCATTTCTACCCTGTGGATGCAAGGTCAGCATTCATATATAGGGGAGGGGTCTACTTGAAAAGAGTGTTAAGTGTTCCACAAAGTTCTCCCTTTTATGCTTTCTTGATATCATTAGTTTTCTAAGGTGTTGATTTTCTTTGAGTTTGTGTGAAGAGTTAAATGTTCCACTTTTTGGACTCACTTCACATTTATTTGGCAAGTTAAGTGTTCCACCTTTAGTGCTTTAAATACTTTTTATAGTGGATTGCTTAGAGCTAATTGGATTTTGGATTGTTCTAACCTTGTTGGCCTAACAAGTTGTGCTCGTAGGTGCTCTCATTGCTTGAAATATTTTGTCAAAAGAATGCATGTCAAAGCTTCAAATGCACAAGGGCTACTAACAATTTTTGTAGGGCTGCCCAAAGCATAAAAACCCAAATCAAGTGCTTGTTTAATTATTTTCTTTATTGAGTGTCACATATACTAGTTGTTTCATTTCATAGGCACTTAATATCTTGTTGTAGGAATTCTTGGGTGGTAGGAGAAGTATGCTCTTCACCCTTGTGGTGAACCAGAAAATCTTGACCCATCTTTGGATTTTGAAAGTAAGAAGGTAATTGAACCTTTGCTTGGTGTGTTTGGGAGAAAGCTTTGAGATAAGGGGAGTATGCTCTTCACCCTTATGGTGAGACAAAATCTTTGAATCTCATAAGTTGATCCATTTTTGTTTAGATTGTTAGAATCTTTTAGCGGGCCTACTCTTGAGCAATCAAGAGGAATGACCCAAGTGGGGACAAGCTTATTGCCAGCTATTCCGACCCACTATAAACTCAAGGCTATCAAGGACACAAAACCTTGGTAGATGTAGTGCTTGTCTTCACTTGATGTGAGTACTTGTGGGATTGTGACCATGAGGAAAGTATTGAGCAAGAATACTTAAGGTACTCTTGAGGCCGCGAGGTCCCAGTCCTTTATGAGGAGCAAGAGGGGTACTATGAATAGAAGCCCTTACTAAGAACCATACATAGAGGCCACCCTATTTTGCCACTTAGCTTCTTGGTGCAAGGATTGATCCAAGTGGAATAACCTGGATCACCCCAAGATTACTCACCATATGTGTTCCTTTGGTTGTGTCTTTGGCACTTCCATGAAAAAGCCAATATCTATTGTGGGCAACCACTTTGTGTGAGGCAAGGGAGCATCAAGTGTGGGCCAAGTTGTTAAGTATTGAGCCTTGACTTTCTAGGATAGATATTTCTTGAAGTGTCTTTGATTATGTAATACTAGTGTTAACATTCTTGAACATTCGAACAATCGGTAGTATTCATAGGGTGTTTTCTATTTTGATATCACAAGTGTTTATCTTGGAAAGGTTGCTTTTGCCCTTGTTTCAAGCCCTTGAAGACACGTTTGATCCCATATTGTTTGCAAACCTATCAATTTACTGCTATCATTATGATTGGAATTGAAAAATCAACCCTCAAATTGAAAATATTGAACAAACAAGCCTTAAAACTGAGATTTTGACATTCACTGGTCAAAGAGTCATATGACACTGAAACGCTGTCGCACCCTGTTCTGAGAAATGTCACACAATAGTTCATCCCTGCACAACTGTCACCTCGCTTGCCTAGAAAGTGGCACACTGTTAGCCTGGAAAGTGTCACCTTGTATTACGCAAATTGTTGCCTAGTCTTAAAGTGTTGCCTGGTTAGCCTGGAAAGTGTCACTTGAGAATTTTTTGCTGTATACCTAGTTTCAGTCATTTTGTAGTTGCTTTTAGTTGCCTGGTTCTTTAGGAAGGTAACTTATTTTGCCGCTAGAAGCTTATCTTTACCCTAAATTTCTATTTTAGCCCTCTAGGGGTAGTGTCATTTGATTTACAAAGTCACTTTGGGAAGAATTGTCAAGTTAGAAGATTATTCCTATTGAGAAAGTATATCTCTAGAGTTGTTAGTAACATTCTTGGAGAATTCTAGTACTCTTTTTGTCCAAATCATTTCCACTCAAATTCAATTTTAATTATACAATTTTGGCTAAGTCCATCCTCTTGGTTCAAACATGCAAGGATATTGATCCTTTGATTTTTAGCACCTATTTGACAATGTTGGTAACGCCATTTGCAATTTCTATCTTTCCATCTCTTTTTGGACATTAGAGAACTTTAATTATCTTAGTTTGGTGTTGACACTTTGAGAGATTGTCTTATCTTCAAGAATCCTTTTCTTTCATGTCAGTTACAACAAGGTACCAAGTGAATCAAGGAAAATGACCCCCGGTTGTCTTTAATCAGTTACCCTTAGTTAAGACTTGTCAACAACAAAAGGGAAAAGAACCCATTTTCGATCGATCCCCTAAGAGTGAGTCTAAGGTTGGTTTTGACCCAAAGAGTAATCCTAAAGTATAGAGTACTTCTTTAGCACCTAGCTCCTCAAATATGGATATGAGTTACACCTTCACTAGACAACAAAGAGAAGCAATGAATCAAACTCTTAATGACATGTTCCAATGACATAGGGGTGACGCGATCTCTGCTAGGTCCTCTTTTGATAGTCCATCTGGATCACCTCCTATCAACACAAGGTATCTAGATGCTCATCAATGAGTTGAAAGACATCGTAGGAAAGCTCACTCAGATGCATGGTCACAACATGAAGACCAAAACAACAAATTTGGTGATGCTCATATCAATGCGGCTAATGTATCCAGACATTCAAGAAAACCTTCTCCACTTAGAGACACCTCCTAATATGTGAGTGATAGGTTGAAGCACATTGAGAGGGAGAAACAAGCTTTCTTAGATGAATAAGCTACTAAGAAAGAAAGGTTCAAACAATTGGAGGATGAGGAACGAGCTTTGCTAGACATAAGGAGAAGATTCACACAAGAAGAACAAGATAGGCTCCTAGCGCAACAACTCCATAATCAATTCAACAATAGGGGTACCAATAGTGGAACCAACTCTCCACCATCTACTCCCTCACCAAGTCCAAGAAGAAGGTCAAGGACCCCATCAAGATCGCCTAGTCCTAGAGGAAGAAGGACTTCTCAGTATAACCATCATAGGAGACAATCACCTCCTAGATATTCAAGACAACCCTCCCAACGAGCTCATCATGGCTCACAACATGGAGGAAGTAATGCCAAATTTGAAACTATTGATTTCATTACAATGCAACAAGAACCATCCTTGCAACAATATGTGGAGAAGTATGTGGAGAAAAATAAGGATTAGTTCTTAGAAAGTCTAATCAATAAGGGTGCAAAAGTCCCATACAACTTTGATGTGGACCAAAAGATTAAGAAGCAAAACCCTTCAACTGATGAGGTGATTAAGTAGATGCAAAAGACAATGGAAAAAATGATGGCTCCTAAGAGTTCCTTCAACCTAGATTCTATATGTCCTAATCCCATTGACAAAAGTGTGGTTATGGTAGATTTTCCTAGAAAGGTTGAAATCCCCACATATGACAAATATGATGGTAGTGGTAACCCCCATGACCATGTACGACAGTTCCATATCATGAGCTTTGAATTTCATCATGAGGACTCCTACCTTATGAGATTATTCCCAAGGAGCCTTAAAGTCCAAGCTATGGAGTGGTTTACTAACATTACCCCTCCCGTCAAAACTTTTAAAGAACTTGTCCAAAGGTTTGTGTAGCACTTTGCATATAATCTATCAAGGTCGGTCACCATGCTTGATTTGTGTAAATTAAAACAAAATCAAGGGGAACCTTTTGTGACATTTTTACAAAGGTGGAGATGCTTATGTTCCAAATATTCTAGGACCATCCCTGAGGAAGAAAGGATTGATATAATTGTGAGCAATCTAGTGCCAGAATTAAGATATGAAGTTAGAAAAATGGTCTTTAATTCTTTTGACACTATGATAGAAACTGCATGTCGCATCAAGGATGTTCTAAAAGAATAAGGTATTTTGGCCAAATAGAGTAACAAAAATAATGGCCAAAAAAATAACAACAATCATAAGGACAAAAAGAACTCATATTGGAACAAAAATAAGCATGTAGTCAATGACAAAGTTGTTGACTCTCCACAACCTAAGGAACAAGGAGTTCTTAATTTATCTAGCATAGTTCAAGCTATGAAGTTGCACACATCCTTAGACCAACAAGAGCACAAGCCCAAGTATCAAAATAAACCTAAGTTAGGAAAGAGGCAATTCACTAAGCTTGGAGACTCTTATGTAGACATTTTTAAGACCTTGATTGCTCATAATTTGGCACAACCTCAGGATCCTACACAGTTTCACATACCGGATCCCAAACCTTATTGGTGGAATGAGAAATTTTACTGTGTATACCACAATGGGATTGGACATGACATTGAAGGTTGTTTTAAACTCAAACATCTTTTTCAAGACCTTATTGAGAGTGGGAAATTACAAGTTGACGGGTTGACCACAAACACAGACCACAAGGCCTTTAAGGAGCCCTTGCCTAAGTATGAGAAGGGGGAGACCTCTCAAAAGAAGAATGGCAAGGCCACAATCAATTATACCTATACAGCTATAGAAAATGTCAGTAATATGCTTGAGGTTTTGGACAATGATATCAACATGATGAGAGGGAATGATCCCCATGATTATGATGTAAGCTCACCTCTCATATTTGATGAAGGACTCGTTGTTGTGCTTAGAGCTCCTCAATCTCAAAGGTCATCTCAACCTCTCAATGTTGTTACTAGGAGTCAATCCCAAGGACCTATTATCATTAGGGGTCCTAATTCTAGCAAATCCAAGCAACCAGTGTCCAAAAATGTTCCTTCCAAGTCTACAGTGGGTCCTAATATGAGTTACAAACTTGTTGATCAGTTACAACGAACGCCATTGCAGATTTCTATTTTTGAGCTCTTAGAATTGTCTCCTAGACACAAGCATGTCCTTGAGGACACTTTGTGTGCGATAAATATCCCTAATAATATAGATGTCGACCAATTCTAGAACATGGTCAACCACCTTGCTAGCCCACATTACCTTACATATTCTGAAGAAGATGACAAAGCCTTGAGCCATCCGCACAATCTTGCCCTTCACTTTGAGGTCATGATCCATAAAACCCGTGTTAGGCATGTGTTGATAGATGGGGGTGTTGGGTTCAATATTTTTTCTCTAATTCTTTTGAAAAACTTGGGTTACTTAGAGCATGCCATTGATACTAGGAAGAAAAATACTATCAAAGCCTATGATGAGGCTGAGAGAATTTCTAAGGGGTTAGCTATTCTTCTAGTCAGAATTGGTCTTATTGAAAAGGACATTTTGTTTCAAATTGTCAATGCTGGTCCTCCAGCATACAACATCCTACTAGGTAGACCATGGATTCACGACATGCAAGTAGTACCATCTACCTATCACCAATGTGTCAAGTTTCCATACAATGGCGTAATAGTTTGCATACCAAGTGATAGTACCTTATCTGTTAATACCATTTTAGTAGGGGTTCCCTTAAATAGAGAAGCAGATAATTTTGGGGCAGCTCTTGAACAATGTAAGGATAAATTCAAGTCCATAGACCTTGGTATGGGAGGATATCAAATTGAATTCTTTACAAAATTGCCAATTTCACCTAGGTCCTATGGTAAACTATTACAAGAGATGCATCCCTCGTCTTCAGCCATGACTCTGTTCGATACTTTTGTAGAGTCTTCAGTACCTATTCAGCATGAGAAAGAAGAGGTGGCTATTAGAGATTGGATATACAAAGAAGAAAAGTACCTACATAATGAAAATTTTTCTCCATCTCCTAAGACTTATGGGAGAGGATACATGTTGGTCACCAACATGGGCTACCTAGGTCATGGCCCTCTTAGTCATAGGTTAGATGCCAAGGCTGAACCACTCAACCATGCTCTTTTTGGTCATAGGACTAAGTCAACAGTTGGCCTAGGGTTTGATAATGGAAAGAACAAAAGTGTTCCTATCCTAGCTACGATGGATAGTGACAGTGACTCAGATTATACACCTAATCTCCAAAACCAACAAGACATGACTGATGATTGGGTGCCTTCCACCAATCTCCTTTGGGGGGATTCAGATGATTTAGTAGCTAAAAATATAGACACCAGAGAAGGTGATACCCTTCACAATATTGAAGCTTCTACATCAAGACATCCCAAGCCTTCTTGGTGTAAACATCCCATTAGAGATTCAGAAATAGATTCACATTAGTTTGAATGGGACTCTCTTTCAAATGAAACAGTTGATTTAGACATGGATGTTGTCCACACCTATAGTACTCAACCTGTTGCGACCAACGAACCTAGTGTAGAACTATTGGATTGGACTCCTTGAATTTCCTTAGTGGATGATGCTTCATCTGGTAGGATGAGCTCTAATTCAAGTATCTTAGAGGGAGACTTGATAGATCCTAATTGTGTGATCACCAGAGATAATACCTTTTGTATCAATAATGTTGAACCAGTCATTGACCTACCCCTTGTCAACCATCATTTGATTGATTGGTCACAACTTTGTCAAGAGCCTCAGCTCCTCACTTTTCACAATGACTACGAAATAGCTTGCTACCTGAATGCTCTTGAACCCATAGTCTCTTCCACCAGTGAACCTACAACAAGTATGATGGAGCCAGATATTAAGTACCTCAGTCACAAAATAAAAGAAAAGAAGAAAAAGAGAAATGGTTATGATGGCAAAAACCACTATGTGGCAGTGTCAGAACCCAAAAAAGTAAAAAGAAAGGATGTATCCAAAGGTGAAAACCTCCTTGAGGTGCCTAAGGATGGGGTACTTAATAATCTACCAAGTTATTTCCAAGATAGGTCATTAGTTCTTATTGAGCCTACACAACCAGTAAATTTGAATACAGAAGAGGCTCCACAGGTGATTCATCTAGCTCAGTCTCTGTCAGTGCAAGAAAAAGAGACATACACAAAGTTCTTACAAAAGAAGAAAATCAATTTTACTTGGACATATTCAGACATGCCAGGGCTTGACACTAATCTTATTATGCATCACTTATCTATAGCTCCAGGAATTAAACCAGTAAAATAGAAGTTGAGTAAAATGCATCCTCACAGAGCTCTCCTTGTTAAGGTTAAATTAGAAAAGCTCTTAGGAGAAATATTTATTAGAGCTATCGGCTATGCCGAGTGGATCTCAAATATTGTTCCAGTTTCAAAGCATGATGGGTCCATTCGTGTATGCACAGACTTCAAATATCTTAACAAAGCTTGCCCAAAGGATGACTTTCCACTCCCTAACAGAGACATGATAGTGGATATGATTGTAGGCTATGAGATATACTCTTTAATGGATGGTTTTTCCAGTTATAACCAAATAAAAATAGCTCCTGAGGATCAAGAAAAGATAGCCCCCACATGTGCATGGGGAACCTATTGTTAGAATGTCATGCCATTTGGATTAAAAAATGCAGAAGCCACATACCAAAGAGCTATGACCATAATATTTCATGATATGATGGATAAAAACATGGAGGATTATGTGGATGATACCTTTGTTAGGATTAACAAGGTAGAAATAACAATTATGTGCAAATATAACTAATATCAGAAAACAAAAAACCACACAGAAGAGAACACAAGACATAAATATTTAACGTGGTTCACCTAATCCCTGGGCTACGTCCACCAACAGCGAGTCCAATATTATTATTATCCAGTGATTACAACCCGATTACAATCTGTAATCTATTACAACTCAATTCTACCGCAAGTACTAAAATCATACATATGAATAAACCCTAACCCTAAGACATATTATACAATATTTTTGCCACTTTAGGGTTAAAACAAATTATAACATGTCAGCCCAAATAACCGAAAAGTAGTCAGCCTCAAAAAATTTTCTTGATTAGTCACCACAAGCTAACAATCTCCCACTTGGTGACTGATCAGTATCCACACTATACAAAAAAACCTCCCACTTGGAGACTGATCCTGTAGCAATACCACTACCACATGAGGCTCCCACTAGATCGAACCACCCTGGACTCAGCTGTCCCTTTATTTTGTTCAGTCTAGAAGACCAATTGAAGTTGAACATGAGTTCAACTTCTCCCTTGTTACTACCTTTGTAAACATATCTGCTGGATTATCATAAGTATGAATCTTTTCCAGCCTTAACTGCCCATCATCAAAAACTGACCAAATGAAATGGTACTACAACTATATGTGTTTTTTCTTTGAGTGCAAAGAAGAATTCTTTGCAAGATGAATGGCACTTTGGCTATATGTATGTAGAAAATTATCCTTTTGTGGATGTCCCAATTCTTCTATCAAGAATTGAAGCCATATCATCTCCTTGGCTGCCTCTGTAGTGGATAAAGCAACCACCTTTTGTAGTCAAGAAATCCAACTCACTACTGTCCCACCAACAGTAAATATATAACCTGTAGTACTCCTCCTGCTATCTATATCTCCTACGAAATCTGAGTCAACATAGCCTTGTACAGTAGTAGTAGAACCCCCAAAGTGTAAACACTTACTGGATGTACCTCTCAAATATCTGAGAATCCATTTGACTGCATTCCAATGCTCAATACCAGGGTTACTCATATATCAGCTAACGACACCCACTACGTGTGCAATATATGGCCTAGTACATACCATAGCATACATTAAGCTCCCTACAGATGAAGCATAAGGTACCTTAGACATTTTAGTCTCTTCTTCTGGTGTCTTGGGACACATATCCTTAGTCAATTTCAAATGACCAGGCAAAGGTGTGCTGATAGCTTTGGCATGTTCCATAGAGAAACGTTGTGACACCTTCTCAGTATAATCAGCTTGAGATAGAGACAATTTCTTGTTTTTCCTATCTCTGCAAATTTTCATACCAAGGATTTGTTTTGCTGCCCCCAAATCCTTCATAGCAAAAGATTTTGCTAACTGTTGTTTCAACCCCTGAATATGATCCATGTTAGACCCAGCTACAAGCATATCATCAACATATAAACATAAAATAATGTAGTTGTCATCATCCAACCTCTTAAAATAAACACAATGGTCAAAATGACACTGACTATATCCATGCTCATTCATAAAACTGTCAAATTTAATATACCATTGCCGAGGTGCTTGCTTCAAGCCATATAAACTTTTCTGCAATCTGCACACCAAATTCTCCTTACCCTTGACCTCAAATCCTTGTGGCTGAACCATATATATTTCTTCATCCAAATCACCATGAAGAAAAGCTATTTTAACATCAAGCTGCTCTAAATGCAAATCTTCAGTAGCCACAATACTTAAAACAGTACGGATAGAAGTCATTTTAACAACAGGAGAAAATATCTCATCAAAATCAATACCATGTTTCTGTGCAAATCTTTTTATGACTAATTTGGCTTTAAATCTTTTCTTACCTCCATCCTCTTCTTTTATCCTGTAAACCCATTTATTCTGTAAAGCCCTTTTACCTGTAGGTAACTTACATAAATCCCATGTTTGATTTTTGAGCAAAGGGTCCATTTCATCTATCATTGCAGACTCCCACTGAAGCTTTGTATCCACCTGCACAGCTTCATTATAACATTCAGGTTCACCAGCATCTGTTAACAAAATAGAATACAAAGATGGAGAAAATCTTTCTGGAGGTCTACTTAGCCTTGTTGACCATCTAACATTCACTGGTGTGTGTGGTATTTGTTGTTGTTGTTGTTGCAGAGTATAAGGAACTACTGGAACATGAACTTGTAGAGTATCATCCAGTACTACATAATCATTTTCTTTCTTCTCATGCTGCAGCAACAGATCTTTGTACAATACTTTCTCATTGAATATGACATCGGTGCTTCTGAAAATTTTATGATTTTCAAAATCCAAAAGCCTATAACCAAATTCATCAATGCCATATCCAACAAATACACATTTCTTTGACTTAGCTTCCAACTTGGTTCTATTTTCAGGATCTATAAGTGCAAAAGCTTCACAACCAAAGGTTTTGAGAAAAGAATAACTCACCTTCTTACCACTCCATGCTTCCTCTGGAATACCACAGTCCAAAGGAGTAGAGGGGCCTCTATTGATTAAATAAATAGCAGTGTTTATAGCCTTTGCCCACATATTTTTGGGCAGCCTAGCATGCAACCTCATACTCCTTGTACGCTCCATTATTGTCCTGTTCATGCGTTCAGCCACTCCATTTTCTTGTGGAGTTCTTGGTACAATTTTTTGTCTACAAATACCAGTAGAGACACAATAATCTTCAAATTATTTGCTGCAATACTCACCGCCATTATCAGATCTAAGACATTTTAACTTTTTACCAGTCTCATTCTCAACCAAGCATTTCCATTTCTTAAAAGTTTGAAATACATCAGATTTCTATCTAAGGAAATAAATCCATACTTTTCTTGTTGCATCATCTATAAATGTAACATAATACTGAGAGCCACCAAGGGAAGATACCTGAGCTAGACCCCATACATCTGTATGCACAAGCTCTAATTTTTCATTTTTCTTTTCCTTCCCACTCTTTACAAAACTGACTCTCTTTTGCTTTCCATACACACAACTTTCACAGAAATCCATATTAACACATTTTAGACCTGGTAATACTTTCTTTGAATGAAGTAATTTCATACCTTTTTCACTCATGTGACCAAGTCTGTTATGCCACAGTGTTGTTTCAGAATCTCCAGCTATTGTCTCTTGTTCTACCTGCTCAACTGCAGCAACTGTTCCTGAACATTCATTTTTCTCTAAAACAATTAAAGTAGAAGGAACAGTATGACCTGTACAAATATATAAGGTGCCTACTTTCACACCTTTTTCTACTACTAAGGAACCTTTTAAAACCTTCCAATTTTTATCATTAAAAGTAACTGTGCAACCCTCATCACCCAGTTGCCCTACTGAAATTAAATTTCTACTCAGTCTTGGAACATGTCTTACCTCTTGTAGTAGCCAATGATTCCCATTCTGCAACTTAATCTTGACTTTTCCTTTTCCAACAATTTGACAGGGTTATAAACTAGCCCAAAATCCCCTTGGACATAATCAAAAAAATAACCTCTATGGGGTGTAGCATGAAATGAAGCCCCTGAATCTAACACCCATGAATCATCAGCATTTTCTAAAGACAAAAGCAAAGCATCCTCTTCAGATTTGTTACTTACCACATTTGCCTCCTTGTTTCCATCATTTTTGTCTCCTTGATCTTTCTTTCAAGACCAACAATATTTCTTCTTATGACCTAGTTTTCCACAGTACCAGCAATCATTTGGCCCTTTGGATTTAGACCTTTTTCCTTTTGGTTTTCCTCTTGATTTCCCATGATTTCCAGAGTTGTTTCCTCTATCTCTTGTTCTGCCTCTGCTTTCTATGTTCAATGCACTACCTGATGTGGATGCCCCGGAGCTTTTCCTACAAATTTCCTCACTCAATATAACACCAACAACATCATCAAAATTTAGGGTATTTGAACCAGAAATAGAATTACTAACAGCCATTACCAAGCCATTCCAGCTTTCTGGCAAAGAACACAAAATCAAGAGAGCCCTAACCTCATCATCAAAAGTAATTTTAACTAAGGTTAACTGACTTGTAACTATATTAAATCATTCAAATGATTAGCAACTGATCCACCTTCTACCATTTTCATATTAAATAAATGCTTCATAAGAAATACCTTGTTTGAAGCTAAAGGCTTTTCATACAACTTCGCTAGAGTTTCCATCAGATCTTTAGCTATCGTTGCTCCAGTAATATTGAATGCCACCAATTGTGCTAGGCATAAATGAATACTCCCCAGTGCCTTCCTATCCAAAATATCTCAATCTTCCTGAGACATTTTAGCCTCTTTCTTGGCTATTCCCTCTAATGGCCGCCATAGATCCTTCTGATAGAGATAGTCCTCCATTTGCATCTTCCATAACTGGAAGTTCTACCCATTAAACTTATCAACCTTTAGCCTACCCTCATCTTCCATTTCTCCCACTAACTCATGAGACCTACTTCAGAGAATAGATGAAAGAACAAATGAAATAACCTTGCTCTGATACCACTTGTTAGGATTAACAAGGCAGAAATAACAATTATGTGCAAATATAACTAATATCAGAAAATAAAAAACCACACAGAAGAGAACACAAGACATAAATATTTAATGTGGTTCACCCAATCCCTGGGCTACGTCCACCAACAGTGAGTCCAATATTATTATTATCCAGTGATTACAACCTGATTACAATCCGTAATCCATTACAGCTCAATTATGTCGCAAGTACTAAAATCATACATACAAATAAACCCTAACCCTAAGCCATATTATACAATATTTTTGCCACTTTAGGGTTAAAACAAATTCTAACATGTCAGCCCAAATAACCGAAAAGTAGTCGGCCTCAAAAAAATTTTACAGTACAGTACTTTCCTAGATAGTACTTTCCTGATTAGTTACCACAAGCTAACAACCTTGGCCAAGTCTAAGAAAAGGGATACACACCTAGACAATTTGGAAGTAATTCTATATCGAATGGAGTAGTTTCAGTTAAGATTGAATCCAAAAAAGTGTGCATTTGGGGTTACCTCAAGTAAAATTCTAGGATTTATAATTTCAACCAAAGGAATAGAGGTGGATCCCGAAAAGGTTCAAGTCATATTAGATATGCCGCCTCCTAAGAACATTAGTCAGATGAGAAGTCTTCAAGGATGACTCCAATCCATAAGGAGGTTTATTTCACAGCTTGCAGATAGAGCACAACCATTCAACAAGACACTGCATAAGGGAGCCACATGTGCTTGGAATGAGGATTGCCAAAAGAGCCTAGATCAAATAAAACAATACTTGGCTAATCCTCCAATTTTGATGCCTCCTATCCCAGGAAAACCATTGATTTTGTACATATCAATGACATAATCTTCCTTGGGGGCATTATTGGCTCAACTTGATGATATGGGGAAGGAAAGAGCCATCTACTACATTAGCCATACTCTAGTATCTTATGAGATCAATTATAATAGTATTGAAAAGTCTTGCCTAGTGGTAGTGTTTGCTTCCCAAAAGTTGCAACACTACATGCTTGCCCATACTATACATCTTGTTGCAAAAATTGATCCTCTTAAGTGTTTTCTTAGCAAGGCTGCTCTCACGGGTAGACTTGCTAAATGGATGATGATTCTTTCAGAATTTGACATAGAGTATGTTGAGCATAAGGCTATAAAAGGACAAGCCATTGCAGACCAATTGGCTGATTTTCCAATCTGAGACAAAGCACCAATGAAAGTGGAATTTCCAGATGAGCATATCATGTACATAACCACACATACTTGGAAAATGTTCTTTGATGGTTCAAATATGCAAAATGGATTAGGAGTTGGAGTGTTGTTTATTTCCCCTCATGGGTGTACTATTCCCAAGTCCTATAAATTATTGTTTCCATGCACAAACAACATTGTTGAATATGAGGCCTTAACCAATGGATTGAAAATGGCCATAGAATGGGGAATCACAGAGCTGCATGTCTTTGGGGATTCGCAATTGATTATCAACCAAGTAAATGAAGAATACCAAACTAAGAATGATAAGTTGATACCTTACAAAAAGATGGTTGATTCATTACGATGCTATTTCACATTTGTAATATTTTAACAAATCCCTAGAATAGAAAACAAGGCTGCAGATGCTAAGGCTACATTAGCTTCACTCCTTCAGTTGGAACAACATGAATAAAGATTTGAATTCCTAGTGGAAGAGCTACATCATCCCATCTTTGAATCCTATGAAAGCCATGTCATTTGTACCTTGGCCACTCATGAGTCTTCCCATTATGGTGCTATATATTTGTACCTTCATGATGGCATCATTCCTGAATCATTTAACCAATCTAAATGAAGAAACCTTGTCTGTAATGCCTCTCGCCATACCCTTATCTCTAGTGATCTATATAGGAGGGGTTTAGATGGGACACTTCTTAGGTGCTTGGAAAAGGATGAGTCCGACCGAGTGTTAGTTGACATCCATGAGGGCATTTTTGGAGGACATTTCAATGGTCTTTCCATGGCCTGAAGGTTGCTTAGGGTGGGGTACTATTGGCCCACAATGTAGATGGATGCTATAGCTTTTTTCAAGTCTTGTGAAAAGTGTCAGAAACATGGAAACCTAATTCATGCTCCAGGTAGGGAGCTTATTCCTTCTATTTCTCATTGGCCATTTTAGTGCTGGGCCTTTGACCTTGTTGGGCAGATTCATCCCAACTCATCAGGTGGACATAAATTCATAATTACTGCTACTGACTACTTTACCAAATGGGTAGAAGCCATTCCACTATCTGTGACCTCAAGAAAGACAATCTCTTTGTTCATTTTGAATCACATCATTTGTCAGTTTGGGATACCTTCTGAGATAATCACTGACAATGGAGGTCAGTTCAAAAACAAGGACTTTACACACCTCTGCAAGAAATTCAAGATAAAGCAACATTGGTCCTTCATTTACTTCCCACAAGGAAATGGACAAGCAGAGGCCTCCAATAAAATCATTCTTAAGATTCTCCATAGAATAGTTCACAAGAATGGTAGAGACTAGCACTTATAAATCAACCCAGCCTTATGGGCCTATAGAATGAGTATTTGTACTCCCATAGGGGCTACTCCTTTTTCCCTCACTTATGGTGTTGATGTAGTATTACCTTTAGAAGTTGAGATTCCCTCACTTAGAGTCTCTCTCAAAGGTTTAATTATAGATGAAGATTATCGTGCCATGAGATTGCAAGAATTAGAATTTCTTGATGAGAAATGAAGAGCATCTTTTGATCACATGAGAGTCTACCAAAAGCATATGTCCAAAGCATTCAACAAGAAGGTTTTCCCTAGAGAATTTCAAGTAGGAGATCTTGTCTTGTGTGAGAATCCTAAGAACCAACAACATCGTGAACAAAAGGGCAAATTTGAACCTAATTGTCTTGGACCATACATTATTACTACTGCTTTTGGGATAGGTTCTTACTTGTTATCTGATGAACAGGGGGAGTAGCTCCCTGATCCTATCAATATTTTGCACCTCAAGAAGTTATACCCATGATGCTTATTTAGCTTGGGGGCATCCTTTGTACATATTTATTGATCCTGAAAAAATACCAAAAAAATTCATATATGATGTTGAAACAATCCTAAAAAGCATATAAAGTCCTGAAAAAATACAAAAAAAAAAAAATCAAAAAAATGCCAAAAAAAAAAAAAGAAAAGAAAAAAGTGCATTGGTGAAAACCTGGAAACAGGCACCTTGGTAGCAAAAATACAAAAAAATGATGAAAAAATAAAAAATTCTTCCAAGTGGTGAAAACTTGGAAATAGGCACTACTTGAGGCCTTTGCACCCTTGTCTTTTAGCATGCGTCCTCGACACTTAGCCATTCTCCATCATGACTTGACCTTGTTGCCTTGGTTTGGAATTGGTCTTTGTCTTTATCTAGGGGGCATACCTATTAGCATAGATCCTTTAGGTGTGTTTGTCTCTTGGGACATCTTGCAATCAGTGTTTTTCAACACCACCCAAATAGTGTTTTTCAACACTACCCTAGCATCGAGTGTTTCTCAACACTTATCTGATGACTTACCCACCAGTCTAAGTATGATGCGATATCACCCATTAGCAAATTTGATGCTCAAAATGTGACTCTATGACCAACACACATGCACTTAAATAATCAACTCAATTGAGATATGTTGAATTTATTTTCCTTTGTGTGCTGTCTATGATGATTTCTTTGATGAGCGATCTCTCCTTGAGAAGTTTTCGATGATGCATAGCTAGAAGACTGAGGGTATGAGAACATGTTTTATTTCTTTATCTACTTATGGGTATATTTCATTGATCCTAACTTTCATGAGCATTTATGCTAGTCCTACTTGACACTAGGGATTGACAAGGTATTATCCTTGATTGTTTCTGTGAGTGCATGCTTATAGCCTACCTTGATTGTTTCTATGAGTGCATGCTTATAGCCATCTTGACCTTCTTATGTCCTGATGCAAGCATAATCTCGCTATAGTAAACTTTAGTAATCTCACTACACTAGTCACCTTGACCTACATGTCTTTGGTGCCTAGGTGGGATTTCCACATTTCATCTGATATAGATCATATTCATATACCCATAGTCATACTAGTGTGTATTGTATGATCTTACAACGCTACCAATAAGACTTGATGATGATAATTAGATGTCTATAAGCATTGTGACCTTGCAAGTCAACCACTTTCATAGTAGCTTGCATTTTTAGGGTCATATTAGTTTAGTTTTGCATTTTGCATATGGAGAGAGCTCTCCTTTTCATCTCACATGGACTAGTTGGTCAACCGCGCTCATCTTCCCTTTTCTCGATCATGTCTTTTCACTCTTTGTATTTCATCTCAAACCTGGTCCTATCATGACAAGGGGTTAATCTTATCATCATATCTATATCTCCAAAATGTCATTTTCAGAAACATGAGTCTATATCACACACATGAGAATTAAACATACATCTATGAGAGAGAATATACATGAGCATATAAACATACATTTTGAGCAAAATGAAAAGACAATACATAAACTGGTACATCCATCACTAGTGAGACACACACACATGATATATCAAACATCCAGTAATCTCATATATATTAGTAATGATACATAGTACAAAGTGAGATCCACAATCAGGATCAAAAGTCTCAGGATATGTCTGAAACATTTAAACCTAAGCCCTACACCTAGGACTCACTACCACCATCTTGAGGACCTGGTGGTGGAGGAGGTGGTGCCACTTCTAGTACTACATCTGATCTACCCACTACTACTGAGTAGGAAGGAGCTCTTTGACCCTTTGGCACTGCCTGTATGTAGAGATCATGATAATATGTGGCTCGCGCTGCCTCTCTGTAAGGGCAACCTGTAGCGGCCTCTCTCAGTGCTCTGTCTCAGCTCTCTGATTTGTGAGCTATTGCTCCCTAATAGTTATGATGATCCTTAGCTACTACATCTCTATCTCTAGAGCTCATATCCTGGCTCTCAGGTCCTCCCCTCCCACAGGCTGCTCCTACTGTCCCTCTACCTGTCAGCAAGTTGGTCTCACCTCATCCTTAGGTGTCACTGATCTCCATCTCTGTGACCATTTCTGGCCACTTGATCTCAATCCCTCACCTTTCTCCATCCCTCTCCCTCCCCCTCCATCCCCTCCATCCCCGTCATCTCCCCCACCATCCCCTTGAGCAGCTGGCGGTGCATCTGGTATAGTGAATCTAGGGAATGGAGCCCTACACCTCTCTGCTCTATAAGGTACGTTTGTACCCACATCAACCATGTCTAGAAGGTATTCCCATGGCTCCTAATGTATAGTAGTTGTCTCCTATACTACCTATTGGTAATCTAGCATCAGCAGCCAACCATGCCCCTCATCACAAAACTGAGCATGTGTAGTGGTCTCCGTAGACACCCTCTACCGGCATCCAAACTGTCTCCACACCTGAGTAATAATGAATCTCTCCATAATGTCTACATGACGACCTACTAATGGTCAATTACAAAGAATATAATCCAGCTCCCACCTATCACCCCATTGCTTAGATGTCCTGTAAGGTCTCCAAGTGAATGAGGTGAGCTCATCCAACACCCTACGATAGTAAGTCACATCTTCAGTATGTGCCTAAGAGATGAAACCTATATATCTATACATGTAGGGATATCTACGCTCTCTAGGCTGCACTCATGGATGCACTACAACAATGTGCTCCCATGCCCATATCTAAGCGAGTATAGCCCCACATGCCCAAGTCCTATCATCTCAATAAATGATCTCATGTAGCTCATAGTACATATCAGCTAGAATCGCCAGACCCCATGCCATCTGTCATGGCCGTGCCACTAGATCTTCTAGCAACCTCTCCCATCCCAGTGGGAAACCCTTTTGACTCCTATCAGGGATAAGGGCTTGTCCAATCAATGATGCAACAATACAAGGCACTAGGAAGTCCCTACCAAAGTCATCCATCAACCGATCCCAGTTGACGTGTCGGTCTAGGATGGTGACATCATGGAACATACCTTGGATAACCTGTCTCCTCTCTATCAGATCCTGATCATAGTATACCTATGTCATCAAACATTCATGTTAGTTTCTATCATAAGGGAAACTTTATAACTTTGATTATCTATGAACATGATTATACTTACAGGATCTCCATGACACGGAACTCGTAGGATCTGATAGACGTCCTCCAATGTGATGGATGCCTCTCTAGTAGGTAGATGAAAGGTGTTGTGCTCACTATGCCATCTCTCAGAAAGAGCAATCAACATCCCATGATCAACTCAAATATGGGGCATCTGCAGTAAATACCAAAAGCCCATCGCCCTCAAATCGGCCTTTTCCAGATCATCCAAATCTTAGACAAACTACAATCTAGTCACCTGGGGTGCTCTGATCCAAAGTGCAGGAAAGTTCTCCTGCAAGTCATTTCAACTATACCAAATGTCAATACATATCATGAAGGATGTATAATATCAGTACAACACATTTTAAAATCAAACATTGTCTAGACCCATGTCATTTTGCTCAAAAACCTTAAAACATGTCAAAATTTTATACTAGGCAACATTGTTTTTTAATTAAGTGTCATGCAACACTTTGTCTTATAGTAGTGTGATAGTTTTTGTTTGGGTGACACTTTGCATAGTGTTGTGTGACATTTCATCCCATGTCATGCAATAGTGGACTCAATGCTCGTGCGACACTATTTTGACCCACGAAGTGTCGTGCGACATTCATCCTCAAAGGGTGCGACACTTCTAAAGTGTTGCATGAATTTTTGCCTAAACTAAAAATTTTAAATTTGAAAAATAATTAAAAACGTGCTAAATATCTTAAATGCTCATTAATGACTCAAAAAAAAAGCAAAGTTTTTCTGAAAACTCACCGGGGCAGCATAGTGTGGAGGCTGGTTGTGCAACTGACTGTGCTCAAACTGATGTCTGTGGACTGGAATTGCTTCTTTCTGGGCCATTTTCTCTCTCTAAGCTCTCACAATTCTCAAATCAATAAAAGTCAAATGATTTTTAAAATGACACTTTTGCCCCTTATATAGCATTTTGACTTTTTGACCAATTTTCAAAACACCTCAGAATTGCACAAAAATTGCACCCTTACCTAATTTCGACATCCTAGATCCATTTTCGGACTCAAAATTAAAATCTTAGTTAATCTTGATAGTCAAAATTGCATTTCAAAATTCCACCATCATCTACGCAGTTGGCTGACCATTTGAGGCCTAATCCTTCGATCTTTGTTGGGGCATTTTCATTTCTTCACCCCCATCTCTTTCAAAACTCCTAGTCTATCATTCATTATCACTCACTTCATTTCTCTAAGGTTTGACTTAATTTTTATCCTATATCTTTCCCAGTCAAACCTAGTCAACCTGGGGCATGTCCTCATTGCTTGATGGTTATCCTATTGTCCTATTCCTCAACTATTATTTCTAGTGCTTTGATCAAGTTTATCAATTTCCTGTTCTCCTCTACCTAATTTTGATGTCGATTTCGAGGGGGCAGTACCTATCATCTTTAATCTTTGATTCAGCTTTATCATTCAGCTCAGCTTGAGATTCTTATTTTTAGACTTGATTATCACCTAGCAGCGACGGTGGTGATTTTGTCTTGCGATTTTTATCTCCTATTTTTTAGACTTGATTATTGCCTAGCAGTGATGGAAATAGTTTTTTCTAAGGCTTGATTTGCACCTAGCAGTGACGGTGTTAGTCTTGTCTTTCAACTTTTGCTTATTTTTGTCCTGATGTGTTCCCAAAATGAACACACATCTGGGTTGTTTTGTGATCCCAAATTGATCTCACATTTCAATTCTTCTTTGACTGCATGTGTTCTTGAAATGATCACACATTAGTCAAAGAGGGGAAAATGTATGCACTCTAAAATGGTCGCCTAGACTTTGGGCCCCCATTTAGTAATTTATCAAATCCCTGAATCAATATTTTCAAAAATCAGCATTTTATCAATTATATCAATTTCCTTGATCAAGTCCTATTTTATCATTTTCAATTATTTGCCTTGGGCTAACCATTTTATCCTAAGTCTTTATTTATTAAAAGGAATATTTCCTCCCCTTTTATTAAATAAAAAGCCTCCCACTTTTCCTCTTATCCTAAGTTGCACAAATAAAGCATTATTCATATTTTATAAAAAGGGAAAAATCACTTTTTATCTCATGTGGACACAAAAGTCAACCCTTATTTTCTCATTGGAGGATGTTTGTGCACATGGATTGCTCTTCTTTGATGTTCCACCGTTGATTAAATCTTTTGCCTCTTAATCTCCATGGTCCATTCCTTTTCCATTTCCTATAAAAGGAGAGCTCTCTTCCTCATATATATATCCATTCATGTTTTATGCTAATATTATGCTGTAGGTTTTCTAGGTTATTTGGAGCTCTTTGAAGACATTCTTGCATCCTACCTTTGAAGACATTGTTGTTGCATTTCATTTAGTTTGCTTTCATAGTTGCATGATAATGACATTCTTAGCTTAGATTTCCTTTTTATGTAATAGATTAGTCTCACATAGCTTAATTAGGAGGGATTGTAAGACTTGTACTTTCCTTTCATAGTCTAGTTTGCAATTTCCTTTCATAGAGTAGATTTCCTTTCAAGCATTGCATTGTTATCATCTAGCTTAGCTTGCATCTTCATTCTTAGTTTACTTGTATTGCATTTCCATTTGGATTCTTGGAGATATTGGCACTCTTGCCCTTGTCTTCACTTGAATCTCTCATTGTGTGGTTGACTAGCAAGGTCATTAAGCCTATTAGTTGTAGCTGAGAGCAATTTTACAATCTTGCAACTCCATACATAGAGATCTATGGATCAATTTTTGAGACCTCATTCTTGAGTGTTCTTGATTGTAAGGATTCATAGAAGTGCACTACTTTTGTGTGTACACATCCAAACCCTTAGAACTCCTTTTTGCCTCATCATAGGCTTTTATTATGATCTTCTTTCGAGCATCTATGACCTCTTTTAAGTAACCCAATGTTTTCAACAGACTTAAAGAACAAAAATTGAGCCCAACACCCCCATCAATCAACACACACCTAACATGGGTCTTGTGGATCATGACTTCAATGTGAAGAGCAAGATTATGTGGATGGATCGAAGCTTTATCATCATCTTTTGAAAAAGTGAGATAATGTGGGCTGACAATATGATTGATCATACTTTGGAATTTGTCGACATCTATGTTGGTAGGAACATTGGTTGTGTGCAAGGCATCCTCAAGGACACACTTATGTCTTGGGGATAATTCCAAGAGTTCAAAGATTGAGATTTGAGTCGGGGTTCTCTATAATTGGTCAACAAGATTATAGATCATTTTAGGGTTAACTGCTAATTTGGTGGTGACATTCTTGGATGCCACTTGTTTTGGTTTGTTGGACTGGTTGGAACTAGGACCTCTAATAACCATAGGACCTTGGCTTTGACTTCTTGTGATAGCGTTAAGAGCTTGGGATGGCCTTGTAGAGTGAGGACCCCTTAGCACCACCATAGGTTCTTCATCAAATATAGGAGGAGAGCCCACATCATAACCATAAGGATCTTTGTCCCTCATCATGTTGACACTTTCCTCTACAACTTCAAGCATATTGACCACATTTTCTATAGCTATGTAGGTATAGTTGATTTCAGCCTTGCCATTGTTTGATTTAGAGGTTTCCCCCTTCTCATATTTAGGCAAAGGCTCCTTGGAAGCCTTGTGATCAACATTAGTGTTCAGAACATCCACCTTAAGTTTTCCACTCTCAATAAGGTCTTGGATGATATGCTTTAACTTCCAACAATGTTCAATGTCATGTCCAATACCATTGTGGAATTTGTAGAAAGCCTTCTCATCCCACCAATGAGGTTTAACATCAGGAATATGGTGCTTTGCATGATCTTGAGGATGTGCAAGATTGTTAGCAATAAACATTTTGAATACATCCTCATAGGAATCATGAAGCTTTGAAAATTGATGCCTTTCTTTCTTAGGATTTTCCTGGTATCTTGGATTATGTTCTTGTTGGGTGGATGTGTTGAGCTTCATTGCTTTAACAACACTAGATAGGTGAAGAACACCTTGATCCTTAGTTTGGGTTGAGTCCACTACTCTGTCATTAACCACTTGCTTGTTCTTATTCTAGTGCAAGTTTTTCCCTTTGTCTTTATTAACATTGTGGTTATTTTGACCATTGTTGTTATTCTTTTTGTTGGTCAAAATTCCTTTCTCTTTCAACACATCCTCAATTCTACAGGCAGTTTTGACCATGGTATCAAAGGAGTCAAAGACCATTTTCCTCACTTCATACTGCATCTCAGGAATCAAGTTTCTAATGAGAATGTCAATCTTCTCCTTCTCAGGAATGTTCTTAGAGTAATGAGAACATTGACATCTCCATCTTTGCAAGAAAACCACAAATGAATCCCCTTGATTTTGTTTCAAGTTACATAGGTCCAACATAGTGAAAGATCTTGAAAGATTGTAGGTGAAGTGTTGAACGAATCTATGAACAAGTTCTTTGAAATTTTTTACAGGGGGAGTAATGTTGGTAAACCACTCCATTGCTTGACCCTTGAGAGTCCTTGGGAATAACCTCATGAGATAGGAGTCATCGTGGTGGAATTCAAAGCTCATGATATAGAATTGGTGCACATGATCATGTGGATCCCCATTACCATTGTACTTGTCATATTGGGAGATTTCCACCTTCCTAGGAAAATCCTTCATACTCACACTCCTTTCAAAAGGATTAGGAAAAATTGAGTCAAGTGAAAAGGAACTCTTAGGGCCAACACCTTTTCCATCATATGCTTGAGTTTTTTGATCTCCTCTTCTTGAGAGGGTCCTTGCTTCTTGATCTTTCTATCCACATCAAAGTTGTAAGGGACACAAGCACCCTTGTTGATCAAGCCCTCTAGGAACTTATCCTTATTTTGATCTAGATACCTCTCCACATATTGTTGAAGAGTGGTTCTTGTTGCATCCTCATAAAGTCTTGAGCATCAAAACTTGTACTACTTCCTCCATGTTGGGAGCCATGATGAGCTCGTTAGGAGGTTTGTCTTGAGTTCCTAGGAGGTGTTTGTCTCCCATTTTGTGAAGTCCTTCTTCCTCTAGGACTAGGAGATCTTGAAGGTTTCTTTGAATGCCTTCTGCTTTGTGGGGTTTCCAAAGGAGTAGATGGTGAAGAGTTGTTTCCACTGTTGGTACCCCTATTGTTGAATTGGTCATTGAGTTGTTGGCCTAAAATCCTATCTTGTTCTTCCTGAAATACTTTTCTTTCCAATTCTAACAAAGCTATTTGTTCTACCTCTAGGATTCTAAACCTCTCTTCTTTAGTGGCTTGTTCATCCAAAAAGCCTTTCTTTTCACGTTCGATTCTCTTGAGCCTTTCACTCATATACCTTGAGGTTGTTTGGAGTGGAGAGTTCAGTCTCAAATGTTTGAACAAGTTGTTAGTAAATGCTGCATTTACATGAGCATCACAAGGTTTGTTGTTTTGGTCTTCATGTTGTGACTGTTCATCTTGGTGAGCTTGTCTTGTATACCTTTCAGCTCTTTGATGGGCATCTAAATATCTGGTGTTGATAGGGGGTGATTTTGGTTGATTTTCATCACCGAATAGCATGTTGTCCCTATGTCTTTAAAATATGTCATCAAGATTTTGATCCATTGCTTCTCTCTCCTTTCTAGTCATGGTGTAACTCATGTCCATATCTAATTGAGAAGGTGCTAAGGAAGTACTCAACTCACTAGGATTTCTCTTTGGGTCAAACCAAGCTTCCAGGGTACTCCTAGGGGATTGATCAAAGATGGGCTCTTTGCCTTTATTCTTTTGACAAGTTTAGACTAAGGGTAACTGGTCAAAGACAACTTCAGGTCATTTTCCTTGATTGACTTCATACCTTGTCATAACTGACATGAAAGAAAAGACCCTTGGTGATAAGATGACCCTATGAAACATCAATACCAAACTAGGATAGTAAAAGTGTTCAATTGTCCAAAAAGAGATGGTAAGATAGAAAATTGCAAAAGGTGTAAACCAACACTGCCACAAAGGTGCCCAATCAAAGGATAAGTATCCTAGCACATATGGATCAGGAGGATGGATTTACCCAAATTATATTTGAAATTGAAACTAATTTTTGATGGAAGTGAATCAAACAAGAGACTACTAAGACTCTCCAAATATGTTACCAAAGAATCTAAAGATTTACTTTTTCAACAAGGATGACTTCTAACCTACCGATTCCAAACAAGGTTACTTGTGAAATCAAAGAATAATAATTCAAGGGGTCAAAACAAAGAAACCCAAGGTACAAACAAGCTTCTAGCTACAAGGTAGGAGACCTACTAAAATCTGAGTCGACCAAAGGAAGACTGAAAATGACACAAATCAAACAGACAACAAATTACTCTGTGTGATAGTTTGCAGGGTACTAGGATGATACAATATATCCAAATGATATTTCACACTAAGGTCGTGCGATAGTTTCTAGGCAATCAGTGCGATACAATCCAGGCAAGCTATGTGATAGTTGTTCAGTAATGAAGTATCACATGATAAAACTCATACTAGTGTGTGATGATTGTTTAGTATTATACAATTCTTGACCAGTGAATGTAAAAATCTCAATTTTAAAGGCAATTTGGTCATTGTTTCAATTTGGCAAGTTCAATTTCACAGTTCAGAATATAGTAATAGCAAAAAATAGATAGGTTTGCAAATAGTAGGTGATCAAACGTGTCATAAAACACTTGCCCAAGGGCAAAATAAACCTTGCCAAGACAAGCAATTGTGATATCAAAATAGAAAAATCCTATGAGTACTACCGTGATGTTTGATGTTTGAGAACGTTTGCACGGGTAGATCACAATGATAACACTTCAAGCACTTACTAGCCTAAAAAGACAAAGGCTCAATACTTAACAACTTGGCCCACACTTGATGTCCCATCACCTCACACAAAGTGGTTGCCCACAATAGATGTTGGCTTTTTCGTGGCAGTGCCAATGACACAACCAAAGGAACAGAGATAGTGAGTAATCTTGGGGTGATTTCGGTTAGTCCACTAGGATCAATCCTTGCACCAAGATGCTAAGCGGTGAAATTGGGTAGCTTCTATCTATGGTTCTAAGTAACGGCTTCCATTCATAATACCCCTCTTGCCCCCAAAAGGGACTCCTTGCCTCGCGGAAACTAACGAACCTCACAGCCACAAGAGTACTTTAAGTATTCTTGCTTAGCATTTTCCTCATGGTCACAATCCCACAAGTACTCACACAAAATGAAGACAAGTACTACATCTACAAAGATTTTATGTCCTTGATAGCCTCAATTTTATAGTGGGTTGAAATAGCTCGGTATTAGCTTGTCCCCACTTGGGTTGTTCCTCTTGATTGCTCAAGAGCAGGCCTGCTAAAGGATTTTAAAACTAAACAAAGAGTGGATTAATCTTTGAGGTTCAAGATATCTAGTTCACCTCAAGGGTGAAGAGCATACTCTCCTATCTAAAAAATTTCTCCCAAATACACCAAGAAAAGTTCAATTAGCCTCTTGCTTTCAAAATCTAGAAGTGGGTCAAGATTTCTGGTTCACCACAAGGGTGAAGAGCATACTCTCCTACCACCAAAAGACTCCTACAAAAAGATATTAAGTGCATAATAAAAGAAACAACTAGTATATGCCACACTTAAAATGAAAGCAGTGAACAAGCACTTGATTGTTTTTATGCATTGGGCAGCCCTGCAAGAAAGGATTAGTAGCCCTTGTGCATTTGAAGCTTTGACATGCGTACTTTTTAGAAAATATTCAAGCAATGAAGGCACCTACAAGCACAACTAGTTAACCCCACAAAGGTTAGCATAATAAAATCAAGAATAATCTACAAATAAACCTCTGTTCTACCACAACAAATTAGAAATCCAAAGCCAACAAATCAAATCTTGCAAAGAAATGATCAAAATTAGTCACTACCAAGCTTGGGCGACAGTTCTGTCAGAGAAAGAATTGTATGATACTTCACAGTATATTGGTGTGATACTTTCTCTCTATACGACAGATCGCACTGTGTCCAGATGATGGAGTTCTATATGTCTTTGTGACAGACTCTTGCAAGGTTGTACAATACTTTTACTGGAAAAGTATCGCACAGGTATACAAAAAACTGTCATACGATATTTTGTTAGAAAGTATGGAAAACAACCGAAACAACAAGCAAAATATGATAAAAAATTAGCAGAAATGCATGAAAAGAAGGACAAAACAAGAGTGTTCTACCCCATGGTGGGCGCCAAAAATGTGCACACTAAGATGTGCACTTCTCTAAGTCATTACTTTCAAGAGAATCCATGAATGGGAAACCTTGAGAAAGTGACCTAGAGCTCCCTAGGCATGGAGTCACAAGGATATTAAGAATGCTATCAGCTAGAGCTATTAAGCCTATAACCTTGCTACTAAACCACACAATGGGAGATTCAAAGAGACAAGGGCAAGAATGCTAATATCTTCAAGAATCAAGATGAGAATGCAATGCAATGCTATGCTAGAAATGAAGATGCAAGAATGCAACTAAGCTATGAAGATAAAAGTATTACAAGCCTTGCTAATTAAGCTATGTGAGCTAAGCTAGAACTTGAAAGGAAATCTAAGCTAAGAAAGCATAAACATGAAACTATGATGTAAGAATGAAAGCTAAACCATAATATAACATTTAGATTCATGAAGTTTCTACACTTTATTATAATAAATGTGATTTATTCTGGATTAGACCATGCAAATTTTGAGTTGAAAATATTTCATAAAATAGTATGAGATAGATCTATCATCAAGGAAGATAGAAAGACTTTTTGCTTGGTGTGCTAACAATATTTTCACTTCTCTTCCCTTCCTATCTTCCCTCATGATGGATCATAGAATTTGATCCAACATGTTGGTGAAAAAAAATCTACATGATCTAATCTAACATATTTGGAACAACTAATAGAGAAAGTTACTAAATGTGAATAGGAGATGAAGCCCTTAAAACATGAGGTAGGTCAAATTCAAGGGCCTTAAGGTCTTGTGCAAGTATTAATGCCTACAAAAAAGATACTCCTTTCTGACATCCACCACACTCTTCACATTTTTAAATCCATGATACATATTCAAAAGTGAAGAGATGACAAGTCTAGTATGGTTAGACATGTCATCATTGAAAATAGTGTTGGCTTTAGAATTAGCCTAATTAAATTTATATAGAGGCCCATTATTTTATAGAGATCTTGTTGGGCTTCTGGTTTAGAAACATGGATGAAGAAAAATCCATTAGAAAAAGAGATAAATCATGTGATAAGAATGCATCTTCATTTCTTAAGAAAGAGGAGTCAATAGTGGAATGGGGACCGGAAGTGGGGATACTTGGAGACACATATGGTCCTCATAGTGGAGAATTTAATTTATCAACACACATCCATAAAAAAACTAGTAAAAGTGCTTAGTTGTAGTACACAACATGCAAATTAAAAATTTGTTTAATTATATTTGTCAAAATAGAGTTTCATTGAGTACACTTTGTCCAAAATGTAGGGGAATGATGTAAAAGGCAAGATGAGTGATTACCAATAAATACAAGCCTCCATCAAGTTTCCCAGATACATTATGTGCATTCAAAAAGTCCAGATCTAAACATAAAACAAAGTAAATAAAAAATATAGAGAAAGAAAGGAAAGGCATCCAAAGGGTTCGTGCGAATACATTGGTTAAATCGCCTACACTGCAAAAATCAAAGTTTTGAAGAGGGCTTGTTCAGATCCTCACACTTAAGTGAGATGACTAATACAAAAAAATGATTTAAATCTCCACATCACAATAAGACAACCCATGAGAAAGGCTGGTTCAAAAAATCACACTGCAATAAGATGACCTATGAGTAGAATTGGTGGAAATCTCTACAGTGTAGTTAGATGGCCTACACGGTGAATCAATTGAAATTCTCAAGCCACTATAGCGCATCACATAAGTAGATCTGATTCAAATACTCACAATGTAGTGAAAGGCTATGAAGGGAGTTGAGCTGGCCGTTTCTCCCAAAAGATGCATTTGTCCGACAAACTACTACCATCCTAGTTAAGGATCTCATAGGGCTATTAGAACATGTCACGAATCCCAAGAGAATATGCTAGTCACTTACCAACAATCTCCCCCTCGGTGCTACCTTATGGGATTTGAGCTCGCAACCTCATTTTGATATAACTTGAAGGGAGTTGAGCTAGCCGTTTATCCCAAAAGATGCATCTGTCTAGGAAATTGCTACCATCCTAGTTAAGAATCTCACTGGAGGTTGTTAGACTATATCAAAAACCCTAAGGGGATATGTTGGACACTTACCAACAGGCTATTCAAGATGAACTAGTTAAGATTTCTACAACACAATAGGGCAATAAAAGAGGAGTTGATTTAAATCTTCACAATAAGGTCACTTAGCTTATAGGGATAAATAATAAAAATTTATACATAATAATAAGGAAATGTAAGAAGGATTCAATTCAAACCATCATGCTACAATGATATGGCCTACAAAGAAAATTGATTAAAATACCCACACAACAATAATGTAGTCCATGAGGAGGGTTGTTTTGATTCCTAAAGCGGCAATGTAGTAGGCTAAAAGAAGAATTAGTTGAAATACCACAAAACAATAAGGAAATGAATAAGGAAAGTTCATTTGAATCCTCACACTGTAGTAAGAAATCTCCACAATACATCTACAATAAGGTCACCCATAAGAGCATTTAAGCAACTTATGGATAAATTTTTATTAGTTATGTACATTAGGAGGAGTCGATCTCTTGGTAAGCGCATTAACTACAGTCAGACTACAATTTAAATCTATCCCAACAAGGATGTAATATGGGTTTACAAGAAAAAACAAATTTGTTTTTAAAATAGAAACCAGTGGAACATAAAAAACCTCATGAGAGAGGTATATAGAGTGGGGCATTAGAGAGTGGGGTAAAGTAGAGAGTGCCTTTGTGAAGATGTTTGCAACTTGATCCTTTGTAGGAATGCACTCTAACCTGACCTCTTTTTCTCCAACATTCTCTCTCAAAAAGTGACATTTGGTAGAAATGTGCTTAATCTTTGAATGCGAAATTGGATTATTTAAGATATATGATAGAAGGATAATTATATTTTTATCACATAGATGAAATATTCCAAGGAGTTCTTTGAGAGGTTTGAAATGTCTGAGTGCAAACATATGTCCACTCTAATGGAAAAGGTTTGATAGTCTCTTTCTTCTAGGATTCACCTCAAGCTAATTAAACTCTTTATAGGAATATTGTTGGGAGTCTCATTTACTTAACTTATGCCTGACCATTTTTATGCTTTGTTTATAGATTATATATTTATATTTGTGCATGAACCAAAAAATGATAGATTTGTAGACTAGCATTTTTTGAGACATGTCTATGGTACACTTGGTTATAGTCTAATGTTAATGAGATTAGATTTATAGAAAAAATGGAAATGAATACAATTTTAATTTTATATGTTCACTAATATATGTCTTTTTATGTCTTTTATTTTCAAGTATGCAACAAATAGAAGACTATAGAATTCAAAACTAATTTCACAAGTATTTATGCACTATATGAATATGAAAATATCACAAAGGAAATGTTGATAGAATTATCTATGAATTACTTGCTGATTGAATATGAGAAGACTTTGCATTAAATTGTTGTATATTCTTGCCTTTGATCAATCAATAAATGATCATATATATATATATATATATATATATATATATATATATATATATATATATATATATATATATATATATATATATGAGCTCGACATGTCACTATAGAGACATGTCTCCTTGAGGAGACATGGCTCTATAATGCCATGTCTCTTGATAACATAAATTATAATTACCAACCAATGAAACTTTAATATATATGAAAAAGGCATCGATCACACAACATGCCCAATCTCATAACAATATCAACCAAGCTCATAACTAATACCGATCAGGCTCTTTAACAATACCGATCATGTAACACATTATCATGTGTTATGAATATCAGTGTTTTACAAAGGCATAACCGATATGAGTATCATATGCATTTTGTTCGATTCTTAAATGGATTTACATATGTGATGTTTATTTGATTAGAAAATTAATATTATGAGGAAAGATCATAATTTTAGAATATGAATAAATAAATATATGTATATATAATAATAATACTTATATATCATAATATTAAATAGTCTACAGTACTTTTATTTGATCAAATCAACAAACATCAACACTCCCTCTTAGCTAAGGAAGATAAAAAATAAAAAATGCAAATCACAATAAGTCCATTAATTATGAAATAGAGTTCATATATCACCTCACCATGATATTAGGAGATATGGTATGAGCATGAATATCAAGCTACATGATATTCACCATATCTCACAAATACCCATGGTATGTGCACTAACATCACGTCTCATGATGTCTACCATATGGATACTTTATCATGGCACATCCATAGATATTACATCACATTACCACCATGAAGATCTCTAACTCATCTATGGTGTATTTAATGATATCAGCCTTATGATATCTACCATGATGTTTAAGAGATCCTAATCATCATGACATGTCCATCGATATCACGTCGCATGATATCCATCATGATGGAGATGTCATAAAGTTGTAACCTTACAACATCAATCAAATACAAGTGTATATTGTAGAAAAGTTTTCACCCTTCTTCAATGTACACAGGTGGGGCCAATTAAGTCATGGAGTCACACACATGGTGAGAAAAAAGAGTTTACACACTAAACATCTTTATTTAGACTCAATCTCAAATTATAATATCAACCATACCAATTTTATCTTGAAAGTGTTCAACTTTTGTCTTTGAGAGAGACTTGGTGAGGATGTCAATATTTTGATCACTTGTACTAATATACTCCATCTAGATCATATTCCTTTCTACCATGTCTCTAGTATAGTGATAAATAATCTCAATATTCTTGGACCTGTCATGGAACATTGGATTCACAGAGAGCTTGATACAACTCTAGTTGTCACAATGTATGGTAGTGGGTTCTAGGCATTATCTAAACAGTCATACTACGAGCTTTTTGAGATACATATATTATCTTGCACTCATGAAGGCGGAAATATATTATGCTTCAGTAGAACTATATGCAATAGATGATTTTTTTCTACTAATCCATGATATCATCGTTGATCCCAAGCTGAAACAAAGCTTGTTCATCTTGATGTGATTTTTCTATCCACCACACTTCTAGCCCAATCTGAATCTATGTAGCCATGAAGATCAAATATTTGAGACCATATCCAATTGTTCCTCGTAGATACTTGAAGATATGTTTTGTTGTAACAAGGTGTATCTCTTTTAGTTCACACATGAATTGACTGAGTGCATTCACAACATAACAAATATTAGGTCTAGTGTTGACCAAGTACATCAGGGATCCAATAATCTATCTATAGAGTGTACGATCTGCAAATTTTGAGTCCACTGTGGCTTCCTTCAATTTATGCAAGTTTGTTTCCATAAGTGTGGACATTGGTCTACATTCCATTCTATCTATGGTTCTAATTAAGGGCTTTCATTCATAATACCCCTCTTGCTCCCAAAAGGGAATCCTTGCCTCGTGGAAAGTAACGAACCTCACAGCCACAAGAGTACTTTAAGTATTCTTGCTTAGCATTTTCCTCATGGTCACAATCCCACAAGTACTCACACAAAATGAAGACAAGTACTACATCTACTAAGATTTTGTGTCCTTGATAGCCTCAATTTTATAGTGGGTTGAAATAGCTCGTTATTAGCTTGTCCCCACTTGGGTTGTTCCTCTTGATTGCTCAAGAGCAGGCCCGCTAAAGGATTTTAAAACTAGACAAAGAGTGGATTAATCTTTGAGGTTCAAGATTTCTAGTTCACCTCAAGGGTGAAGAGCATACTCTCCTATCTAAAAAATTTCTCCCAAATACACCAAGAAAAGTTCAATTAGCCTCTTGCTTTCAAAATCTAGAAGTGGGTCAAGATTTCTAGTTCACCACAAGGGTGAAGAGCATACTCTCCTACCACCAAAAGACTCCTACAAAAAGATATTAAGTGCATAATAAAAGAAACAACTAGTATATGCCACACTTAAAATGAAAGCAATGAACAAGCACTTGATTGTTTTTATGCGTTGGGCAGCCCTGCAAGAAAGGATTAGTAGCCCTTGTGCATTTGAAGCTTTGACATGCGTTCTTTTTAGAAAATATTCAAGAAATGAAGGCACCTACAAGCACAACTAGTTAACCCCACAAAGGTTAGCATAATAAAATCAAGAATAATCTACAAATAAACCTCTGTTCTACCACAACAAATTAGAAATCCAAAGCCAACAAATCAAATATTGCAAAGAAACGATCAAAATTAGTCACTACTAGGCTTGGGCGACAGTTCTGTCAGAGAAAGAATTGTACGATACTTCATAGTATACTGGTGTGATACTTTCTCTCTATACGACAGATCACACTGTGTCCAGATGATGGAGTTCTATATGTCTTTGCAATAGACTCTTGCAAGGGCATACAATACTTTTACTGGAAAAGTATCGCACAGGTATACAAAAAAATTTCATACGATATTCTGTCAGAAAGTATGGAAAACAACCGAAACAACAAGCAAAATATGATAAAAAATTAGTGGAAATGCATGAAAAGAAGGACAAAACAAGAGTGTTCTACCCCATGGTGGGCGCCAAAAATGTACACACTAAGATGTACACTTCTCTAAGTCATTACTTTCAAGACAATCCATAAATGGGAAACCTTGAGAAAGTGACCTAGAGCTCCCTAGGCATGGAGTCACAAGGATATTAAGAATGCTATCAGCTAGAGCTATTAAGCCTATAACCTTGCTACTAAACCACACAATGGGAGATTCAAAGAGACAAGGGCAAGAATGCTAATATCTTCAAGAATCAAGATGAGAATGCAATGCAATGCTATGCTAGAAATGAAGATGCAAGAATGCAACTAAGCTATGAAGATAAAAGTATTACAAGCCTTGCTAATTAAGCTATGTGAGCTAAGCTAGAACTTGAAAGGAAATCTAAGCTAAGAAAGCATAAACATGAAACTATGATGTAAGAATGAAAGCTAAACCATAATATAACATTTAGATTCATGAAGTTTCTACACTTTATTATAATAAATGTGATTTATTTTGGATTAGACCATGCAAATTTTGAGTTGAAAATATTTCATAAAATAGTATGAGATAGATCTATCATCAAGGAAGATAGAAAGACTTTTTGCTTGGTGTGCTAACAATATTTTCACTTCTCTTCCCTTCCTATCTTCCCTCATGATGGATCATAGAATTTGATCCAGCATGTTGGTGAAAAAATTGGAACAACTAATAGAGAAAGTTACTAAATGTAAATAGGAGATGATGCCCTTAAAACATGAGGTAGGTCAAAGTCAAGGGCCTTAAGGTCTTGTGCAAGTATTAATGCCTACAAAAAAGATACTCGTTTCTGACATCCACCACACTCTTCACATTTTTAAATCCATGATACATATTCAAAAGTGAAGAGATGACAAGTCTAGTATGGTTAGACATGTCATCGTTGAAAATAGTGTTGGCTTTAGAATTAGCCTAATTAAATTTATATAGAGGCCCATTATTTTATAGAGATCTTGTTGGGCTTCTGGTTTAGAAACATGGATGAAGAAAAATCCATTAGAAAAAGAGATAAATCATGTGATAAGAATGCATCTTCATTTCTTAAGAAAGAGGAGTCAATAGTGGAATGGGGACCCGAAGTGGGGATACCTGGAGACACATATGGTCCTCATAGTGGAGAATTTAATTTATCAACACACATCCATAAAAAAACTACTAAAAGTGCTTAGTTGTAGTACACAACATGCAAATTAAAAATTTGTTTAATTATATTTGTCAAAATAGAGTTTCATTGAGTACACTTTGTCCAAAATGTAGGGGAATGATGTAAAAGGAAAGATGAGTGATTACCAATAAATACAAGCCTCCATCAAGTTTCCCAGATACATTATGTGCATTCAAAAAGTCCAGATCTAAACATAAAACAAAGTAAATAAAAAATATAGAGAAAGAAAGGAAAGGCATCCAAAGGGTTCGTGCGAATACATTGGTTAAATCTCCCACACTGCAAAAATCAAAGTTTTGAAGAGGGCTTCTTCAGATCCTCACACTTAAGTGAGATGACTAATACAAAAAAATGATTTAAATCTCCACATCACAATAAGACAACCCATGAGAAAGGTTGGTTCAAAAAATCACACTGCAATAAGATGACCTACGAGTAGAATTGGTGGAAATCTCTACAGTGTAGTTAGATGGCCTACACGATGAATCAATTGAAATTCTCAAGCCACTACAACGCATCACATAAGTAGATCTGATTCAAATACTCACAATGTAGTGAAAGGCTCTCAAAAGATGCATTTGTCCGACAAACTACTACCATCCTAGTTAAGGATCTCATAGGGCTATTAGAACATGTCACGAATCCCAAGAGAATATGCTAGTCACTTACCAACAATCCTCCCCCTCGGTGCTACCTTATGGAGATTTGAGCTTGCAACCCCATTCTGATATAACTTGAAGGGAGTTGAGCTAGTCGTTTATCCCAAAAGATGCATCTGTCTAGGAAATTGCTACCATCCTAGTTAAGAATCTCACCAGAGGTTGTTAGACTATATCAAAAGCCCTAAGGGGATATGTTGGACACTTACCAATAGGCTATTCAAGATGAACTAGTTAAGATTTCTACAACACAATAGGGCAATAAAAGAGGAGTTGATTTAAATCTTCACAATAAGGTCACTTAGCTTAAGGGATAAATAATAAAAATTTATACATAATAATAAGGAAATGTAAGAAGGATTCAATTCAAACCATCATGCTACAATGATATGGCCTACAAGGAAAATTGATTAAAATACCACACAACAATAATGTAGTCCCACGAGGAGGGTTGTTTTGATTCCTAAAGCGGCAGTGTAGTAGGCTAAAAGAAGAATTAGTTGAAATAACAAAACAATAAGGAAATGAATAAGGAAAGTTCATTTGAATCCTCACACTGTAGTAAGAAATCTCCACAATACATCTACATAAGGTCACCCATAAGAGCATTTAAGCAACTTATGGATAAACTTTTTATTAGTTATGTACTTAGCTCTTGGTAAGGGCATTAGCTAGAGTCAGACTACAATTTGAATCTAGCTCAACAAGGATGTAATATGGGTTTACAAGAAAAAACAAATTTGTTTTTAAAATAGAAACCAGTGGAACATAAAAAACCTCATGAGAGAGGTATATAGAGTGGGGCATTAGAGAGTGAGGAAAAGTAGAGATTGCCTTTGTGAAGATGTTTGCAACTTGATCCTTTGTAGGAATGCACTCTAACCTGACCTCTTTTTCTCCAACATTCTCTCTCAAAAAGTGACATTTGGTAGAACTGTGCTTAATCTTTGAATGCGAAATTGGATTATTTAAGATATATGATAGAAGGATAATTATATTTTTATCACATAGATGAAATATTCCAAGGAGTTCTTTGAGAGGTTTGAAATGTCTGAGTGCAAACATATGTCCACTCTAATGGAAAAGGTTTGATAGTCTCTTTCTTCTAGGATTCACCTCAAGCTAATTAAACTCTTTATAGGAATATTGTTGGGAGTCTCATTTACTTAACTTATGCCTGACCATGTTTATGCTTTGTTTATAGATTATATATTTATATTTGTGCATGAACCAAAAAATGATAGATTTGTAGACTAGCATTTTTTGAGACATGTCTATGGTACACTTGGTTATAGTCTAATGTTAATGAGATTCGATTTATAGAAAAAATGGAAATGAATACAATTTTAATTTTATATGTTCACTAATATATGTCTTTTTATGTCTTTTATTTTCAAGTATGCAACAAATAGAAGACTATAGAATTCAAAACTAATTTCACAAGTATTTATGCACTATATGAATATGAAAATATCACAAAGGAAATGTTGATAGAATTATCTATGAATTACTTGCTGATTGAATATGATAAGACTTTGCATTAAATTGTTGTATATTCTTGCCTTTGATCAATCAATAAATGATCATATATATATATATATATATATATATATATATATATATATATATATATATATATATAGATATATATATATATATATATATATATAGATATATATATATATATATATATATATATATATATATATAGATATATATATATATATATAGATATATATATATATATATATATATATATATATATATATATATATAATATATATATATATATATATATATATATAGATAGATAGATATATATATATATATATATATATATATATATATATATATATATATATATATATATATGAGCTCGACATGTCACTATAGAGACATGTCTCCTTGAGGAGACATGGCTCTATAATGCCATGTCTCTTGATAACATAAATTATAATTACCAACCAATGAAACTTTAATATATATGAAAAAGGCATCGATCACACAACATGCCCAATCTCATAACAATATCAACCGAGCTCATAACTAATACCGATCAGGCTCTTTAACAATACCGATCATGTAACACATTATCATGTGTTATGAATATCAGTGTTTTACAAAGGCATAACCGATATGAGTATCATATGCATTTTGTTTGATTCTTAAATGGATTTACATATGTGATGTTTATTTGATCAGAAAATTATTATTATGAGGAAAGATCATAATTTTAGAATATGAATAAATAAATATATGTATATATAATAATAATACTTATATATCATAATATTAAATAGTTTACAGTATTTTTATTTGATCAAATCAACAAACATCAACACTCCCTCTTAGCTAAGGAAGATAAAAAATAAAAAATGCAAATCACAATAAGTCCATTAATTATGAAATAGAGTTCATATATCACCTCACCATGATATCAGGAGATATGGTATGAGCATGAATATCAAGCTACATGATATTCACCATATCTCGCAAATACCCATGGTATGTGCACTAACATCACGTCTCATGATGTCTACCATATGGATACTTTATCATGGCACGTCCACAGATATTACATCACATTACCACCATGAAGATCTCTAACTCATCTATGGTGTATTTAGTGATATCAGCCTTATGATATCTACCATGATGTTTAAGAGATCCTAATCATCATGACATGTCCATCGATATCACGTCGCATGATATCCATCATGATGGAGATGTCATAAAGTTGTAACCTTACAACATCAATCAAATACAAGTGTATATTGTAGAAAAGTTTTCACCCTTCTTCAATGTACACAGGTGGGGCCAATTAAGTCATGGAGTCACACACATGGTGAGAAAAAAGAGTTTACACACTAAACATCTTTATTTAGACTCAATCTCAAATTATAATATCAACCATACCAATTTTATCTTGAAAGTGTTCAACTTTTTTCTTGGAGAGAGACTTGGTGAGGATGTCAATATTTTGATCACTTGTACTAATATACTCCATCTAGATCATATTCCTTTCTACCATGTCTCTAGTATAGTGATAAATAATCTCAATATTCTTGGACCTGTCATGGAACACTGGATTCATAGAGAGCTTGATACAACTCTAATTGTCACAATGTATGGTAGTGGGTTCTAGGCATTATCTAAACAGTCATACTACGAGCTTTTTAAGATACATATATTATCTTGCACTCATGGAGGCGGAAATATATTATGCTTCAATAGAACTATATGCAATAGATGATTTTTTTCTACTAATCCATGATATCATTGTTGATCCCAAGCTGAAACAATGCTTGTTCATCTTGATGTGATTTTTCTATCCACCACACTTCTAGCCCAATCTGAATCTATGTAGCCATGAAGATCAAATATTTGAGACCATATCCAATTGTTCCTCGTAGATACTTGAAGATATGTTTTGTTGTAACAAGGTGTATCTCTTTTAGTTCACACATGAACTGACTAATTGCATTCACAACATAACAAATATTAGGTCTAGTGTTGACCAAGTACATCAGGGATCCAATAATCTATCTATAGAGTGTACGATCTGCAAATTTTGAGTCCACTACGGTTTCCTTCAATTTATGCAAGTTTGTTTCCATAAGTGTGGACATTGGTCTACATTCCAACATTCCAAACCTCTTCACAATATCAACTATATACTTTCCTTGACTCAAAGTGATGTAATCATCATTTACTACTTTAGATGGGGTCTCCCTCTAAACCTCAGGAGCATGATCCTCTTCCATGATTTTAGGAGGATCTTGATTTTCTAACTCAAAGGAGCTTATAGGTATTTTGAAGGAAATGTCTTCTTCAAATGTTACATCTCTGCTAAGTTCAATGTGTTTTTGACCAAGTATATAGATTTTATAAGCCTTAGAGGTTTCAATATACCCCATAAATAGTCCCTTCTTTCCAGAGGACCAAACGTCTAGTTTGGTCCTCTTTTCTTTAGGCACATGAATATATATAGGATAACCAAAAATTATTAAGTTGTTGATGTCAAGTTTTATACCTGTGAAGACTTCTTCTAGAGTTTTTCTATCTAGAAATGAGGACATCTATTTTGGATGTAGATGGTTGTTTGAGAGGCTTCATCCCAAAATGAGATTTCCATGTTTTGATCAAACATCATGGCTCTAGCAACCTCTACTATGGTCCTATTCTTTCTTTAAACTACTCAGTTTTGTTGAGGGTTATAAGGTATAGTAAACTCCCTCTTAATCCTGACATTTACATAAAACTCTTTAAATACATCAGAAGTATATTCCCCCCATTGTCTATTCTAATTGTTTTGATTTTTTTCCCTGACAAGTTTTCTACAAGAGCCTTAAATTCATTAAATCTCAAAAGAATTTCTTCAGACTCCTTAATTTTTAGAAAATAAATCCAATTTTTTCTGAAGAAGTCATCAACAAATATTACATAGTACACAAACCCCCCATAGAGTGTATAAACATGGGACGACATAAATCTAAATGATTGAGTTCTAATACATTATTGATTTTACTAGAACTATTATGAAAAGTTCCTTTAGTATTCTTACCTAGGGAACAACCCTTGTAGGTTCCTTCATGGTTGTGATTGAACTTAAGCATACCATTCACTATCTTCTCTATGGAGGGTAGAGCTTGAAAGTGAAGGTGTCCTAGTCTTCTGTGCCAAATCTCGTTTGAGCTTGAACTTTCATAAATGAGATCTTGAGAAGGGGCAATGATTAACTTGTAGAGTGATCCATGCTTAACTCCTATAGATGGAGCCTTCTTGATAGTGGAGTTCTTTGGCCATGCCAAAACCTTCCTTCCATGAAGGTTATTATGTATCCTTTATCTTCAAGTGGTGAGATAGACACAAGGTTCCTCTTTATTCCTAGTACGAATAGAAACTCGGTGAGATGAAGTGATATGCTTGACTTCAGATTTATGGTATAGGTTCCAACTCCTTTAACAAGGAAGTTTGAGTCATCTTCGATTGTCACCTCCTCATCATAATTTTCCTCAAGAGTTTTGAGTGTTCTCTGTATCCTGTGATATGGCGGGATGCTCCACTATCAATCACCCAAGTGTTAGAGCTATTGGATGTTTGAATTGACAAGGTTGAATAGAACACATACTTCTTAGAGTATTGATGCAGGAGCATCTTGCATCACAAAAATAAAAGGGGGCATAATAAATAAAAAATGGAGTAGAGAGAAAGTGATGAAAATGGAAGAAAAAAAAGAGAGGGAAAAAAAAAAAAGGAAAAAAGGAAAAAAGGAAAAAAAAAGAAGAAAGAAAAAAGAAAAAAAAAGTTATTTCATTTTCCAAGGTGCATAGGTGGAATAAAATAAATAAATAAATAAAAGAAATCATTTCATTTATCAAGGTGTGTAGGTGGCATTTTAGAAATTTGTAGAAAGTTCTTGCATTTAATATTTTTAGCTAGGTGGTTATAACTTTCTATTTTTTTATTGGCCCACAAAGGAAATGAAATTTTCTAATTGGCCCACATGGTGGTGCTTAATATTAATTGGGTGAGAATTTAATATTTGTATCAAGGTAGTTGCATCTATCTTTTATCCCACATTGGTTGTGTTGTAATACCTCGAGTGGTAAATTCCTATATACAAAAGGCATAGGAGCATTCATAAGCAAGTTTTCAATTTGTAGAAGTTCTTAAGTTGTAGAATCTCCAATTGAAGAAGAAGTGCTCAAGTTGTAGGATCTTGTATTGGGGAAGAAGCTATCATGTTGTAGATCTCATATTTGGAGAAAGCTCTCATGTTGTAAGATCTCTTAAGTTGTAATAATTTTCAAGTATTAATATATGTTTTGTAAAGCATTTTGTCTTCTCTTTGTCTCCATGTTGTTATGTCTTTGGTTATGAGTTGGTAAGAGTGGTGTGACCCTTCATTAGTGGTATCAGAGCAGGAGTTCCTGAGTGTGTAGACAGAGCGCTGAGCGTGAGGTAGTTTGCACTAGGACCTTCAGTTGGGTGAAGTTTTCCTTAAGAGGATATGAGTATGGAGAAGAGAAAGAAGAAAATGACTTTTGTGATTGGATGGATTCTTAAAATTCCTAGACTTGAGAAAATTAGAGAGATATCATAAAGAGACAAGAGCCATAATACTAGATTTGAAGAAGCAAGTGGCTGAATTAGAAACAGAGCTGAAAAAGAGAAGAGTGATACATCAGAAAAGAGATGATGAAAATTATTTAGATGGAGGAAAGAAAGAAGTTACAGTGGAGTATCATGCAAGTAGTACAAAAGAAGAGGAAGAGCATGAAGATGAAAAAATTTATGAACCTGAAGTTGATGAAGATGATTTATTAATGAAGATCGCAACAGTTGAGGAAGAGTGGAATGTTTTGGTTGGAGGTCAAAGGAAAGAAGCTATTACATGCCTTGTTGAAGACATGAAAGAAGAAAACAAAGATGAAGATGTGAAAGAGGTAAATTTTTATGAATCATGGAATGCTAACTTTGAGATATATTTGAAAGATAATGATAATCATTTATATGAGGACCTTGAAAATGATGTTTAGTATGCAATAGAAGATTTGTATGGCATTACAAAGTTTATTACAAGTGTATTAGATCCTACAAGTTTGGAGGAGAATGAGAGTTACAGATGGATGAAGTTGATTACAAAGGAGTATTGTCAACATCAGATACTTGTTCCAACTAGGTGTTGGAAAAGAAGAAAAAAAGAAATGTATCAGCAACAGATACTTGTTCCAGAAAGGTGTTGGAAGACAAGAAAAAAAAAGTCACCAGTGGCTACTTCATTTTGTGAATCCCTATTCACAAAATTTTTCCTACCTTGGGTGTTTGATGTAGGAGCATCTTGCATCACAAAAATAAAAGGGGGCATAATAAATAAAAAATAAAAAATGGAGTAGAGAGAAAGTGATGAAAATAGAAGAAAAAAAAGAGAAGAAAAAGCAAAAAAAAAGAAGTTATTTCATTTTCCAAGGTGCATAGGTGGAATAAAAGAAAAAAATAAATAATTAAAAAAAAAAAATCATTTCATTTATCGAGGTGTGTAAGTGGCATTTTAGAAATTTGTAGAAAGTTCTTGCATTTAATATTTATAGCTAGGTGGTTATAACTTTCTATTTTTTAATTGGCCCACAAAAGAAATGCAATTTTCTAATTGGCCCACATGGTGGTGCTTAATATTAATTGGGTGAAAATTTAATATTTGTATCAAGGTAGTTGCATCTATATTTTATCCCACATTGGTTGTGTTGTAATACCTTGAGTGGTAAATGCCTATATACAGAAGGCATAGGAGCATTCATAAGCAAGTTTTCAATTTGTAGAAGTTCTCAAGTTGTAGAATCTCCTATTGGAGAAGAAGTGCTCAAGTTGTAGGATCTTTTATTGGGGAAGAAGCTATCATGTTGTAGATCTCATATTTGGAGAAAGCTCTCATGTTGTAAGATCTCTTAAGTTGTAATAATTTTTAAGTATTAATGTATGCTTTGTAAAACATTTTGTCTTCTCTTTGTCTCCATGTTGTTATGTCTTTGGTTATGAGTTGGTAAGGGTGGTGTGGCCCTTCATCAAGTATTCTTATGGGCTAGTCTTTCCAACTTTATCAAAGGTGTCTTGTTGTCTTAGTCTATCTGGACACTTCTGGGCATAATGTCCATATTGATCACATATGAAGCATTATACTTGTGATATTTCTCTTCTCTTCTTGGAGGAGCCTTTCCCATTTGAACCCTTCTTGTTCTTCCTTTTGGAGTTTCTCTTCTTCCCCTTCTTGTGGTATTTGGAGTATAATACATGGATGTACTCATTTGATGTGTTTAGATTTATTCCTCTGGTGATTAGCCTTGATTTCTCTTGAATACAATCCATTTTTAGTCTATCAAACTTTGGAAATTTGGAATGTACACTTATTCCTTGTATAAAGGACTCCCAAGATTTTGGTAGACCATTTAGGGCTATCATTTCAATTTCTTTTTTGTCTATTTGATTCCCTGTGGTGGAAAATTGGTCCCTTACTTCGGTGATCCTCATAAAGTAGGACGTAATAGTTTCTCCTTTATTTATTTTCATGTGATGAAGTTGATTCTTCAAGGTGAGTGCTCTGCTAGTGTTGTTTATTTCATATATGTTTTATATGGCTTTAAACATGTAGTATGTAGTATCAAATTTAGAGATAATTACAACTAAGTGATCCCTAACCACATCCACTTTGATCTTCATAGCCTTTCCATTATTTTTATTGCATTGAATTTTCTCATCATTGTCATTTCATTCTGGTATGTTTTCCCTTACATATGAGTCTAGTTCATTTTCTCTTAAGGTGAGCATGATTCTAAATTTCCATGAGACAAAGTTAGAAGCTCCCTCAAGACGATCCTTGAATCTAACTCCACTTTCCATTATGTAGAGAGGAATAAGATTTTACAAAGTTTATAATCTTAATCAATTTGCTATCTTCAATCTAATCGGATCTTCCTAGTTAGCCTAGAGCTCTAATACCATGTTAATGAGATTAGATTTATAGAAAAAATGGAAATGAGTACAATTTTAATTTTATATGTTCACTAATATATGTCTTTTCTTTTCAGGTATGCAGAAAATATAAGACTATGGAATTCAAAACTGATTTCACAAGTATTTATGCACTATTTGAATATGAAAATATCACAAAGGAAATGTTGATAGAATTATCTCTGAATTACTTTCTGATTGAATATGAGAAGACTTTGCATTCAATTGTTATATATGCTTGCCTTTGATCAATTGACAAATGATCATATATATGAGAGACATGTCACTATAGAGACATGTCTCCTTGAGGAGACATGGCTCTATATTTCCATGTCTCTTGATAACATAATTTATAATTACCAACCGATGCAACTTTAATATATATGAAAAAGGCACAGATCACACAATATGCTCGATCTCATAACAATCTTGACCAACACTAACATAAAAGGTGTGACAATAACAAAGTGATTTGCAAACTGCAACCAACCTATTGTAAAATCTCATGTGACATCTTCCAAGTCCTAATGAATAGACCACATATTGTAGCTACAAAATAATGAGGTACAAAAATAATAAATGACATCAAAAAACTATTATTTAAAAAAATATATTATTTTTGTAGTAGATAGAAAACTTATTTAAAACTAGCAGTTGTACATTTGTAGGCATGCAACAAATTATTTGATGAGCTTTATGTTTTTTGGGAGTCGGTACAAAGGGTAATTGGTAGAACATCATTGTCAAAGTTGGTTTCTGAGTTTCCAATCAATTTCGGTAAAAAACATTAAAGGGCACTACCAACATAGTTGGGGTCATGGTGTGGTTCCAAAATCTAATCAACTTCCAATTGGGTTATATAACTATGTTGAACTACCACTCTAAAACCTTTTTGATCAATCCATTTTGATATTTGTTTCATGTCTGCACTCATCTTTAGAAATTTTAAACCACATCGAGTGTTGGAGTAGTTTTTTAACCATGTGAAAACCCAAATCAAAATCCCTTTTCAACAATTCTATTTTTTTAATTTCCTTTTTAAGAATTCCATTTTTTTAATTTCCTTTTCAACAATTCCATTTTGTTTAAAACATACAAACATAAAACTAAAACAAACAACTCGGTAAGTAAGGATAACCGAGTGCCAGGAAAAGATAACTGAGTGCCAGGGAATTAACCAACCAACTCAATAAACAAAGGAAATCGAGAAACTACCGAGCCAACTCGGTCAAAGCAGAAACCGAGCAACACAAGAAAACTCAAACTTGTTTTTGGTGACGCATGATTACCAAGGACCCGAGATGCTCTTGCATCATATGATGATACTCTTATCTAAATTTTCTTGTTATGATCTCATTGTACTTGATATTGAAACCTTTTCTTGATACATATATGAGATGCACAATTCCAAATTATTAGAAGATGCTTATGTGATGAATGCATGTTTCTTTTATGTTTATGTGATGCAAATAAATTTTTGATGATGCACATGTATGATATATGATGGACCAATTATGCATGATACATAATATATTTCTTTTTATCTCTTTTCATGCTATGTGATGCAAATGAATATATGATTACAATGAATGATCTTTTTATAAGTGAAAATAAAGGTATGTATGCATATTGTTATGTAGGATCATGGTACTAACATGAAATTCAAGCTTATTTTATGTCTTATATCAAGTACTCAATCAAATAAAAGATAATAAAGATGATGATATCAACAAGATTGAGTCTCAAGTTTGATGTTCATTTCATTCCCCTTTTTTGTAAATTTTCCTAATAAATTCAAATGTATGCTTATTAATGCAACTCTAGAATGCTATGCAATATTTTATGATTATCATTCTTTCAATATTTTTGTTTATTCTTTTTCTCATCATAGAGCTTATGTTAGCAGCAAGTACTAACATCGATGGCTTTCAAAGTCGATGATGAACTAGAGTACTTACTTATGTTAGTTGTTAATTACAAGAAAGACAACAAACAAGAGTTCCTTATGGTCTTGTACAATGATTGTGTTGTCTGCAATAATCTGATTCATATCCTTGGACTAACTTTTTTATGTACACACAATGACCTTTTATCGTTCATATCCTTGGGTAGATTTTACTAATTTTGCACAATACTAAGAAATTGCTTGATAAACAGACAACAAAATAGTACCAACCTCATCATAGCATTCAAATAAAAGGAGTCAGGGTATGTGCGACATACCACATAAAAGGAGGCTCTTATCATAGACACCCAATTTATTTGGTGTTTCCAGATCATTAGCACCACATCGAAAGATAAAAATCAAAGAAAAGATCTTACCCTCTATCCTTGTTCCTCTAGTCCATAGACATCATTGAGTTACTCAGGAGATAAGATAAGTGAAAATCAATGATTACAAACAACATTTCAAAAAAATTCATTTCCATTCTCTAATTCTCTTTGAGCTTAGTCATTATTGAGTACAAAGGAGACATGATCCTCATAGCTTCAAGCTTGTTTTTGTCTAGTTTTTTATCTATTTATGGTGTTGAGAAACATCGGTAAGTGTGTAGTGTTATGAAAAATTGTCATGTGTTGAAGATTGATTGATTACCGAAATTCATATGATCATTATTGATTTAATGATTGTTCATATTCAAAATTATGATAATTTTCTCTATAGAGTGTTGAAAAACACTATTTGATAGGTTTGGTGTTGAGAAACACCATTATTTTTAGTGGAAAACCATCTAGTAGTCAAGAGAGACTAGGATGACTAACTCTAATTGTCGAGATGACCAAATAACAATATGTTGACCTAGCTAACAAAATTTCTAGGAGATTGACCCCAGTGAGATGCTCATACCTAGGACTAAGACATTGGCCGATTCCAATCCTTGATCGCTAGATGCAAATAAACTGAAATGTAAAAGGTCAAAAAAGTGACTGAAGATATATAAAAGAAAGAACACAAGTTGAAGATGTATGCAACAAGATAGTCAAGTGTTGTGTTGATAGATGGAGCATTGATTATAAGTAGTACTCGTTTACCAAGTTTTCACCACTTGGCTGATTTTTCTATTTTTTCTACCAGGGTGCTTATTTACCAAGTTTTCACCAAGGTACTTTTCTTATTTTTCAAACTTTTTTTGTACTTTTTTTCCTTTTTTTTTTTTCCTATTTTTGTTTTCACTTTTTTTCGATTCATCAAGGTGCCTATTTGTTAGGTTTTGACTAGGATGATACTTTTTTTAGTATATTTTTTGATGTTTTTGATAGTACCAAGGCACCTATTTTCTAGGTTTTCACTGAGATACCCAATTTTCTTAGGACATTTTACCATGTTTTTTCTTTTCTTGAGGATCTTTTCTAATATTTTTTTATCTTTTTTAGGAACACTTTATACTTTTTTTAATCTTTTTTTAGGAACACTTTATACTATATAGAAACTCCTGAGCTAAGAATATCAGGTGTAGAACTTCTTCAAGTGAATTGAGTTGATAGGATCAAGGAGAGTATCTCCTTTTAGAGTAGACAATTGATATGCCCCAGAGACAAATGTTGTAGTGATAACAAAAGGTCCCAACCAGTTGGGCTCAAACTTTCCCTTTTGTTCTTCATTTTATTTATTTTTAGGGTTTCTCACAAAACAAGATCTCTAACCTAAAATTCTATGTGTAGATCCTTTTTATTATAAGTTTTTGAAATTATCTTTTAGTAGAGTCTCAGATGGTCAAATGCTTATTTTCTATGTTCATCAAGCAGATCTAATTTTGTGCTTGGTTGTGGTTAGCTCTTAAAAAAATATCAAACCTTATGTGCTAATTCCATACAATGATACCCTTTGGACTAGTGCTTGGTCAACACTTTAAACACCAACCTTCAATAAGCTGATGGCACTATAGTGTGCTATATAAAAAATAATGCTAAGTGCTAGAAGATGTAAGCACATTTCGATGTGCTTAATAATATAATCATCAATAAAGTCCATTTAGCACTATTAGTGCTTGTGAATCAAAATCATGAAAATATCATTTATTTAAATATTAATGAATACATCTCATGCATCATATATCAACTAATCATCAAAATACCAATATCCTAGTGATTCCAACTGAATCAATGTCAAATGCCAATAGAGAAAAAAACTTCCAAAATACTAAACCATATACCTATTACCATTGAACCTATGAGCAATATAAGTATGCAGGAGTGACCTGATCACATGTATATGTTAAATAGAGCTCTTAACTGAAGAACCAATAACTCTGCACACAAACTGAAGTCATCAGTATCAACTAAAATCAAACATCTGAATATTCTATCAAGCTGAATACCATAACCATTGTGAGCCATTCAAATATGAATGGTGGAAATTCCAAAGGATACCCTTTTTGTCATCTAGGAAAAACACAAAGGGAAATAAATACATGAGGTTATTTTGTGTCTCATAAGATGTAATTGTGTTACATATAATCTTTGGTTATAACTTAAGAAGATAGTTATGAAACAAAGGTTTTCTGAAATCCCATCCTATTATTGTATTATTTTGAAATTCCATCTTATGATTGGGTCATCTGAAATCTCATCTCGTGATTGGATTAATTATAGATATGGTCTGCATCAATTACATGCCATAGGTTTTATTCAATAAGCTAGTGAAGTGTATATAAGAGGTAGGCATACACCTACTTGTTGGATTTTGGTTTGGAACTGCCTACAGAGGATGAATTCTTGTAGTAAATAGTTGCATTTATGCTACTATTATTCATACTATCATGATTATTTTTCTCTTCATTTTGATTTTCTATTGCAATCTTCTAATAATTGTCTTCACACCTTGGTGGTATGTGCTACCCAAATTTAGATTGAATGGGTATAATAATCCTCTCAATGGTAGGGTGAACATGGATCTTCAATCTATAGAATACAATAAGAAGATCTGCCATTGACCCATTTCTTGATACAGATGGGAAACAAAGGTCTCCTGCAATTCCATCTTGTGATTTGATTATTTTGAAATTACATCTTGTGATCGGATGAAATGCATATATATTATGCATCAAATAAAAAACATTCTATTTTTTCATTCAACTAGTGAAGTGTATAGATGAGATAGGAAAGCACCTAGTTTTTTTTAGAACTACCAATTTGCATGAAGATTTTAGGCAAATGTTTCCATCTTCCATGAAGATTTTTGGACAAAGAGTTGAACCCAATTGAGAATCCTTATTTGTTCATCAATTATAAATGGACAAGAAGATGTTCACTAATGATACATGTTTCCAAATGTCAATTCACTGAGATATGCATGGTGCACAAGCCTCCATGGTATATTTTGTCAATAATATCAACCCTCTTACATTGATGGTAGCCTCAACCTTGATGTAAGTTTAGCAATGTAATTTTGACAACTCAACTGATAACAACCATTAATCAAGAACTATGATTCTTTATTGATAGCGAGTACCCCAAAATACTCAATTGTGCCCTCGAATAAATCAACCCTAGATTTATCTATCAAGACATTAACACAATTATCCCCAATGTCCTTGAAGGCATCACACTCTAAAATGAAAAGATTTTATGTTTCCACCTTTTGAGAAGTGCAAAAAGTAAAATCTCTTTCTTCACAAGATTCTTTCTTTTCTTTTCCAATTCCTAGTTTCACAACAAAGTTGATGAGAGTTCGTTCTTAGATGAGAATAACAATTTTGACTCTCTAAGAGATATTGACCCCTATGTACATTTTTTTATGATGATTATGAGTGGGATTAATCTATTCAATATAATACTTTCTTTCTCATTAGACCTTTATTCTAAGAACAATTATGGAACTTATCCATAACAAAATCATTCATCTCTTTACAATTTGTGAGGCATGAATTCAAGTAAATACCCCTTTTACTAGACCATTTTCCATTTTTTCTTCTTTTGCATAATATGTCATTGAAGACTTAACCTTAGGCCATATTTCTTCCTCCATTTGCTCAATTATTTTTGAATATCTTATGAGCATCATCATTACAATTACTTCAATATGGGCATCCCCCACCTCACTCAACAAGATATCATAAGGGACTAAACTTTTATTTTTGAGCTTGTTTGAAATCAAGTGTTTTTGGATTTTCTCAAATTTCTTCCACTCTAGATCATAAATACTATTGGCCCACAATTCACAACCTTGTGACTTGGAAAGATTATACAACCCTATGACTCTAAAAAATTAGATGGATTTGTAGTCCACAAACCTATGTGGACCATCTATCCCAATAAGCTAAAAGAAACTAAGGTGGAGTATAGAGAGGGAATATTAAATGCATGACTACATAAAATATTCAAGTGCTCGGACTGATAGGTTGCAATAGGATGGGGCTAGTAAAAGGATGACTTTGAGCCCTTTAAGATTAACCATTATCTATACAACACCCAAACTGCCCTATTTGATATAATTATTAATTAATTAAAAATATTATATTCATTGTATTTTAATTTTTATTTAATTAATTTTATTTTTAACTAATTAATAATTACAATAAATGGTACATTTTGGGTGTTGTGTAGACATTGCCTTAAGATTTGATCACCACAGATAACAAGTCAATGCAAAAAAATAAGCGCAAGGGTTTAGGGAACAAGCATAAAAAGAATTGGGATTTAGGGTGTTCAGCCTAGACAACATGAGCTAGGGTTTAAACAAGGCAAAGAGCTAATTTTTTTTAGAGGTTCTACTAGATAGTAAGAATTTTGTGAAGAATAATTTATACATTGGCAATGGTATGAATATCAACCTCACCTTGAAGATTACTGGGAGGATTGTATTCATGAACATGAAGTGAGAAGAAGAGACTAGATATGACTAAAAATGATAAAATGAAGGCTTTCAATGTAAATTTTGATGTTCCTAATATAATTGATTATAATTAAGACATGATTGAAGAAGATTTATATGTGATAAGATCCCTTTTCCTAAGATTAGATGGTTAGAAAAGGAAACCAGTAGCACATTTGCTAGATTTTCCTTTATTCTCAATAAAAATAAGCGATGGTTGGAAGCCAATACTATTGGTCACACTTCAAATAGACCTCCAAAAAGGAAATAGGGTTTAGTAGAATAGAAGTCTAATGAGAAAACTAGCTTATTGGAATCACCTGCTAATGTATATACCACTAGGGCTAAATCTTTCATGAGAAGAGGAGATAAGGGAGAAGACCCAACAGATAATAAAAGATCGAAAGGTCAATGTGAAGGAGATAGTGAGAAGATAAAGAGGAAGCTAAATGTAAAAAGTGCTCCTCGAATTGATCCTACCATAGCTCAAGAGACTAATGAAGGAGAACAACAGGCATACCCACCTTTGTATCATGGTCAATTGTCTTCTCAATAGTTTAAGGAAATCCAAGTTGATGACTCTTTCCCTCAATAATAAATAGAAATAGTTGATTTTACAAACAAAACACCTAATACTCCTATGTCACTTGAGGTAACAAACATCCTATGAATATTACCAACCCTAGATTGATTAAGAGAGATTGTGGGAAAGAAGAGAAAGTACTCTCTAATGATCGATCCAAGTTTTGATGTTATTGCTAAACTACTAAAAGTCAATCATCAACCCAAGAAGGCCGAAAAAAATTCCAAGATCATGTTGGAATCTAGTTGTAGGCATCAATTTGTAGAAATTGTTGATTGAATGGGGTATAAGAATAAAGATGATATCATAGAAATTGACATCAATATCACCAAAATTGATTTTATCCCTCCCACCATAAAAGGATATATTCATAATGTTAAAATGTCTATCGATATTTTAGATAAGATTGGAGAAAAAAGGAAAAGGAGGGGAACCTATTGAAAGAACAAGTTAAGGTTTTGACATCTTATATTAAATTTAATTATTAATGTGGACACTCAACCCCTCAAATTGTCACTTTGAAACTCTTGAGAAAACTCGTTCAAATGAGATCAATTCTATTATCATGGACCAAATCAATAGATACAAAGCTATTAACAAGGCATTGGAAGCTCGGGAAGAAAAAGTTGATTACGGAGGGTTTATTCTACATTAGTGAGGAAATCACATTATATATATTGAAAACACATAGTTCATATTATAATTTTTTGAAAAACTAATACTAAGGGCTACATTCTAACAAAATTACATTTCCATACATTTTCATTAAATTTCCTAAAAGGTAAGGAAACTCTATCGAGGGTTCGATTCAAATTTAAAGGAGTTCTATCTAATGTTGTTTAATCTAACCCCCTTCAATGAAACTTGTTTAGACTGAACCTTCCAAGCTTAACTCATTGAATTCTTTAAAAAATATTTAATTTTAAATAAAAAATAAATTGTTCCACAAATAAGACACACTATCATGAAACTAGCTATCATAATTAAATTCATGTCTTTATCTACATCAAGATACCCATTTACCTTGAATTTTTTCATTCTATTTTCATGTCTAATCAAACTTATATTTTTTACAATTTGATCAGAATATCTAAACTAATTTATTATGCATTTATATTAAAATTCAAAAGATCTATATAAGTTCTATTTTAATAACCAATACCTACATTATAATTGATTTATTATTGCTATTTTAGGGTTGACTATTGCCCCTACATATAGACAATCTTAAAATGCAAAGGAGATTTCTCCACCCATGAAATGGAACACGTTTACATCCCTGTAGATTTCATTCAATTTTTAAAAAAAATATGGCTCCCTACAAATAGACAATTTGGGCCCACTAAATTGCATAGCAACAAATATATTTAACTATCTTATAAACTATATGCATCACATTAATTTAAAATCTCAAAACAATATTTAAAAGGGCGTGTGTTTTGAATGGTTCAAATTACACATGTATCTTGACTTGACTCATCACTTCCCTCATGTCTTCCACCAAATCAGCGATACAAATTGGAAGGAGTCTACCAAATTTAGTGATTGCTTTATCTTAAAGTTTAAGAAAAAATCTCCTTATATGATATTATTGGATAAACTTGGAAGTGATGCACGTTGAGAGAAGCGTGGCTTTATTTTATTTTCTTATGAAATTTGCTTTTGCTACGATTACAATTCTAATATTCTTTTATATTGTTATGACTTTTGTATGTATGAGGCACATAAATTGTCTATTATTATTATCGTTATTATTATTTTATTTTATAGTGGTTTTTTTTTTTGTTTTTAAGATCATTCATAAATTTATTAGGGAATTAAAATTATTATTATTTAGAATATGTATGTATGTATGTGGAAAGAGAAAAGTTGTTATTACGTATAAATTTTTTTTTTATTGATCAAAGCTGATTACAAATAAAATAAAATAGCAATTCAAGAAGAATAGGTGAATAGAAATAATATTACATATATTTTCCATATTTATTATTTTTGCATATATTGAGTATGGTGGAGGATAAAATAAGTTAAGGAAATGAACTTGGATCATTATGATTTTGTTAAAAAAGGAAAAAAGAAAAGAGCAAGGTCTCTTTTAATAGGAAATGTGAGAGCTTAGTACATATTTTTTAGGTGAATATAATTATTATATGTTTATGGGTATTGATTAACTATATTTGAGCTATTAAAAGATATATACAATGATCATAGGCCTTAAATATGATTAGTGCATTATATATACTAGGGGTAGTGTCTTATAAGCTAGAGGCTATAAGGGGCTTATTAGCTTTTCTTAGTTGGTGGTCAATTGGCCAAGTCTCTTGGGTGAGTAGGTGACTAGAGTAGAGCTCACCTATGACACGTCGTGACTTTGACTTTTGGTAGTTTTAGTACTAGATGGAAGAATTGCATAAGAGCAAAGACAAAAAAAAGTGATTAACAAATTGGTGGATGGTTTGTAGGCTTCACAATTAATTTTTAGAATTGATCTCAAGGGATATTCATAAACCTATTCTACAAATTTAAGTGCTATAAACTTAGGGGATAACAAATGAGCTAAACGATAAACCATGTGTATACATCTATGAGGCCATGGACACCTTGCAACTAGACCTTGTATAATCTATCAAGTGGAATGATAATTTTGACGTTGCATAGTCTGTAAAACTTTCTTTTATTGGATAGCATGTTCATATTCGAGATGACCATGAGAACTATTATTCTACATGAAGATATTTACAAGGTCATGGAGTGGGCAAAAGATAAATCTCCATTACTAGATGGAGCACTTCACATCCTCATATAAAACCAAGTTTTAAACTAAATTAAAAGCTATGAGATATTGGTGTAGTTATGAATGCAAAAATTTCCCAAGTAACTATAATAAAAAATGCCAAATGTTGTAATGAGTCTTTAAATGGCCTAAATGTGAGAGAAGTTGGTAATTGAGATGGTTTTGAGAGGCCACTATAATTTTCCCCCACCTTAGAACATTATGAACCATATTTAGCATTTAAATACATGGTTTATTTTAGATAGTAAAGTTTGAAATGGTTAAACTATTTTCTTTATTCAAACTAGTAAGCCTTTTTGTTATTTGAGAATATTCACATAAAAGCTTTTTGGTATAGTTCTTAGATATCTAACCTAAATTATAAAGCAAATAAAAAACAATTCAAATTTTATTTAATTAATATTATAGTTTTTAAGAGTTCATATCTTACATTGCAAGAACAAATTCTATACTTAACTATCTTCACATCTCATTTTATTAGCATCTTCTCTTTATATTACTCTAACAAGGTATTATTAAATACCACTAGACCTTAGATATCATGAAGCACACCAACAAGATAAGAGTAAAATAAGACAAAGTAGAAAAAATTGTAGGACCACATAATAATACAAGGCTAAGGTAGATGTCATATCTATGATCACACTTTTTCCCTAATCTTAAATTCATCGTAATGTAAGATCACTACAATATTTGATGTCATGATGATTAGAAATTTGTTGCTATTCTTAATCCTAAATCATTAAAGTTAATGTTATTTTTCATGTCTTAGGGCAATTACAAAATAAAAAACTCATCTCTCCCAAACAACAAAACTTAAATTCAAAATTTGGCTAACTCCTTCCTAGCCTAGCTGAACACAAACTTTCATGGTATTGTTATGTCCTTGTATTTGAAGGCATTCAATGGCATTTTATAGATCAAATAATCAAGTAACATCGATGAATCTGAATATTATTGTCATTTACACATTTTGATTAATGCACCCTAGAAACATATGTACAACTAAAGCTTTTTTTAAATGAATACAGAAAAAAGATGAAAACAAGTAAATACATTAAGGACAACCAACCAACTGTCAATGAAAACATAGAAGTTCAATCTCTAGAACAACTCCAAAGGAACATACATCAAAGGACAACATATAAAGCTACCCCCAAAGAGGTGAGAAACCATTACAATATGAACTTTAGTATTTGTAGAAGTTTCCTAAAAAAAGTACATTATTTTGGTGAAGTTGCAACAACTAGTATTTAATTCTATCAAGCTAGTTACTAATGTTTCGATTCTCTTTGGAATCTTCCTACAATTGTGAGCATAAAAAAATAGTCTGAAAATTGATCTCTGAATAAAACTGTAGAAGCTCTCATTCCTAATGAACCTTGTGTATAGACAAAACAACCATGCATCTACTTTTATAGATGTTAAGAAGTGTAGAAAGTCTAAAAGACTCAACCACAATATTTTTTTTTAAAATTAAGGTCTAAAGCAACTCCTTTCCAACATAAAGCATAATAAAAAAATAGTTGGGATATGATAAAAAACAACACATCATTTTTTTTGGTCCATATATAATCTCAAAAAATATGCTTTAGATTTTTAGTCTCATAGCAGAAAGGGTATTTAATTGGTTGAATCGTTAAACATTTCATCCTATCACAACTAGTAGTTTGAAATGTACAATTTTCAAGCTAGAATTTTGGTATTAGCCTCAACTTTAGAATGCTAGATCTAAGCACTCAATGTTTTCCATGTCCTTTCCTAAAATTTCCAATTCCATTTTAGATTCAATCTTGAATTTAAAGACAAGGAAAAAACTTTTAAAAATGATATTTTTTTAGAGGGAAATGGTGAGTAGACAACCATTGCTAATCCTTAAAGAAGTTATATTCCAGTGGAGAATAAATTTACATGGTAAGATCAATAGGAACAATGATTCCACAAAGGCTAGAAATAAAGTTTGAACTTGTTATTTCAACCAAAGGTATTTTTAATGATTGACTAGGGGGCTCAATCTAAGGAGTTAAAGTCCCACAAACCTTTGAATTGATAGACTCAATTTTTGAAAATATAATAAGCACATCTCTAGAAGGAAATAACAAAAGGCTATCCATGGTATTGAATCAATTTGTTCCACCAAACTGAAGAATCACTAAAATTGAAACCATGTTGTAATGAAGAATTTTTCCAGACCAAGAATTTGTAAACTTGTTCCTAGGCCTTCTAAATAGACTGAAAATGAAATGATACTTTAATATGAAAGGAAGGAGCCAAGAAACATTTTATCAACCCACTTGACTACTTTCCATGTTTTTTTTAAAAATAGGCTTGGTAATATAAAATTGAACCAACTCTTTTCGAGGTTCATCTCCATTGATAGCTCTAATCATCCACTTAGTAGCCAAGAACACCCCTTGACTTTGATCATTCAATAGGCCCAACCCTCCTTTTGATTTAGGTTGAATACAATGAATCCATGAAGTGTATTTGAAACCCACATTGCCACTCTAGTTAAACCAAAGAAAATGGTGAAAAAGTTTAATAAGGTCATTATAACCTTTTTTTAGGGTATCCAACAAGAAAAGTAATAAACATGTGATGCCAAAACAATATTGTTAACCACTTGAAGCTTGCCACCTAAAGATAAGAATTTATTTTCTCATGAGTTTAATTTCATTTTGATTATATGGAGAAACTATTTCCACATATCAGACAGAGAAATACCCAAACTAAAGGGGATGCCCAAATAATGAGAAACATGACCATACTTGATCAACTTCCATCCCTTAGGAATCTAAGGAGGGATACGATCTATTTGTATCATGAGGAATTCTATTTTTTGATAAGTAAGCTTGGACCAGAAACTGAACAATAAAGATTGAGTGCATTTGTAGTTTTAGTGATGTCTTATTCATAATTTTCAAGGAAAAGCATACTATCGTCAGCAAAATGAGAATTGAACACACAATCGAATTATAGGGGATGGCAATACCCTTGATCTTATTCAGTTGATTGTAATTTTAAAATAAATAACCAAGAGCATCAATTGCAAGCACATAGAGAAAAGGAGACAAGGGACAACCTTGTCGGATATAGCGTTGTAGAGGAAAGGGATTCAACGAGTCCTTATTTATTAGTAGCCGAGCATTAGCATCTTTAAACAATATTTCAACATGTTTACACATCTTAGGACCAAATCTAAACCATCGCAACATTTTGAGGATATGCTCAAGCACATCCTATCATACACTCTCTCAAAATCCAACTTCACGAGGAGAGCATTTGGCTTGATTGTTGAGCCCATTCTAAAGTTTCTAATGCATGTATGATATTAGAACTAGTAGATTTACACAATCCATAAGATCAATTGTAATTATCGCTTTTGGTTTTGATTGTGTAAGTTCTTTTGCATCAACATTTTAGATCACACTCTATGATCCATCATCAAGATGAAAGAAGGAGAACATAAGGAGAAAAAATGCAATAATTGCAAGTATGATATTATCGAGAATGAATCTCCCACCAAGGAATCCTATTTGTTTTAGTCTAACAATGTTTTGAGCCACAAGTTTTACTCTGGCTACTAGGGCTTTAGCAATAATTTTATATGAGGTAATAAGCAATCGTAATTGGTCACTATCTTGAGACAACATCCTCATTTTTCCCTTTAGGAATGGGTTTAATGACACCTTTGTTGATACTAGACCCTAAAGAACCAACCTCCACTACCTCTAAATAGAGCATATCAAAGTTGTCCTTAATATAGGGTCACATGGTTTGATAGAATTCTACTGAAAACCCATCAGATCTTGGAATCTTATTAGCTGCCATAAAAAAACATGTTCAAGCTCTTCAATGGAAAGGTTGTAGTCTAAAACCTTAGTGTAATTCTTATCCAATTTCCTTGGAATATGATCTTTGACATTGTCTTCCAAAATAGGTTGCACATCATGCCAATGATCATCTTTTTTAGATAATGTTACATAATAATTCCGAAATAGATTTTTAATCTCATCAGACTTCGTATGGAAAACACTATTTCATCTTAGAAAACTTTAAAGATCCATCATCAGACTAAAAAGAACAATGAAACTGATATATATCCTGTTATTGTGCAGTGTGGAAATCTCTTATCATTGATTGATATATTGATTATTATTTTATTTTCATTCTATTAAATTAACCTAGACTACCTAAATTATACCCACATTATAAATTAATAAGATATTTTTTTAAACTTTAATAATTAAACTAAAAATTAGAATATAACTCAAATTCGGAGACCTTTTCCGTGCCTCCATAAGCAATTTCCTATACCTTAAAAGGAAAGTTCTATTAGATAAGACAAGTAGAAGATTCCATAGGCTATTTGGACCATGTCAAGATTAAGACACATTCGTTAACTCCTCTAGTAGTCCCCTATTCAAACTTCCTTATTCTGCGCCGGATGTTGACCGTGTATTTTTAAGCTTATATAATTTCTCATCTTCTTCCTCTCCATTGGAGTCTGTAGAACAAAGCTTCATTGATTCATACAGCAAAATTGTGGTGCGAGATATATATTCCTTGAGTATACGACAGAGGTGGAATATATACACAGAAGTAAAGGACACAGGATCTGTCCGGGGTTTGTTATTATGATACGATGTGGGAGATTAGCCGTGGAAGGAGAAGAGGAAGAAGTGATTGCTGTTTCGTCCAAACCCCGACAGAAGGTTGGAAAGTCGTCCAACAATCCCTATTCATCTAGAGGCCTTGACGAATTTGCCAGGCTGAGTGACGAGCTCTCTGCCAAACGGGAATTTTATGCCAGCAAGACTGGAACCCCTTTGGAATTGGTGAGATTTGTTCGTTCCAGCAGAGGATGGAAGCCTGTGGCGTTCAAAAATGGTGGTCATGGTGGCCCTGATAGGGTTTCAATCCTGCCACCCATCAGAACAAAAGAGCACAAGGAAAGCCAGAATAGGACTGATGGGAACAGGGGAGATGGAAATGATATTGGAAAAGGTGAGATTAATGGGTCTGCAGAGAAGGAAGATAGTGTGTCTGTGAACATCCTGCCATGGTGGTCTGGATATCTGAAGATTGTTGTCTTTGGGGTTTTGAGTGTGAGCGTCATTATGGCCAGAAAGTCTGCATTGCGAGCTGCAGCCATGGCAGGGGTGATTGTGGTGGGCTTTCTGCAGATGCGGTTGCAGGGGTTTGTCACATTGATTTCAATTTTCTCAAAGCCTCTTCTCTACTGCAAGGGAGGAAAAAGTCCTGCCAAGGGGATTGTACAAGCATCTCCAGAGAATAAGGCGGTTGCTGAATTTGGGTTTCAAGATGACTCTTTGTTTTCCTTGACTGCACCCAGTAGCCCAACTGTGTTTTCTAAGGACAGTAGGAGCCAGGAATCCAATACCCAACTGGAAAATAAGAAGACCTATAATGAGAAGAAAAAGCTTGAAAGGATTGTGTCCATGGATGGTCGAGCAGCAAAGAAACCCATCAGGGTACAGGAGGCAGATATTTTTCTGAAAAGAAGGAAGGCAAGTAGTGGTACCATTAATGCTACTGCTATTGCTAGTGTCATGATTATTGTTCTCTTCTTTTTGGTTTTTTATGGCAAGCTCGCCGCAGTTTGCTTGACATCTGTTTGGTGGTATGTGCTGCCCATGTTCAGAACAAAAGTGGCTAATACTCCTCATAATGGCAAGGTGAACATGGATCTTCAATCCAGAGACTACATGAAGAAGATCTATCACTGACCCATTGACAATGGCAAGGCAATACGGGGTCAATATGTCTGTCATAAGATGTAAATGTGTTATATATATTCATTGGTTATAACATAACAAGATAGACAGGAAACAAAAGTTTTCTGTAATTCCATCCTGTGATTGGATTTGTTGCAGATATGTACTGCATCAATTACAAAACATAGGTTTCATTCAATTAGCTGGTGAAGTGTACATATGAGGCAGTCAGGCACTTAGTTGCTGAATTCTGCTTGAGAACTGCCAGCAGAGGATGGATGCCTACAAGAAAGTGGTACCATTGATGTCATTGCTGTTGCTACTGTCACGATTATTGTGCTCTTCTTTTTGGTTTTCTATGTTAGGCTTCCTGCAATTTGCTTCCCATCTGCTTGATGGTATGTGCTGCCAAAGTTTAGAACGAATGGGTCTAATACTCCTCTCAATGGCAGGGCGAACATGGATCTTCAATCAAGAGAATGAAGGAAGATCTACCACTGACCCCATTGCTTGACAGAAATAATGGCAAGACAATATGAAGTTAATTTGTCTGTCATAAAATGTAATTGTGTTATACACATTGTTTGGTTATAACATAACAAGATAGAAAGGAAACGAAGGTTTTCTGCAATTCCATCCTATGATTTCATTATTCTGAAATTTCATCCCGTGATTTGATTATTCTGAAATTCTATCCTGTGATTGGATTAAATGCAGACATGTTCTGCATCAAATACAAAACATTCTATCTGCTTTAGGAGTTAGACTTTTTCATTCAATTAGCTGGTGAAGTGTCCACACGAGGCAGGCAGGTACCTAGTTGCTGAATTCTATAGATTTTGGGCTAATCTTTTCCACATTTATTACTTTTGCGTATATTGAGTATGGTGGAGGATAAAATAAGTTAAGAAAATGGTCTTGGATCATTATAATTTTCTAAAAAATAAATGAAAATGAAAAGAGCAAGGTCTTTTTTAATTGGACATGTGAGAGCTCACTACATATTTTTTTAGGTGAATATAGTATTATATGTTTATGGATATTGATTAAATATTTGAGTTCATAAAACAATGATCATAGGACTTAAATGTGATTAGTACATTATCTATTAATCACACATTATCTATGGTAGGGGTGGTGTCTATAAGCTAGAGGTTATAAGGGGTTTATTAGTTTTTCTTAGTTGGTGGTCAACTGGTCAAGTCTCTTAGGTGACTAGGTGAGTAGAGTAGAGTTCACTTATGACACACCATGACTTTAACTTTGGTAGTTTTATTAGTAGAGGAAAGAACCACATGAGGGCAAAGATAAAAAAGTGATTAACAACTTGGTGGAAAGTTTGTAGGGTTGATGTTGTGAAAATATGAAATAATTTTTAGAATTGATGGCGAGGGAGATTCATAAACCTACTCTACAAATTTAAGTGTTATAAACTTAAGAGCTAACAAATCAGCTAAATGATAAACAATGTGTATACATCTATAAGGCCATGGACATTCTATAAGTGGAATGATAATTTTGGTGTTGCAGTCTCAAAAACTTTTTTTTTATTGCATAGTATGTTCATATTCGGGATGATCATGAGAACTATTATTCTACATGAAGATATTTACAAGGTCATGGAGCGAGCAAGAGATAAATCCCCATTACTAGATGGAGCACTTCACATCCTCATATAAAACCAAGTTTAAACTAAATCATAGCCTATAAGATATTGGTGTAGTTATGAATGCAAAATTTTTCCAAGTTGCTATAATAAAAAAATGTCGAACGTTGTAATGAGTCTTTAAATGACCTAAATGTGAGAGAAGTTGGTAATTGAGATGGTTTTGAGAGGCCACTATAATTTTCCCCTACCTTAGAACATTATGAACCATATTTAGCATTTAAATAAATTATTTATTTCAGATAATAAAGTTTGGAATGGTTAAACTATTTCCTTTATTCAAACTAGTAAACCTTTTTGTTATTAGAATATCATTAAAGCTTCTTGGTAAAGTCCCTAGATGTCTAACCTAAATTATAAAGAAAAAAAAAAGAATTCAACTTTTATTTAATTAGCATTATAGTTTTTAAGAGTTCATATCTTATATTGCAAGAACAAATTGTATACTTAGCTATCTTCACCTCTAATTTTATTAGCATCTTCTCTTTTTATTACTCTAACAAGGTATTATTAAATACCACTATACCTTGGATATCATGAAGCACACCAAGAAGCTAAGAGCCAACTAAGACAAAGTAGAAAATTTTCTAGGACCATATAATAATACAAGTTTAAGGTAGATGGCATATCTATGATCACACTTCTTCCCTAATTGTAAACTCATCTCTTTGTAAGATCGCTACAATATATGATGTTGTGATGATTAAAAATTTGTTGCTATTCTTAATCCTAAATCATTATAGTTAATGTTATCTTTCATGTCTTAGGGAAAATACAAAATCACAAACTCATCTCACCCAAACAACAAAAATTAAATTCAAAATTTGGCAAACTCCTTTCTAGCCTAACTGAACACAAACTCTCATGGTATTGTTATGTCCTTGTATTTGAAGGCATTCAATGACATTTTATAGATCAAATAATCAAGTAACATCAATGAATTTGAATATTATTTTTATTTATACATTTCAATTAATACACCCAAGAAACACAAACACCCTAGAAACATATGCACAACTAAAGTTTTTTTTAATTGAATAAAGAAAAAAAGATGGAAAAACGTAAATACATTAAGGACAACCAACCAGTTGTCAATGAAAACATAGCAGTTCATAAGTCTAGAACAACTCCAAAGGAGCATACATCAAAGGACAACATACAAAGCTACCCCCAAAGAGGTGAGAAACCATTACAATATGAACTTTAGCATTTGTAGAAGTTTCCTAAAACAAAGTACATTATTTTGGTGATGTTGCAACAGCTAGTATTTAATTCTATCAAGCTAGTTACTAATCCTCCAATGCTCTTTGGAATCTTCCTACAATTGTGAGCACAAAATAGTCTGAACATTGACCTCCGAGTAAAACTCTAGAAGCTCGTCTTCCTAATGAACCTTATGGCTAGAAAAAATAACCACGCATCTATAAATTTTCCAAATGTTAAGAAGTATAGAAAGTCTAAAAGACTCAACCATAATATTTTAAAAAAATTAAGGCCTAAAACAACTCCTTTCCAACATAAAGCATAATAAAAAAAAATTGGGATGTGGATAAAAACAACAATCCATTTTTTTTGGTCCATATACAATCTCAAAAAATATGCTCTAGATTTTCAGCCTGATGGCAGCAAGGGCATTTAATTGGTTGAACCATTAACCATTTCATCCTATCACCAACTGGTAGTTTGAAATGTACAATTTTTCAAGCTAGAATTTGGGCATTAGCTTTATCTTTAGAATGCCATATCTAAGCACTCAACTATTTCCACGTTCTTTCCTAAAATTTCCAATTCTATTTTAGATTCAATCTTGAAATTAAAGACAAGGAAGGAAATAACTTTAAATAATATTTTTTTAGAGGGAAATGGTGGCAATGGTGAGTAAACAATCATTGCTAATCCTTAAAGAAGTTATAACAAATTTACATGGTAAGATCAATAGGAACTAATGATTCCATAAAGGTTAGAAATCAAGTTTGAACTTGTTATTTCAACCAAAGGTGTTTTTAATGATTGGCTAGGGAGCTCAATCTAAGTATTAAAGTTCCATAAATCTTTGAATTGATAGACTCAATTTTTTAAAATATAATAAGCATGTCTCTAGAAGGAAATAGCAAAACGCTATCTGTGGTATTGAATCAATTTGTTCCACCAAACTGAAGGATCACTAAAATTGAAACCATATTTTAATGAAGAATTTTTCCAGACCAAGAATTTGCAAACTTGTTGCTAGGCCTTTCAAATAGATTGAAAAAGAAATGATACTTTAATATGAAAGGAAGGAGCCAAAAACATTTTATCAACCCACTTGACTACTTTCCATATATTTTTTAAAGAGGCTTGGTTAATATAAAATTGAACCAAGTCTTTCCAAGATTCATCTCCATTTATAGTTCTAATTATCCACTTAGTAGCCAAGTACACCCCTTGACTTTGTTCATTCAATAGAGCCAACCCTCCTTTTGATTTAGGTTGAATACAATGAATCCATGAAGTGTATTTGAAACCCCCATTACCACTCTAGTTAGACCAAAGAAAATGGCAAAAAAGTTTAATAAGGTCATTGTAACTTTTTTTTAGGGCATCTAAAAAGAAAAGTAATAAACATTTGATGTCGAAGAAATATTGTTAACCACTTGAAGCTTTCCAGCTAAAGATAAGAATTCATTTTCCCATGAGTTTAATTTCATTTTGATTATATAAAGAAAATATTTCCACATATTAGACGGAGAAATACCCAAACTAAAGGGGATGCCCAAATAATGAGAAACATGACCATACTTGATCAACTTTCATTCCTTAGGAATCTAAGGAGGGATAAGATATGTTTGTATCATGAGGAATTCTATTTTGTGATAAGCAAGCTTGGACTAGAAATTGAATAATAAAGATTGAGTGCATCTGTAGTGTTAGTGATGTCTTCTTCAGAATGTTCAAGGAAAAACACACTATCATCATCAAAATGAGAATTGAACACACAATCAAATTATTGGGGATGGTAATACCCTTGATCTTATTCAATTGATTATATTTTTGCTATAGATAACCAAGAGCATCAATTGTAAGCAAATAAAGAAAAGGAGACAAGGGAAAACCTTGTTTGATAGAGCGTTGTAGAGGAAAGGGATTTCAAATTTCCTTATTTATTATCAATTGAGCATCAACATCTTTAAACAACATTTCAACATGTTTGCACAACTTATGACCAAACCCCAACCATTGCAACATTTTGAGGATATGCTTGAGAACATCCTATTATACGCTATCTCAAAATCCAACTTCACAAGGAGATCATTTTGGCTCGATTGTTGAGCCCACTATAAAGTTTATAATGCAAGTATAGTATTATCGAGAATGAATCTCCCGCTAAGGAATCCTATTTGTTCCAGTCTAACAATATTTTGAGCCATGAGTTTTACTTTGGCTACCAGGGCTTTAGCACTAATTTTATATGAGGTATTAAGCAATGTAATTGGTCGCTATCCTGAGACAATATCCTCATTTTTCCCTTTAGTAATGAGTTTAATGACACCTTTGTTGATACCACACCCTAAACAACCAACCTCCACTACCTCTAAATAGAGTAGATAAAAGTTGTCTTTAATATAGGGCCACATGGTTTGATAGAATTCTACTGAAAGCCCATTAGATCATGGAATTTTATTAGCTGCCATAGAAAAAACATGTTCAAGCTCTTCAATGGAAAGGTTGTATCTAAAAACTGACTGTAATTCTTATCCAATTTCCTCAGAATACGATCTTTGACATTGTCTTCCAAAATAGGTTGCACATTATGTCAATGATCATCTTCTTTAGATAATGTTACATAATAATTCTGAAATGGATTTTTAATCTCTTTAGACTTCGTATAGAAAACACCGTTTCATCTTAGAAAACTTTAAAGATCCATCATCATAATAAAGAGAACAAGAAAACTGGTATATATCTTGTTATTATGGATTGTGGAAATCTCTTATCATTGATTAAAATATTGATTATTATTTTATTTTCATTCTATTAAATTGACCTAAACTACCTATATTATACCCACATTATAATAGCAATTAACAAGATATTTTTTAAAACTTTAATAATTAAACTAAAAAATAGAATATAACTCAAATTCCACACCTTTTCCGTGCCTCCATAAACAATGGACGAAACTAAGCTCCATCCAAAATGGACCTTTGACCAAATTTCAAAATATGGAAAACACAACATATTTTCGCAAAATTTTCAACATTTGTTCTTCATGATCTACACATTTTATGATCGAAAACCACAAAAAAATTACAAAAAAAAATCACTGTATTTTTGCAAATCTGAAAAAAAATAAAAATTGACTTTTTATTTTTATTTTGGTACATTTTAGATAGAACATAACGGTCGTCATAAACAATTTCCTATACATTAAGGGCTCGTTTGGTAGCGGGAATTAGGAAATGTTGCATTTGATCAAATGTTGGAAATGGTCAAATTATGGATTTGATAATCCAATTTTTCATTTCTGGATTATAGTTTGGACCGTTTGGTTGACTCGGACTATGAGTGAGAAGATGTATTTCCTCCGTTTGGTTCCACTTTTTGAAACTGGAATTGGAATTTGAGTATGATTTTTATTTTATTTTTTGAATTGTTTTAATATAATAATTTATTTTTTTATTTTATTTTATTTTATAGAAAAAATCATAAATATTTATTTTTTTATTTTATTTAATTTTATATATAAAATCATAAATTTTTTTCAATTTTTTTTAATAAGGTTAATATTTAATTTTGTTTAATTTTATATTCAAAATCATAATGAAGTCATAAACAACAAAAAAGTTCACGAGTTTATCAAAATATGTCCAACGTATCTACTTGAAATTATAAAAAACTTCATGTATCTACAATAGCCCTCTGTTAACCACATTTACGCATATGGTCCCAACAAAGTAGTGCGCAAACTACACAAAGAAGGCATCGCAGAGACATGATTTCTGCTTTCACCATTGAAGCAATCTTGGCAGCATTATCTATCTCTTGAGCCTTGCACAAGTTGTAGTCATTTCCTACATTAGGTACAGATGTAGATGGGGTAGATGTAAATGTGGTTTCATCGACCCACCAAAAGTATTGACATCCACTATTTCCCTAAAATACCAAATCTATATCAGTTCTTCCTAAAATGATTAGTTGTCACATTATTTATAAACATAAAATATAATTACATATCCAGACCTTTTTCCTATTTGGGCAACACCAAAATTGACGCCCAGGATTACTTGTTGTGTATGACGTCCTCAACATGTATGGCCCAACACGGCATTGACACATAGGCACATTCACTGAAGTCATCGACACTCTAACGAAAAATATTGCATTGATATTATTTTGTTCATTCATACTAATTATAATTATTTATAAAAAGCAACAAACTAATGTAGACTTGCACATTTTTTGGCTAAGTCGAAGTCTTTGGTCTAAATCAATGGACACTCAAAACAAAATGACAAACCAAAGACAACGATGCAATAAAAATCAATTACTAAGGAACCAAGGAACTAATTATAATTGCAATAAAAAGAAACATACTAATGTTCAACGAGCCTGCTACTTTTATTTTCATTTTTACAATTCCTCTCATAACTTCTTCTCTACTTAAAAAAATTGGGAGTTCTCGGGAAAGATGAAATGGTGTAGGCCTATACCCTTTTTGGGTTTGGGAGGATAGTGGTTGTGTGATCCACGGCTTCGATTTCTCTCGAATCAAGTACTGCCTGCATGATCATGTGCAACTACTGTGCTTCTTGGTCATGGCCACTTCCTGCGCAACTAATTTCTTATCTGCTATCTTCATTTCCTTGCATGCTTTGTCCTTGTTATATGTTGTTTGGACTTGAATTGAGGGACATCGAAGTCGTTGATCGCTCACTACTATATTTCCAGGCCTGAAAAGGGCATAGTATAGTACAATCATCTTACCCAGGTACTACAAATAGTTTGAAGCGGTGAAGAAGTAATGAGAGTTCTTTCAAATACACTTCATAAAATTTTAGAAACTCCACATAATCAAATCTACTCTAACAATCCATGGTTGATTAAAGAGACTTTCTATTTGAAATTGAAAGGATCTAATAAGACATCTATACTCGTACATAGAAGATGGGGAAGAACAAAATCCAACAATGAAATGGTGGTGTGAAGACACATCGTGCAAAGTTCCTATAAAAAATGTAATACACCAAGGAGTAACATCAGAAATATGTCCTAACCTCTTTTGAGTTAGAACCTTTGATGACTTTAAGGGTTGAGGATAGCTTGTATATCTCAGAAGAAAGGATGAACTACCAAAGCCCGCAAAAGGTTTCTAAAACCCAATATGTCCTAGAACAAATTAGTAGTGAAGCATCGAATGCCAATTTATTAGAACCTGAATCAAAGAATGATAGATCAAAGGAACAATATGAGGACTCTAAAATTGTGGAAGAAGAGAACAAAAGCCCTTGGATTAGTGTAAAAAAAAAGAATAATAGGTCTTCTGTTGGAGTGGGTTTAGGTTCTCAATATAGAAAAGAAAACCTGAAGGTTTTGACCCTAGCTTCATGAACGAATAATACTAAGGTAACACATGGAGGCTCGGCTTCAAAATCTAACAAAAAAGGGGGTCAAATCAAACTTGGAGGAGTTAAGACAAGAGGCCAATAGCAAAAGGCGGATACAGGAACACCTAAAAGAGTAAGGGGTAGAGCTTTTGAGAAGGATCAGAGAGAACAAGAAGCTAAGTAGAACATAGCTGATGGTAGATAACGTACCATCGATCAGGTTTTGTCCTCCTAATTTTTAATGAAGATTTTATCTTGGAATATTAGAGGTCTCAATGGTCCTCATAAACAAGATTTTATTAGGAACCTAGTTAGAGATGCTAAGCCTGATATTTTGCTTATTCAAGAAACTAAAATGGTTAAAGATAAGATGGTTAAAATTAATTTGCTGAAGAATGGGGATAAGTATAGTAGTGATTCTGAAGGGGCTTCTGGAGGTTTGGCCTTCTTTTGTAATACCATTAGCTTCACTTGTGTTCTATTGAAAGAAGACAAGAACTTCCTGGTAGTTAAAGTTTGCAGCATTAAGGACAACTTTTCATGGACTTTGATTAATGTGTACGCCCCAAATACTAAAATTGGTTGTCTTAATCTCTGGAAAAGGATTCATGACTTTAGAAAGGATTACCCAAATGAAAACTAGATGATGATGGGAGACTTCAATACCCCCCTAAAAGAAGCTAAAAAGAAAGGAGGGAACATTACCCAAGTGGATAGTAGGGTAGATTTTATGGATTTCATATCAAATGAAGGTTTGCTGGATGTTGATCTCAAAGGAATTAATTATACTTGGTCAAATAGGAGAGTGGGAGAAAATCTTATTCAAGTAAAGCTTCACAGAGTCCTTATCTCTCATGGTTGGATTGCTAAATTTTCTTGCTCTCTTTCTACTCTTAATCGTATTGGGTCAGATCACTATCCTATTTCCTTTATAGCTAATTCCTTCAGTGGAAAAGGTAATACTCCTTTCAGAATGGAGAAATGTGGTTGAATCACCCTGATTTTAAAAATAAAATAAAGGAGTGGTGGAGTATTAAAGTGGAAGGAAAGGCTATGTTCCAAGTGGAAAAAAAAATGGCTAATATCAAATCTAAAGTTAGACATTGGAATAAGGATGTCTTTGGAGATATCTTCCAAACTCAAAGCAAAATAAAAATGGACCTTAAATAAATTCAAGATAAGATACAAAGTATAGGGTTGACAGAAGATACTAGAAAAGAAGAAAGTATTATCCTTGCAGATTACCATAATATCAAATCAAATGAGGAAACATTTTGGAGATAGAGATCTAGGTCTCTTTGGCTAAAAGCAGGTGACAGAAATACTAGATTCTTCCATTTAACAATGATGAAACACAAGGCTATGAATAGAATCAACTCTTTGATAACCCAAAGGGGCACTCTTGATAAAGAGGAAGAGATAAGGAAAGATATGATGGACCATTTTGCTTCGATACTTTCTAGAGAACAAAGTCTCAATCATGATGATCAAAATTATTTGCTGAGCTCCATTCCCATGCTAGTGGAGGTTGAGGAAAATATGCTTCTCAAATATATTCCCTCAAAGGAGGAGATTTTTAAGGCAATCCAATCCTTTGAAGGTGAAAAATCCCCTGGGCCAGATGGTTTTCAAATGTTTTTCTTTCAACACTTTTGGGAAATTATTAGAGAAGATATCTGTGGTGTTGTGAAAGAATTCTATGGCTCTAAAGCTATGCTTAAAGAGCTCAACTCTACCTTCATAGCTCTAATTCCTTAAAAACTGGGAGCTAACATAGCTAATAGCTTTAGACCTATTAGTATTTGTAACTCTTTGTATAAGATTATATCTAAAGTTATGACCTCTAGGATTCTCAAGATCCTCCCTTGTCTCATTTCCCCCCAAAAAAATGGTTTTGAGTTAGTTCAACAAATTTTGGACTCGATCATGGTTGTTCATGAGAATATTCATTTGCTGGAAAAATCGAGGAAACAGGGGTTCCTTATGAAACTTGATCTATCAAAAGCTTATGATAGAGTCGATTGGGAGTTTCTTATGAAAATTATTCAAGTGTTTGGTTTTGATGAGGGAGTGATTAAAATTTTAATGCAACTTGTTACTACTGTTTATTCTTCAGTGATTATGAATGGGGGATCCTCTCCTTTCTTTAGACCTTCCAAAGGGTTATGTCAAGGCGATCCTATATCACCTATCCTTTTTTCTATAATGGTAGAAAGTCTGGGGAGATTCATTTCCCTTCAGGTGTCTCAAGGTTTGATAACGGGTTTACATCCAACTTCTGGAGGGATTGTCTACTCGCATGAACAATTTGTTGATGATATGATTCTGATGGGAGAATCTACTGTTAAAGAGGCAAGGAATATAAAAAAGGCATTACATGTGTATGCTAATGTAACAGGTCAACTCATAACTTGGGAGAAGAGTGCCCTATTTTTCTTCAATACTCCTGAAGCCAGAATGAATAGGATATCTATGATTCTTGGGTGCAAGATGGGAAGCCTCCTGACCACTTATCTTGGTATGCCTCTGTGCTTGAAATCAGAGGCTAATTTTTGGAATGAAATCCTTGATAGATTTCAATCAAAACTGGCAAGTTGGAAAGGGGCGATTCTTAGTCAAGCTGGGAAAGTTCAATTTCTGAAGGCTACTTTGCAAAATCTTTCGGTCTATGCCCTAAGCCCGTTTAAAATACCTCAAAAGTTTTTTGACTTAATAGAGAAGATCCAAAAAAGGTTCCCATGGTTTGGAGTGGAAGAGAAAAAGAGACATAGTCTTGTGGCTTGGGAGAAGATTTGTAAGCCTAAAAAGATGGGGGGTCTGGGAATAAGGAGCATCAATTATACCAATAAATCTCTCCTAGCTAAGCAATGTTGGAGAATCTTTGAAGATGAGAAAGAATGGAATATGATAATGAAAATGAAATATCATCTAAGCAATCTTGAAGGAATGCTTCAAACTCAAAATGAGATCCAGGGATCTTTTGTCTGGAATAGTATTAGTGAAGGAAAGAATCTCATTAGCAAAGGGGTTATTTGGAAACTGGGAAATGACAGAAAAATTCATTTTTGGAAAGATAAATGGATGTCAGAGAAGCCTCTTATAGAGAATGAAGAGTGGGGGAATGCTATTCAAGATTGTATAGACACTATAGGGGAATTTGTCTATGATTACTAGAAAAATGAAGAATGGATAGACCTAGGGCTGAAGGATATCAAATTAAAAGAAGTGAATAAACAATTAAACAATTGGTTTATTAGAGAGAATGAGGCTGATAAAACTATATGGGGTCCGGTGACTTATGGAAAGTTTTCGATTGCTTCTGCTTCATTGCTTCTCCTCCCTAATGAGGCTCAGCCTTTATGGGCACAGGTATGGAATAAGGACCTTACCCCTAAAATTAACATGTTCTTCTGGCTGCTTGTTTAGAATAAAATTCTCACACGGGACAATCTCTTGAAAAGAGGGTTTCAAATGCCTAATAGATGTGCCCTGTGCTATCATGAAGCGGAGAACTGCAATCATCTTATGATTCACCGTTCTTTCACTAGAGAGGTGTGGGACACTGCTATGTCTTCCCTTGAGTTCAATTAGGTGAAACCTAACTATATCCAATAGTTCTTCCAATAGTAGCAAAGTCCTTTCAATGAAAAAAATGCCAAGAATATCTGGAAAATTGTCTTTCCCCACTTTACTTGGCTTATCTAGAAGGAGAGAAATAATAAAATCTTTAGAGAGAAAAAGGCCCCTCCTGCAGTGGTTTCTAGTTTCGTTACTCGAAGCATAATGGAAAACTATAGAAGTATGGGAAGGAATGACAGTAGCCTTTGGGATCCACAACTTGAGAAGGACAATACTATCTTGTGGGAGAGACTAAAGAAGAGTTAGAATCAAAATCCTAGAGATAATGTTAGGTGGATTGTGCCTCCCTATGGATGGTTTAAAGGGAACTTTGATGGTTTAGCGAAGGGAAACCCTGGAAACGCTAGAGGTGGAGGGATAATAAGAGATAGTGCTGGGAATTACTTAGGAGTGATTGCAGTCCCACTAGGAATTCAAACTAGCCACATGGCAGAGGCTGAAGCTACTCTTTATTTGGTTTTGATGGTGAAAGATTTGGGATGCACAAAATTATGGTTGGAAGGGGACTCACTAAATATAATTAATGCCATAAAAGGGGAATTTGACAGCTCCTGGACTATAGAACACATCATCAACAAAATAAAAAATTTATTGAACTCCTTTGAAGAAAGCCATATCACCCACATATATCGTGAAGGCAATAACCCAGTGGACAAGCTGGCTGATGACTATAATTTGTGTGACATCATCAAAAAGTGGAGAGGGGAAGAAAATCTCAAGAGTGAGATTTCAAGTCTAATCAACTATGATAGGATTAATCACAATGAGGGAAACATCACTTAATTTAATGATGACAAGGAAAAATCATTTACCGAGGAGGCTTGCATGTAAGGTGAAGTGTGGGAACTTTACTCAGCAGATAATAAGGAATAGACAAAGAGTTATTATCGATAACCAAAAAAGCATTGTGAACTTGAGAAGCAAGGTGGAGATTTCTAGTAAGAAGCCAAACCAATTCATGAAAAACCAAAAAATTATGTGAGGTGGTTTGAAGAGGGAGGAACCTTCTGACTTTGACAAATGGAGATAGGACAGAAAAGTGTGGAAGAAGCTTAAAAAAGGGGGGGTTACTCAGTTTATGAAGAAGCTTCACAGGCACGATAAATAGATCATGTCTTTGTTTGCAGATGGCTGGAATAATGGTAAGGTGTTTCTTTGGGGCAAGTCCTTCAAGCTTACTATCTCTAGCTTAGCTAATATTATTGGTTTACCTGTCAAAGGAACCCATTTTCATAGAGGCAATCATAGGCTAGGAACTGAAGCCTTTTCTATTTTTCCCAAAACTGATGATGAGAAATCCCTTATGACTAAGGGGAAAGGTGACTATGTGGATATAACTAATATTGAAGAATTCTGGGCTAAAATTTTGAAGGCCATGATTGAATATTTTACTTTGGATGGGCGGCATTCAAAAATCTATAATTTCCATTTTTTGTTTGCTAACCACTTCAAGCATAAAAGGAGAATTTATTTCCCTTACTATATTTTAAGTTCTCTGAATAGAAGCATTACATGGCACATGAAAAAGGCTTCTAACCCTGTGCTGCATGAAGGATTGATCCTTCTTATTTCTAAGCACATAAGGGACAACATTTCAAACCCTATCCCTAAAAAGATCACAGATAAAAGAAAGGTGAAGATTGAGGGGGATATTGAACCTAAGACTAGTAAGAAGAGGAAGAAATTTAAAGGGAAATCTCCTGTTGCTTCTGGTGACAAAGATATCAAAGAGGAGGAGTTAGAGAATAAGAAACAAATGAGAGGAAAGGGTATTCTTGAGAAAGACAATGAGGAGGAGTCCAAGGAGGAAGAGATAAGCAATGAGAAAGAGGAATAGCATGGAAAGGATCAGGAAGAGGAAATGAATGAATAGTTGGATGAGGGGAATGATGATAAAGAGGAGGCTAGCTATGAAGATGGAGAAGAAAAGGAGGAAGCAGAAGAGGAAGAGGAAGGAACCCAGGTTTACTCTTCTGACGAAGCAATGAAAGACACCCTTGATGATAATGAGGGAGCTAAGAAAGGGGATGATGGCACTCTTTCCATGGAGGCTGATTCTCAGAATGCCCCTATGGAAGAAAACATAAACAATGCTGTGCTCGAGAAGGGGGATGGTAAAACCAGAGAGGAGGATTATAAAGATGAAGAATTTTTTTTAGAGGGAATAATGGGTGGACAAGAGAATGATGGTAAGGAGGCTGGTAATACTCCTTCTGCTAGTGATACTAGTGAAGAGACCTCGATAAGAGGGAAGGATGGTAAGGATGAGACGTCCATGCTGGAGATTATTAACAACACAAAGGAACATGTTACTCTTCAGAGGGATGTTTCTAAGCAGAAGGAAAAGAGCAATATGGAAATACAGGATGAGAATAGGGACTAGAAAAAGGAAATGTAGGAAATGAAAATCCATATCCAGGATATGGAAAAAACTATTAAAAACATGAATACTAAGATGGGAAAATGGAAAATAAGCCTTTTAATAAGGTTAAAAATAAAAGTACTAAAGAGGAGGGAACTGTTGAGATGAGTAAGAAGGTTAAAGACAAGATGAAAGAATTAGAAACTAAAATCAACAACCATGACAGTATGATCAAAGGTGTTCTGAACCATAGAAATGAGGGTCTAAAGGTGACCATTATGAATTTGAAAATGTTGCATAACTACCTGGAGAAGAACATGCTAGAAATAACTACTATCACCATTGACGAGGAAGCTGGAAACACTGGGCTGGGGATGAGAAATAGAGGGCACACTCAGAGAAAGGTCCCTAAAAAACCTAAAGAGTTGAAGGACCTGCAAGAAACTATACAGAAGATGAAAGACCTCCAGAAGATGGCTGAGGAGATGATAATAGTTAATTAGCTTGTTCTGGCTGGTAGATGTTTTGTTGTTGGTTTTTTCTTTAGTTTCTACTTTTGAACTGCTCGGCTGGTGGTCCCTACTATTGTTTTCCAACAGGTGTTTCATTTTGTTAACTTTAATGCTCTATCTTTATGTTGTTTAAAACTCTGGTTTCGGGTCCATGTAAAACTTGTTTTTACCTTAATAAAAAACATCAAAAATATGTGTAGTCATCATAAATATAGATCGTAAGTTGAAATCATGAACAACATATGAGCGGTGAAGAAGAAGTAATGAGAGTTCATTCAAATACACTTCATAGAATTTTAGAAAATCCACATAATCAAATCTACTCTAACAATCCGTGGTTGATTAAAGAGACTTTCTATTTGAAAGTGAAAGGATCTAATAAGACATTTATACTCGTACATAGAAGATGTGGAAGAACAAAATCCAACAACAAAATGGTGGTGTGATGACACACCATGCAAAGTTCCCATAATAAATGTAATACACCAAGGAGTAACATCAGAAATATGTGTAGTCATCAGAAATATAGATTGTAAGTTGAAATCATGAACAAAATATGTGTACTCTAACAACAAACCATGTATTCTAATCTCACCATAAACAAACCATGATAACAAACACACATAGATCCTTATAACAAGTACAAACTTGATATTGACTATAATTTTAATGTCAATTTGGCACCTTCATTAATCTAGAAGATGTGAAATTGTTGGGGAGCTATGCTTTTTTCTATGGAAGGTCAATGGTTCAAAATAATGAATATTTTGTTTAGGTGCTTGATTCTATGTTTTATTTCCACAGAAACTGTGATTCCAATTGCAGTTTCAATTGATTTTGCTTCAGTTCTTTCTTATGCGCTTTAGAGGCTTTAGTTTGTAAAGATTGATATGGTCAGATTGCCATGAGGATTTGTATAGGATGTTTTAAGAGGAAGAGCTAACTAGTTGGGGAGTAATTTTCACTTTAGTTGAAACAAATTGTAATTACTTTTTTAGTCAAAATAGCATTCACAAGTTTTCCTTGCCAGCCTGTGAAAGTAACCTTCAATCAGATTTGAAGTTTGTGAGTGAGAGGGCTTGAGGATACTATATTAAATAATAGAGAAAACATCATTAGCAGTCACCACAAGTTCCAGAGGGAGAAATAGTTATAGAGATATTTAGATGGAAGCCTTGTAGAATGTTAATGTGACTCCTCTACTTTTGGTAAATACTTTTTTGAGGCAAATAAACTTACAATACCAACCTGTGGTTTAGAATTAGAGTGCAGTATAGGCTAAAAATGTACTAAGAACCTATATTCAGCAATCTGTACTATTTAACAACTATAATATTTTGATCCTGAACTAAAGGTTCCTATGGCAATAAACTACTGGTACAACAATATTACTCCCTTTATATGCAACAAATTCACCTATAAACAACTAAATAGTTAATTGTTAACCAATAGAAATTTGATCTGAAAATTGAACTGGTGCTACTCGAAAAACTATTGATATGAAGCTATAGGTCTGCAACTAATTCCCACCTCTCTCTACATGATAAGCTATAGCAGTGTGTGTTGGAAAACATGGACAAACATTAAAACCAAGTAAATAAATCTGAATGTAGGATTTGATTTAATTGTAGTTTACTATAGAAAAATGACTATCCATGTTCATTAGTAGTGTTTCATCTGAGACAATTATTTTTTTTACAAGGATTGCAAGGCACCACCTATAAGAATCGGATGACCAGTGATGTATGGTCAACACATGTAAAGAAGAGAAAATGTCTCATTGAAGAAGTTAACAATAGTGACATTCTAAGGGGTGCAACTGCTCTTGGGACTACTCTACCTTGGGGTGCTAAAAGAAAGTGTACCAAAAGTGAAAAAGAGGGAAAAGAGAAAGCCAAAGAGATCATAACCAAATGTGGATCTTCTAGCAGTAGTCGACTAGATCTAGACAATGTCAAGTTTGATTTGAAAATTAAACTTAAACTAAGGCAAAAGACTACTTAGTTGTCTTCTGCAACAACTGACCTTCTTGGAAAGCCACCTAAAGTTCAAAAACTATCATTGACATCAAATCATTGGAAAGAACCTAGTAATAGAATGGTGAAAGTGAAAGATGATGTATGGTCATCACATGTAAAAAAGAGAGAACTTCTACATGAAGTTAACAACATTGGCATTCAAAGGGGCACAACTATTCTTGAGACTACTCTATCTAGGGGTGCTAAAAGAAAGAGAACCAAAAGAGACAGAGAGGGAAAAGTGTAGATGAAAGAGATCATAACCAGATGTGGCTCCTCTAGTAGTGGTCAAAAAGATCTGGACAATGTCAAGGGTGAGATGAAAATTAAACTTAAACTAAGGCAAATGAGTACTCAATTGTCTTCTGTAGAAACTGACCTTCTTGGAAAGCCAGTTGAAGCTCAAAAACCACCATTGACATCAAATCATTGGGAAGAGCCTAGTGATAGAATGGTGAAAGTGAAAGATGAAACACCTAAACACAATTAACTAAATTTGATAAACACCTAAAAATAATAATTTACCCACATGGGCTTCATACATAAACCAACAATATGATATAAATAGTAAAAACAATATCATCATGGCTGAAATAGAAGAAAAATATCATAATGCATGAAATAACAGTAAAAACAATATCATCATGGTTGAAAAAGAATTATCGCTATAATTGATCTTCATCATGTGTTACTCCTTGGTGTATTCCATTTATAATCATGAAATAACAATAAAAATAATATCATCATGGCTGAAATAACAAAAAAATATCATAATGCATGAAATAACAGTAAAAATAATATCATCATGGCTGAAATAGCATTATCACTATAATTGATCTTCATCATGTGTTACTCCTTGGTGTATTCCATTTATAATCATGAAATAACAATAAAAACAATATCATCATGGCTAAAATAGCAAAAAAATATCATAATGCATGAAATAACAGTAAAAACAATATCATCATGGCTAAAATAGCATGAAATAATAGTAAAAACAATATCATCATGGCTGAAATAGCATGAAATAACAGTAAAAACAATATCGTCATGGTTGAAATAGCAAAAAAATATACTAGAGCATATATAGTACATAAGCTGATAAACAAAAACAATGTATGATGTTGATAAGACGAGTATCTTGGCTAACCTTTCCAACTAAAAAATTATCTTGGCTAGCCTTGCCAATGTTTAAGTAACAATACTTTAAAATGAAAAAAAAAGTAGCTAGAGGTCTGCAAACTTCATGGAAATATACTACACCCTCTCATCTTCATTCATTTTCAAGAACCCTTTGGCTCTTTCAGTTTCAGCCATGAAGGTCTCATATGCTTTTAGCATAGTGGCTTGACTCAAATCAGGGATGCCTTTGAGAGCCTCATAGACACTATCTAAGATAGAATTTGATTCAGAATTGTCCAATTTGATTAGAAGAGGAAAACAGAAGTCCTTTTCTATTCTTTTTATAGTTTGACAAAGCACATCCAACGAACCAGCCATGGTTTCCTTCTTCATATTTTCCCTCCTTGGTGACGATGTTGAACGATTTGGATGACCAACGTGCACTTGATTGATTGGAATGATATAATTCATCATCCAAATCAGTTGTAGTGTTAAGAGGTGTACTCATAGGGACATCCTCATCACAATCCACGTAGGTGGGCCCATCCATATTGAGCCCTTCTTCTGTCTCTTAGGCAGTGGTAGCTATGGTACCTTCAACTATGTCATTACCTATAATGAAGGCTAGGTCATTGTAGTATTGGAAGGGTTGTCTCTTATACACTTTGGCACTTTTGAATTCTTTTCTCTGTGTATTGTCATGATTAATGAATTGGATCTATGTCTTGTATCTAACTTAATAAGAAGGAAATATTGCTTAGACCAACATATTCAAAAGAGCATTTTACCTTTAGAAGCTCATCCCACACCATGTCATCAGCATCCACACATTGAGTAGCTTCATTCCATGCAAATCCACTCATATTCTTCAACTCTCTCATAACTCTAAAACCTTGCTTCCATCCTTTAAGCTTGTTTTTGAAATTTTCCTTTGACAAATTAAGGTTCATCTCATCACTGAACTTCCTCTCAATGGCTGTCCAAGCTTCTTTTTTGAAGCCCCATTCGCCTTTCCTTCCTAGGTGAACTTGATCATGGAGAAAGTTTAGGAACTTTTGTTCCATCTCTCTTGTCCACATAATCTTCTTGGAGGAAGAAGTTGACTAGCTTACTTGAACCTCATCCTCCATGCTCATCATGAGTTCTGTGAAGGATATCACCTACACCACCTATTATATGCAATCATTAGCTACATGCAAATGAGAATGGATATTAAAGAAATAGTCATACAACGACATATAATCCAAAATATTGCATTTATGCATGATATCCAAAAATATGTAATATATTTCTTTATTATCCATTCTCATTTGCATGTAGCTAAGTATGCATGTATATATTCAGTATTGAGCAATTGTATTCAAGGATCCAACTCAGCTAAGACAACTAGGGATAGTGGATGAATTCATCACTAAGTCATCACATCAAATACCCAGGAAAGACATTGAATGGTTAACAAATTTTTAAATCATTTATTAAAATATAATTTCCAAAGAAAACATCTTATCTCAAACATTTTAAATGCAGTGTATAAATTATTGAATCAGTGTCTTGAGCAACTGAATCAGTGTGCAACAGAATGAACACTGATTCAGTGTGCAATAGAATGAACAATGATGATAAGTGGTATTCTTGAGAAACTGAATCAATGTGCAACAGAATGAACACTGATTCAATGTTCATCCTGTTGCACACTAATTCAATGTTCATTCTGTTGCACACTGATTCAGTGTTCATTCTATTGGACACTGAATCAATGTTCATCCTATTGCACACTGAATCAGTGTTCATTTTGTTGCACGCCGAATCAGTATTGTAATTATATATGGTATACTATGTTCATACAGTTGTACTATATATGCTCTAGTACATCTTCCACATGAAAAGGTGGAATTGGAATTTGAGGGCCAAATTACTGTTCTCTCAATCCCCATTTAGAAGAAAAAGTGTCAAACAAGATACACACATTTTGAAGAGATCAAAATCAAAGAATAGTAAGCATGAATGTTAATCAAAGAGAAATCAGAGTTACAAATCATACACATGCTTCATTTCTTTCAAAGAATTTTGTATATGTAAACTATGAGAACACATGATTTGAGCATCAACATTACAATAGTATGATTGATCTTCATCATGTGGTAGTCCTTGGTGTATTCCATTTATATTTCCTAATGCAACAAGACTTACCAATTCAAGAGGCATAGACAATAACCAGCTAGGAATGAAAGCACATTAAAGAACAAAGAAAGGTCTTGTAAAACTACAACTATTCTCTACGTCTGTAGTCTTCTCACATCCTACTTGCTATATCATCTCTAAAGTTCCCCCAATCATCCCTATCATGCTGACTCAACCCATATGTCTCAAGTATTGGTACATTTATCCCATCATGATCGTCGTCCTCTTCAATAACCACTTCAGATGGAACACCATCCTTTATAATAATGAATTTTTGTAGTATGCAACATGCCAAAATAATACATGCTTGTGTTGTGATTGGATAAGACATTGCATGCCTCAGGATAGGAAAAAGCTACTTCAAAATGCCAAATGTACGCTCTATTGCATTTTTAAGAGAGGAGTGTCAATGGTTAAACAACTCTTGTGGGCTATTTATAGGGTTTGCTCTTGAAAACTCCTTCAGGTGGTAACGTGTACATCAGTAAGGTGCAAGAAATCCTAGTACATTTGGATATCCAAAATTGACTAAATAATATTTTCCTAAAAAATAACATATATTGTTAAACCGTGAAACATTGACACCGTCAAACATTTATCATCTTCTTCAGTAAAAATATAGTGTGAAATGGCATACCAGGGGGAACTACAAGTGGATCGGCTCTATTGAGAGCTGAAGCTAGAACACGGCTATCTGCAGCAGACCCTTCCCAACCAACAATAATGTATTGAAACTTATAATCAAAAGAAGAGACAACCATAACATTTTGTGACAAGTTCCCTTTTCTATCTTGATATTTACCCTGTAAGTGGACATCGACAATGACTTGTATATGGGTTCCATCAATTTCTCCAACACAATCCTATATAAAGAAAAACTGTAGTCAAGAAACACATAGTAATAAGATTATCACTAAGGCAAAGAAATTTGTAGCACTAGGGGGTTTACCTTGAAGTAAGGATCGAAATGGTCCTTCCCACTAATTTCAGGAGGAGTGTTTGGACCAAGTGGTATGAGATAATCCGCATGGAGTGCTAAGACAGTCGTCAAGGCCTTGTGAAAGTATCGGCTTTCCTTAGATTGTGGCTAAGGGTGTGGAGAAACATGACTAATTGTTCTTCTAACGTTATGCTCATTGTATCTGATAGGCTTCCTTTTTGCCTTACAAGATTGGCTAGCCAAAAGAAGGTTGTTGCACTCATGCGAATTTGGTCGTGACAATGCACCTCATTCGAATGAATAATGCGTTTATAAAAACAATTTCCATCACTTATTTCGTTATGCTTTGTTTGCCTACCTTGAAGCACACACACCTCTTTGGCTACTCCAAGGACAACAAGAATAAGTGCTTGAATACGAGCAATTTTGACCTTCCTACAAATGTGTCCTTGAATGTTTATATTCTTGGTAAGATCCATCCCTGAAAAGTACATGACAAATAACGTTTGAGGTACAAAATTGACAGTCATATGAAGCAAGAGGACAAGCCAAGAAATGTGTATATGTATTCCTAGCTACTTATTATCTATAGCCAATAGTCAGAAATCCTAGTGAATCAACAAAATGAGTACATGTACACAGTGACTACAATTATATCTAACTAATTTATTTATCTGATAATAATTAGACTACAATTATATGAGTTCAATCCCCCTTAATAATCTATTTACTAGAATCTATTTTATTCTTATGAATTTTAAAAACTTATTAAAACTTGATAAGTAGGATATATTTTGCACCAGCTGTTTTAATCTTATTCTTCGTCATTGAATCTTTGAAGTTGGCAGATCTAATGTAGAGCTGTTTGATATCCATGCCAGTTAAAATAATACCCACTTGGAATTTAAAACATTTTGTGATAGCTCTTTAGTTCGGTTTATTGAGGTAAACATGGATGACAACAAGAAAAAGAGAAGTAGCTTTTTCCAGCTTGAAGGACCTGCCACCCCATTTTCTTTTAGTTTTCTTTCATGGCAAAGCGACTCCTTTGTTTTGATTTGCATGTAACAAAGAGATGGAAAAAATTCCATTGATCCGGCCATTACTCAAGATCAATTGAATGAAGAGAACCCTGCGTATAATTTTACAATTCAATGATACTATCATAATAGAGATTCTAGAGGGCTTGCTAAGTTTTTTTTTATTGAAGGGAGAATGATTTAGTAATATGTAGGAGATATTTTTTATAAGTTAAATTCCAACATTGTTATTAAAATTCAATTGTGTAGTTTTTGAGTCAAATTCAATATGGGTCAATGAGTTTGACTCAAACTACACAGTTGAATCTTCATAGCAATATTACAATATTAGTGATATACTTCTGGGCAAGATTGTATTTTTCTTTATGCTAAAAAATTAACACGCAATCTTACCCAGAAGTATATCACTAAAATTTCATAGATTGTGGAAATATGCTATTATTAATATTTCAATAGTAATTTAGCTAGAGGTGGTGCTATTGTAGCCACAAAGAAACTAGAGAGAATTTATACAATAATAATGACACTACAATAAGACAAGTCATCCCCACCCACTTAGTCTAAATCAATTGTCTCTCTTTAATGAGTTTTATGTGTTTTAGTAATTTGGTAGCTTAGTTGTCATTGTGTTGTAGTCATGTCCTTGAGTATCAATTGTCCCTCTTTATTCAATTATTCTGGCTTCATTAAAAATTTAGTAATAATGGTTATTGAGTATCAGTTGTCCCTCTTTATCAAGGATTTGATAAATATGATTTCTTTGGAGTAGCGATTATCCTTATTAAATATCCTTATATATCTAACCACCTTTTCAAAACCTCTTTTATCTATATTGATGTGTTGTAAGTGCCACAATAAAAAAATCATTATTACTATTATCAAACCCACTCAAATTGATTGAATAAAAATAGTAATCAAAATTTATATTTATAATTTAATAATTAGAAAACATTATAATTTCTAATCACTTATAATAAAGTAATAAAAACATTTATAGTCACAAATCAAACACTTATTTTTCAAGAGTCACCTACAATTAGCTAATATAATACTTGAGACTAGAAACTTTTAAAATATTTAAATATAAATTCATAAATAAATATATAGATAGATGTTGATGTAGGTAAGTGTGTTTGTTTTTCATCTCACTTCCTATGAATCTTATTATAGGGAATTGTAAATATCTTGTCCCTAAAAGTAATGTTGATTATTATTTACTTGATTAAGATTACACAAAAGAAGATATATTATCTATGTTAGACCCTTGTAAGTGTTGAACTATTCATTAGTAGGCTTAGCCTAATTGATGTATAATTGTTTGACACTAAATTTTGTAATAGAATTATTTAAGTGATATAAATTACTGTTAATTATAAATTAAAACCCATGAATATTAGCCTATTGTCATAATGTAGAGAAATAAGGTAAAACTAATATAATTGAATCTTGAAAAACAATTGTAGCCAAATCTCAAATATAATTGATTATCTACGAATCATCATGTAATAATTATATAATTTTACATAAAATAAATAAATAATGAGCTCCTACTACCTACAAAATAAATCACACTTCATCACAATGGTGTTTCATATTAAAGAATAAATAATGAGCTCTCATGAAAGCATAACTTTACTTCAGCACCACAATCCAAATTAAGTACAAAGGGGAAAGAGATGGTCGCAGTTGGTTTGCCCCTGACTGAATTAAGCCCCAAAGATAATAGCTTGATAGGAAAATTAAACAGATATAAAAAGGAGAAGATGATGGCTGTGCCAGATGCAATTTTTTATGATTTTAATGGAGACAGAGCAAAAGACTCATTTGAGGCAGACCAGATTTGGGCTGCATATGATGATGATGATAAAATGCATAGGTCTTATGCTTGGATACAAAAGATTAGTTCCTTTCATTCATTTGGTGCAAATAGCTTGGCTTGACTCATTGCTCAATAATGAGTCCGCGCTTACGAAATGGCAAAAGGCAGAGTTTACAAGGGGTGTGGGGATTTCAAGTTAAAAGAAGCAAGCTAGATGATTCACACATGGAAAAAATTTCCTTCAAAGAACATCTGATATCTTGAGTTTTACAGTATTTATATCAGATGGATATATAACTGGAATAAACTATTTCTGAGCATATAAGTTTTTGACAATTTAATTAGTTTCAGCACTACTCAATGCCAGAAAAGTAGTTTCTCGTCTCCAAAACATAATGATTGAAAGAAACAAAGAAAACAAGAAAATAACGGTATAGAGAAAAAATAGTATTTTTTGACACTTGAAAATCCACAATAGAATCAAGCCTCCTCCAACAAAAATGTGGCAATGGTGTGAGTAAAGTCAGCTTAGAAACTGCATCTTACCATACACAATTTTAGGAACTCGAGAACATGGGCTGCTAACAAATGCTGCTTCTAGGTGAGTACAAAATCAACTAATCTTTTTACTTGAATGCCTCTTGACACACGACCTTGTGGGTGATTAAACTGCATAAATTTTATTTTCACCATCCCTATATTGACTGTAATTGAAACGAAGCCCTACTGGATGTGATGGAAATGCACATAACTGATTAGCAACCAACGGCCATGGCAACCCTATTTTGCAAATTTTTAGTTGGATGAAGAATTAATAAATTGCCCCAAATTCTACTACTTCAAAATTTTTGAAGTGAAATTAGATCTTGCGACTTTGCCAATTTTTTCTCTCACATTATGTGAAAGAGATCCAACAAGGAGGGATCAAACCAAAATAACCATCATACACTGAAGATTTTTTGTAGCGTTGCCATAAATTTTTGCTGTAGTGAAAAACTCTAGATTTTTTTGAATATGAAAATAAAACCCCTTAAAAATTCTTAATAGCTGCAAATCCAATAATATTCTATTAAATATCCAAAAAATTGTTGGAAATTGCAATTGAAATAATTGTTATATTGTCATTGATGTCAAACCTTAACTGGTAATACTGTTGCTACTTAGGAAAGTACTATATCTATTGTGAAAAGGGAAAGAAAGGTTGGTAACAATAGAACCTAAGGAAAGGTTGAGTTATCTTGATACTACAAAGTGTACTTGATTATGTTGCACAATGATGAGACAATGTATTGTTTATTTTAGTAAGATTGAAGACTAAACTGGTAGGCTTAACTGAGCAAAAATGAATAAATTATGTCTAAGCCGAGTTATGATAGAGTCGACCGAGTTAGTGGATGCCAAACAAAAATCTAGTGTCGATCAAGTGTCAGTAAATTGCCGAGGAGGATAGTATATGTCGAGGAAACAATTTAGTAGTGACCGAGCATTTTACATGGTGACCGAGTGTATGATCACAGTATTGACCGAGTAACAACAATTTTATATTTGAAGAGAATTCTTTTTGGGGACGACATTGTTTGAATTATTGGATTATGTAAAATGTGTTAACTTTATTTATTGATTGAATGGAAGCATTTAATGCTTTGTAAAATATTTTATTGTAAATCTTTATGAGATTTGAGATGATTCTAGAAGAAGAGACGAAGAATATGAAGTGGGTAGATTCAATGAATCTAACCTAACCCTAATATCTACGAAGGAGATTTAGCGGCAAAAGATAAGTTAACCTAACAGAGGAAAGTATTAAGGGAACCGAAGCATTAGGTATGTGTATGCATTGGTGAAGGAGATGCTAGAAGAACATAAAAGTTTTATTGACTGTATAAGCGAAAAGGCTGAAGAAAAAGTGTGGTGATTGCTTGAAGGAAAGTTTCGAGCAGATCAGAAGTGGAGATGGCAAAGTTTCAAAGTTAGTAAACCAGCATTTGTGTATTGAATTGGATCTGATATTTGCAAAGTGAGTTGTATGTTTTCAGATCAATACTATTGCTACTTTCTAACCATTGTAACAGTCAAAATCATTTTAACAGAGGTTGACCTAACAGTCATATGTTAAATCCTTTGAACGAGGTTGCATTCTAATGGAGTGTATGTAAGTCCTTTGACTAGGCTCACTTTTAACAGGGTGATTTAAATCCTTTAACCGGGTCACACTTGATAGTGTGTATTGTAACCTTTGACAGGGTTGGCTTTTAACCGAGCTCACTTCAGAAAAGTGAAAATAATAGTAGCATGTTACAAAGTGGTTTTTCCCATATTGGGTTTCCACTATAAATCTTGGTGTCAAAACTTGTGTGAATGTTTTGGTTTGAACATTTCTGTGTTTTACAAGTTAGATACAGCTGGGTAATGGACCGCTGAGTTATATGTTTATATTATTGAATCAGTGATGACCGAGGTTGATTTGGTTGCTTGATTTGATTTAAAGAAATTTTTTTGAAGTTATTATTTTATACATCAGGACCTGAGAACAATTGATTCACCCCCCCCCTCTCTGTTGTTCTAAATCATATTAACAAAAATGTCATCCAAATTTTTTGAACACAAAAACAAAAACCCCACAAACCCTACTTTTGGCATTTGTGAGTCGACAAGGATTAAACCCATCACAGAAAATTTCTCAAACCTACATAACAAAACATTGGAAAACATAAATTGATATTCTTTAATCCATATAATGATATGTGTTTTGGGTAGGGTTTCAGAAACTCCTTTTATTTATTCACAGAAACAAGGTATGTTCAGGCACCATCAACTGATATTCATCCAAATTTTAAAAAACACAAAAACAAAAACCTTGCAAACCCTACTTTTGGCATTTGTGAGTCCACAAGGATTAAACCCGTGATAGAAAATTTCTCAAACCTACACAACAAAACATTGGAAAACATAGACCTAGTTTGTGAACAGAGTATATCTGCATACCAAATTAAACCTAGCAGAGGAGGCACATGAAAGATGTCGATGTCGCTTTGCAGAGCGAAGGAAGGACGCTGATGCCGCGTTGCAGAGTGAGAAAAAGGGTCGATGGCAGAAGTCGATGGCGGATGTCTATGTGCATACAAATGTCAGTGTCTGTAGAGACATCGTCGCCTTCCGCTTTCACAATGAGTCGGCGCCCACTGCGAAATGACCTAAAAAATGCAGATGCCAAAATACATAAATTCAACGTGGACCCGATGAGTTACAAAATGGGGGTTGAAAAAATTAGAATTTGGCCCTCAAATTCCAATTCCACCTTTTCAAGTGAAAGATGTTAATACTCATTTTGAACCAAAATGAGCATTTACATATTCCTATTCCATTTTCGTATTGCACCCCCGAACTAAGAATTCGACAAAATCGGATATAACAAATGCCAATTGCAGACTAATCCCTGCTACCAAACGGACCAGAAGAATAAGACAGTCTGTAACTCTTCTACTAGTCCCTATTCAAACTTCCTTATTCTGCGCCGGGCGTTGACCGTGTATTTTTAAGCTTATAGAATTTCTCATCTTCTTCCTCTCCATTGGAGTCTGTAGAACAAAGCTTCATTAATACATACAACAAAATTGTGGTGCGAGATATATATTCATTGAGTATACGATAGAGGTGGAATATATTCACAGAAGTATAGGACGTAGGATCTGTCCAGGGTTTGTTATTATGATACGATGTGGGAGATTAGCCGTGGAAGGAGAAGAAGAAGAGGTGATTGCTATTTCGTCCAGGATCTCCAAACCCCGACAGAAGGTTGGAAAGTTGTCCAACAATCCCTATTCATCTAGAGGCCTTGACGAATTTTCGAGGTTGACTGACGAGCTCTCTGCCAAACGGGAATTTTATGCTAGCAAGACTGGAACCCCTTTGGAATCGGTGAGATTTGTTCGTTCCAGTAGAGGATGGAAGCTCGCGGTGTTCAAAAATGGTGGTCATGGTGGTCCTGATAGGGTTTTAATCCTGCCACCCATCAGAACAAAAGAGCACAAGGAAAGCCAGAATAGGACTGATGGGAACAGGGGAGATGGAAATGATATTGGAAAAGGTGAGATTAATGGGTCTGCAGAGAAGGATGATAGTGTGTCTGTGAACATCCTGCCATGGTGGTCTGGATATCTGAAGATTGTTGTCTTTGGGGTTTTGAGTGTGAGCGTCATTATGGCCAGAAAGTCTGCATTGCGAGCTGCAGCCATGGCAGGGGTGATTGTGGTGGGTTTTCTGCAGATGCGGTTGCAGGGGTTTGTCACATTGATTTCAATTTTCTCAAAGCCTCTTCTCTACTGCAAGGGAGGAAAAAGTTATGCCAAGGGGATTGTACAAGCATCTCCAGAGAATGAAGTGGTTGCTGAATTTGGGTTTCAAGGTGACTCTTTGTTTTCCTTAACTGCACCCACTAGCCCAACTGTGTTTTCTAAGGACAGTAGGAGCCAGGAACCCAATACCCAACTGGAAAATGAGAAGACCTTTAATGAGAAGAAAAAGCTTGAAAGGATTGTGTCCATGGATGGTCGAGCAGCAAAGAAGCCCATCAGGGTACAGGAGGCAGATATTTTTCTGAAAAGAAGGAAGGCAAGCAGTGATACCATTAATACCACTGCTATTGCTAGTGTCATGATTATTGTTCTCTTCTTTTTGGTTTTCTATGGCAAGCTCACTGCAGTTTGCTTGACATCTGTTTGGTGGTATGTGCTGCCCATGTTCAGAACAAAAGTGGCTAATACTCCTCATAATGGCAAGGTGAACATGGATCTTCAATCCAGTGACTACATGAAGAAGATCTACCACTGACCCATTGACAATGGCAAGGCAATATGGGATTAATATGTCTATCATAAGATGTAAATGTGTTATATATATTCATTGGTTATAACATAACAAGATAGACAGGAAACAAAAGTTTTCTGTAATTCCATCCTGTGATTGGATTTGTTGCACATATGTACTGCATCAATTATAAAACATAGGTTTTATTCAATTAGCTGGTGAAGTGTACATATGAGGCAGTCAGGCACTTAGTTGCTGAATGCTGCTTTAGAACCAGCAGAGGATGGATGCCTACAAGAAGTGGTACCATTGATGTTGCTACTGTCACGATTATTATGCTCTTCTTTTTGGTTTTCTCTATTAGGCTTCCTGCAATTTGCTTCCCATCTGCTTGATGGTATGTGCTGCCAAAGTTTAGAACGAATGGGTCTAATACTCCTCTCAATGGCAGGGCGAACATGGATCTTCAATCAAGAGAATAAAGGAAGATCTACCACTGACCCATTGCTTGACAGAAATAATGGCAAGACAATATGAAGTTAATTTGTCTGTCATAAAATGTAATTGTGTTATACACATTTTTTGGTTATAACTTAACAAGATAAAAAGGAAACGAAGGTTTTCTGCAATTCCATCGTGTGATTTGATTATTATGAAATTATGTCCTGTGATTGGATAAATGGCAGACATGTTTTGCATCGAATACAAAACATTCAATTTGCTTTAGGAGTTAGGCGGTTTCATTCAATTAGCTGGTGAAGTGTCCACAGGAAGCAGGCAGGTACCTAGTTGCTGAATTTTGTTTTAGAACTACAAGGTTTCATTTTTGGGCTAATCTTTCCATCTGCCATGAAGATATTTGGACAGATCTTTGTGCACCTCTCTTCTCGGATAGTTTAAGGGCTAAATAAAGTAGTTTGAGTCCAATTGAGAATCCTTCTTAGTTCATCAATGATGAATGGACGACAAGATGTTCACTAACGACACATGTTTCCAAATGTCAAGTGACTGAGCTATGCATGTTTCACAAGCCTTAATGTCATGTTCTGGCAATGACATCAACTCTCCTACATTGATGGACGCCTCAACCTTGATGAAGTTTAGCAATGCAGTTGTGGCAACTCGACTGGCAACAACCATCAATCAAGATGTTTTATTCTTCAAGCAATTCCAAAAATTGAAATTTTTGAATTTGATCTTTTCCTCAATTACCACTTTAAGTGGTTGTTAAATGTCATACCCGATTTTGTAGACCTTTGATTATTTAGTTGTTTTGGGACTAGTGTGGACTTTTCGGCTTGGTCGAATTTTGGCAATCTTAAAACAATAAATTATATGTTAGATGCTATGCTAAGTTTATCAGAGGTAAATTAGTTAATTTGTTAAGAATGAATAATATAGAAAACGATGTAACTGCCTGTGGAGAATTGTGGAATGTTTTATTTTCTTGAGGATTTTGGTCTTTACATTAAATCTAAGTTCCTTTTTCGAGGCATCAAACTTAAATTTTTGCTTCAATGTTGCTCCTTTACAAATGCGAGCAAATGCATCGTGAGGAACAATTATCCTTCCTACAGGAAAAAAAAGTTGGGTTGGGTTTGCTATCTGTAAAATACGAAACAGGGGTTTTCTGAAATTCTATTTTGTGATTGGATTGTTCTGAAATTCCATTCCGTGATTGGATTAAATGCAGATATGTTGTGCATCAAACATAAAACATTTTATTTGTTATTCATTCAATTAGCAACTGAAGTCTACATAGGAGGCAGACACCTAGTAGCTGAGTTCTGTTTTAAAGCTGCCAGTTTTCATGAATTTTTTCGGGTCAAATTCTTCTGTGTCATGAAGATTTCTGGGCAAAGGATTTTTGCACTCCTTTTCTCGGATGGTTTGAAGGCTAAATAAAACAATTTGAGCCATATTGAGAATCTTTCATTTGTTGATCAATAGCAAGTGGGCAACAAAATGATTATTGATTACACTCGTTTCCAAATGTCAAGTCATTGAGCTGTGCATGTTCACAAGCCTTCGTGGCACATCTTAGTAGGGTTATTAACTCTCTTACTTGGATGGCCGCGTCAACGTTCATATAAGCATAATAAGTTTCTTTCTCAAGGCTTTGAAGTTATATTTTGGCTCTAGTGTTGCTCATATGCGAAGGCAATCAATTGTGTTGTGAGGGAGAATTAACCTTCTCTGCAATGGAATTTTGGGTTGGATTTGTTATATGCAAAAAGCTCTAACAATTTTTTTTCATCGATAAAAGGCTAGAGTCAGAGATATATTAATAATAATAGTTTCAGCATATACAATAATAGAAAAGCATAATAAGAGTTACTAAAATAAGCCTACTAAATCTGTTACTAAAGTCTGAAAAAGTCTGAGTTTAAGCCACCATGACAACCTAATCACTCAAAGAACAAAATGAGTGATGAAATACCAATCTATAGAGGATTCAAGAAGTTATCCTTCTAACCAAAAAAACTAGCTATCAAAATTTATTAAAAAGGAAAGCCTAATCAATCTTATTTGTGGCTTTTGGAAACGTTTTATAGCCCCCCCTTCCACATTGACGTTCTCTTCCTCTTCCCGTCTTGCTTCCAGTAGCATCACTAGCCTCTACCTCTACCTTTTTCATTCTTTGCATGTGGACCATGGACTGACCTCTCGACTCCTGAATTCTCCTTAGTTATTTTTGGCTTCTCAAGGCCGCATGCTTAACACTCAAGTCCAAATCCCACTCTTCAAAATCCCGTGATGGAGGACCTTGGGAGTCAAAGATTCTTCGAAGACCTACTTCCATGCTTCACAATCTTTGATCTCCTTCATTTTCTCCCACCAACTATTCTTATTTAAGGAAGTTTCATGCCCATATTGTACCCTCATTGTGGTGTAGCTTATATAGCTTCACTAGAAAATCAATCATCTTCCTAATTCGATATCTTTTGCTCCCAAATGCTCTTTGGTTTTCAATTTTCAATATTAGGTCTCTTTTGGAAGGATGGCCATTAATGATTGCTATGTCATAATCCCTTTTTCTTGGGATCATGAGATTATTGTCAATATTCATAAGAATCCTGGTCATGTCATTTAGAAAGTCCTTATGAAAAATCTTTCTACAAATTTTTTTTCTACTACACTTTTGCTCACACCTACATGCAACAATGTTGCCAAGAACACTGTTACAATCTTCATATTCACCCTATACCTATGGTCTACTATTATGAAATCTCTTCCCAAGATCCCTAAAAATTGTTTTAACCAACATGATGTGTGGGTCCAAAAGAATCTCCCACATTCTCTGTTTTGTCACTGATCCAAAAAAACAACCTATCGTTTAGGTCTCTCCACTTTGAATAATATTGGAGACTCCATGATTATGCTTTCCTACCTCAAAAACTAGGTCCTTGATTCCTTTCTCCGAGTCTTTTCCTTTCACCTCTCCTTCTAAGCTTTCTACAACACCTCTTTCCTTGTCTCTGATTTCTCTACCACACCTCTCCTCCTTATCTTCTATTTCACTACTGAAGCCATTGAAGAACTGTATTCCTTCTCTTTTTGCTAAAGGAATTACTACATAGAGAAAGTCTGTGATGATGGCCTACAAATCCAATGAGTTGTGACTTAACTTGGGGTGTAATTACAATGAGACAAAAACATTGAAAGCGGTGATATCGAAGTTCATTTAAGGGATTTGTAATGATACTATATTCCTTTTCCCTGACAATTCCCTTAATGTCAACTTGTCCAACATTTATATTTAACTCTTTTATTAACCATCACATCTCAATTCAAATTTCCACTCTCTAGCTTGCCAAAATTGAAAAGAAAATTTTGTTTCTGCTAATTTGGTGGCTCTCCTTGACATACTAAAATCTATATCTTCTCCAACACGCCATCCACTATTCTTCTATTTTGGTAGCAATCCTTAACAAACTAAAATCTTTGTTTTCTCCAACACGTTATCCGAAATCAAATAGTTTTAACAATCTTAAATATAACAAACTTGTTTAATAATTTATTTTTAGTCAATAACTTGTTTAATAATTTTAAATTGTTAGACTTTTAAAAATACACCTTTTGTATTTGTAAAATTCATATATACACATTGTTACATTAAGAAAAATGCTGAGTTGTTTATTTTGTTTTATTATTTAATTAAAAATATAATAAGGTTATAAAATTTTGTTTCCAATTACTACTTAATCAAATATTAAAATAAGAGGATCGTATCTTATGGTGCTACATGATTGTTGAACTATGCCTTGAAAATATCATGAAAGGAGGTGGTTCAATAATTGCATTTAGTCTAGCATGCCATCTACAATATGATATGTAAAACAAATTGTTGGATAATATGCTAAGGAAAATGAAAAATAATGTGATACTATAACATGCATCTTCTTATCTCTTCCCCCATTTCATTTATCATGTTACACCTTACATATTTTCTTGAAGAGAAAAAAGAAGACAAAAACAACAAAGCTTTATGTAACAACCATACCATGATAAATATCTAAAAAATTATCAAAAACATATCATATAAATGATGTCAATTACCATGATGAGTAAGGTTACCACTAGTGCTTCCACTTAAATTTATTATGAAACCATCTATGATCACATTTACAAAAGACAAATTTTAAACATATTCTTCAAGTGGGAAGCTATTTGACAATATAACATAATTTGAATACTCAAATTAATTACCTTGGAAAAATCTAAAAGTGTGTTAAGTGATTGCAAAAATATCTAACCTCGTACATTATCTACATTTGGGACATTGACAAGACAATATCAATTTGGGAAGGATTAACACGGAGTCTTCAAAGGTAGGGTTCTAATATTCTATATTTATTTCACCCTTATGTTAATTCTTAAAGTTTATAAATTGTGTGATATCAACTACATCAACAGAATCAATAAAACTATTCTCTTCATTATTTATAGTGAATGAAAAGATTTCATCTAACTATAAAACCAATTCTTCTCCATTCATCTCGTAAAGATGTGTAATAATTTCACACACACACACACACACATCGAAAAATATGTGATGTAAGTCTACTATTTCCTTATGCTTGTAAGAAGTAAATTAGAGAGAGAATTAAGTTGCTAATAGCTAGTTATGATGCATGGTAGGTGCAAACAAGGCTAGAGAGATTGTAATGAAATAATTTTTATTTAATAGAAAAATATAATAAAAAATATGCTACAAGTAATTGATAGTAATCTAGCACTTTAAGGGAGAAACAACCTAATCCACTATTAGGGTGATACCTGTAATACCCCAAAAATGGGCTATAGGTTCATTAAACTCCTACATCATCAAATCGAACGAAATCAACATCAAAGTCCTAACCTAAGGCACATCTGAACATCATCGAATCCTAATTGATTATCTCAAATTCTACATCGGGGAATATTCTTAGCAATATTCTTATTTATCATAATTATCTTTAATTTAATAGTGATTTGGCGATAAATCCTATTTATCCTAAAGTTTGATTAATTGAATATTCTAAATATTTAATTAATTAGATTTAATACTGCCACTTAATTATTTCATTGGATTTAATTATATTTATTCTTAAATTGTATTATTCCATTTTGACAATAAATCAAATATCTTATGACTAACTGATTAGATTCTTATTTAATTAATTAATGTCAATTGTCAAATTTAATAATATAGTTTTTGAATAAAAGTTTGATTTAATAATTGATTAACCCATAAATCAATTGTTTTATTTTTAAAATTAGTTAAGTTGGAAATAAATCACTTTATTTATTTATTTAATTCATAATTATTATGCACATTCAAAAAGCAGTTAAACTTGAAATCAAAAAATCAATTCAAGTTGTTTTAAAAATAAACTCAACTCTGATTTAAGTTAAAAAGCTATTTTTGCATGATTTTTGAATTAATTATCTTTTATTCTTTGATAACTCAAAAATCAACCTGAGTTTATCTGAGAAATTTATGGCTTTTTCCATGCATCCTCAAAACTTTGGATTTCTATAAAATCAAGGCTCAACTCTTCAATCTCATATCTCATAATTTTGCAAACTTATGCTGGCGAATTGGTATCTGAGGAATTGGAGCTTCTTTTGCAAATCAACAACTTTGTGAGATCATTCATATTTTAGCATATCATTGTTAGATTAATTGCATTGCATATCAGTTTTTCATCTAGAATAGTTTCATATCCAGTTTTTCATATTATTGCATCTAAAATCCAAAAAAATAGATTAATTTGCATCCAATTCATATCTAGATTTTGCATTCAAATCCTTCATTTAGGTGTCGTCAAGGTCACTGATCTCGGTCCAATCTGAGAATACATACTCACATCTACTAGAAGGCAGTAAATCGTTTGGTCAGAAACACATACCAGGAGATACCCACTGTCATACGATAGTTGATTTGATTGAGAATCGTATCATCAGGATCACAGTGTCGTTTGGAGGCTCTATTATCATATGGTCTGATACCCATTGTCGTACACGATTCTGGCCTTTCGTTTACTGGGTGACCCACTGTTGTACAAGTCTTAGTGCCAGGTTTCGATTGTCATTTCACTTTTTCAGGTAGTTTTCTAGATTTTTTTTTCTGATTTAGACTAACAGCTAACATTAATGATTGAAATGTGCTGGTTCTAATTGATTTCTACTGGTTTTGATTGGAAAAAGTGCAAGAATTACTAAAAATAGGTAATAATCTACTAAGAACACTGTGAAGAATTCAAGTAATCTTTTTGACTAATAACATTTTGATTTGGATTAAAAAGAACTCTTGCATGTCAAGCTTGTGTGACCTTTATTGCTTTCATATCACATATTTCATTTGGGCTATAAAAATGAACATATATTTGCTTTTTAGCATCTTTGTTACACATAGTAAATAGGCCCTATGAACACTATTCATGGCTCTTGAGAGAGTGGGTTTCCAACGAAACTCTTCTCAATGAAGGAAGCCTTGTAGGTAGGGAGGATACTGAGGGAGTCTCACGTTCTACTAGATTTGTGCATCTTCAGCTTCTAATTGATACATTCTCTCTCTAGAGAGGTTGATAGATCATGAGTGGTTGACATCATAGATCTTTGTGAGATAATCTTGGTCTTAGCGTGTCGGATTAATATGTCTGCTTTGCTTGGGTTAAAAGTGAAAAGGCTAGAGGACTATGCTCTACTCCCTTTTTGGGTAGTACCAAAAACTTAGATCCTTGAATCTGGAACTAGTCTCCATGTGGTATATTTTGTGAGTCACCTTTAGAGAGGGTTCCATAGTGGACATTCTCTTAATTGGGTCAACCATGTTGACAGAACCTCAAGCGATAATAGCCATTTTCACCGTGGTAGTGACAACTGCTATATAAATGTCCTCGTGAAAGAAATCTCCATAGGTGTGGTCTCTTGTTGGGCTGTCAAATCTCCCTAGTAGATCCTGATTGATTAAATTCTTGGATTGTGTCAAAACCCCGGTGCGCCTAGATTGGAGTTCGCCCTCTTGAGATCACAAAAGTTGCAGAGTCAGACCATTACTAAAAACCCTAGTGAGGCCAAATTTTTTTATTTTTCTAAGAATATGTGCATTATTGCAAAACTTTTTGGAACATACACTGTTAGCACTCCTAGGGATTAGCACACTTTAGTCACTTGAGTGTTCATGTGCAGGGTTGCTTTGTCCCCTGTTCATTGTTTTCAGATGTGCTTGGAATCACTTGCTTGTTGTTTTGCGTGCTTGTTTATCTATTTGGTTACTAAGAACGAATCAATCCGCTACAATCTTCAAATCTAGATAGACAATTTTGTGAACAATCTAAAACTGAAAACCTAAAAAATTGCAAAATCTGATGTCAAACACCTTTCTGGAGTCAACAGTCATTTTGTAAAGTCAGAAAGTCGTACGCCTTTTGGCTATTATCATTTCATAATCCCAAGATTATCGTATAGTATCAGGTACATTATCGTACGAGTTTTGTTGCCAGTCAATTTCAAAAGTCAAAATTTTTGCAATCAACTGTCGTGCGAGTTTGATAACTATCGTACGAGTTTTTCAATTATTGTTTCATGCTATACCCACTGTCGTACAAGCCTGTAGAAAGTCATTTGGAGAATTTTGAAAAGTTGTCAGAAAGTTGTCAGAACTGTCAGAGACCCAACTTTTCTAGCCTATTTTCAGAATTTGTCAAACAAATCACTGTGTCAGGAACAGAGCAGCAAATACTTAGAATCTAATCATTTTCCTAAAGCGGCCTTTTGAATCTGATTTAGCCTTCTATTTAATCGATTTGAGTCCTTATCATCTTGTGTCAAAACCTTGTCATAACTATCAATCTTTAATCAATCATCAAAATGGCTAAGTGATGTGAACTCGTGTCCACTATCTTTTGGGAATCCACCCATACATCCAGGGCATAGTCTCCTTCATTTACGTCTAATCCAAACTTCAATCAACCAAACCTTGACAAGGTTGAGTCATTTGATCTTCTTGAATCAGATCTTTCTTCAGTTGTCTTCATCACATTCTTTTGTTTCACCTAAGGTTAATGGTGGAAACTAGAGCTTCCTCTCACAAGAAATCTAGAGAAGCATCCCATACCTTACCTATAACCGCTACCAGGGGTCCAACTTTGATGAAGGGCCAACTACTTTGATACCACTGATGAAGGGCCCAACCGCTCTGATACCACTGATGAAGGGCCAACTGCTTTGATACCACTTGATGAAGGGTGCTCCCCTTAATACCACAAACACATAATAGAAGTAGAGAAACAACAACAATATGCAAGGACAAAAAATTGGCTTCTTATTATCTCCACAAATGTGGAATTACAAACTTTCAAAATTATAATATGCAAAGACACATGGGCATTCCCTTACAATATTCTGTAGGACACTACGGGCCTTCCTTATATAGGCAATTTCCACCACCCGAGAAGGTTCCATAAATTTAGCCTTTTAAGGCCGACCAAACTTAGAATTATTTTATTTTATAATTTATTACATCAAAGTCGGCTCAAAATAACTTTTGAAACCCAAACAGAAATTTTGAAGGAAAATCATTTTCTGCCATTTCAAGTGACCCAACTTCTGAAGACCATAAGTCATTGCTAGTTGACCCGATTGACTATTATGACCCCAATTCAGATAGGGCACAAGGAGCTCTACATGCTTGACTCATGCAAGCTTCATTCAGCCAAAAATTTGACCTCATCTGGGGCCTCTAAAGCTTTCAAAACTGAGTTCAAAGTTTTTGTACCCTGTTTCCAAAACTAAAAATTTTCAATATCTTCAAAACCAGACTTGATCTAGCTACAAAACTTTACTAGCGGGCTGATATGACCAAAATGAACCTCCAAAGAAGAAATCAGAACATTCTGAGATCGGATGACCAACTTACTAAAAATAGCAAGTTTCCATAAATAGCAGCTCTACACAAGATGACCCTTATTGAAAACAAAACCAAATTTTTTTTTGGGTGATGCAAGATTGCTCTTACACTCAGGATGCTCCTACATCAAACTCTTGAGCAACTCTACAATTCTAGTCTTTATGAAGATGACGGTCTTGGCAACCTTCGATTGAAATTTGGTTACATTCCTCCTTCATCAACTCATGGAGGTAATCAACAAACTCCTCCTCAATCTATCATAGGGAAAACTCCTACCATGTCTCAAGCAGGGACAAACCTCAGCTCTAAAAGAGATCAATCTCAACATGGTGCAGATTAGGAACCCACACCTGAAGAAATTTCTTAATATCAAAATGATGATAATTTCAAAAGAATGATGAAGCATTTCTTGAAAGAAGATAGAGAAGCATACTTTTTACAATTAGCTCATTAAGGAGCTAAAATTCCTCCCAACTTTAATGTTGAAGATATCATTACGCATGAGGAAGAAACTCCACTTACAGCTATGATGAAATAGATGCATGCCATGCAAGTCAAACTTAATAACCTTGAGAAAGAAAAGGAACCCAAGGGGTTCTCCATGGAGGCTCTATGTCCTTTTCCATTTGAAAAAGACTTGTAAACACCTCCATTCCCAATAAGAGTGGAGATGGCTAAGTATGATAAGTATGATGGGAACTCTAATCCTCAAGATTATGTGAGAGAATTTTGTAGACAATCTATGGAGTTCATGAATGAACCAACCTATCTGATGCGTCTCTTTCCTCGATCTCTGGGAGGAGCAACCATTCATTGGTTCTCTAGATTGCCTTCTACTATCAAAACTTTTGAGGAGTTGATCAAATTGTTCTATCAGCAATACTCCTACAATATTCAACATCTAATCACCATGATTGATATCCGTAATCTCAAGCAATATCCAAGTGAACCATTCTTGACATTTCTCAAAAGATGGAGGAAGAAATTTTCTCTATATTCTAGGCCTATTCCACAAACTAAGAAACTAGAAATCTTCATCAATAGTCTTATCCTAGAGATCAACTACCCTTTACAAATGCAAGATCATACATCTTATGATAAGATGGTAGACAATGCGATCAAAATTGAAAAGGTACTTGTGGAAAAAGGAGAAATCACACTTCAAAAGGACAAGTATGAATCAAGATCCAGTTCTAAACACAAGAACAAAAACTGGAACAAGAATAAAGGCATTGTCACAGATGGTGTTGTTGATACTATCTGTACCCCATCAAAGGCACCAAATTTCAATCTAACTATTGGTACCCAAGCCATCAAGGCCTTAGAGAAAAAGGTGTTTGAACCATCTCAAAAGAAACCAGAATACAAATCTTGGTCTGCTGATAATAAATGAAAGTTCACTCCTCTCGGAGAATCTTTAGAATCAGTTATGAGAACTTTGTTGGCTAATAACACCATCTCTTTTCTTGAGATCTGACAATCTGATCTTGATCCTAAACCAAAATGGTGGAGAGAGAATGAATTATGTGATTTTCATCGAGGTAAAGGTCACAAAACCAATAACTGCTTACACTTGAAACATACTATTCAAGATTTGATTGATAAGGGAGACATCATGATTAACAATCATAAGATCAATAATGATCATACAACATTCACAAAACCATTTTCAAAACATGGCCAAGAAGTTTTATCTTCTCAGCCTAATATGGGGGCAAAGGTCAATTATGCTTACCCTAGAAATAATGTTGTTATCAATATGGTCGAACTTGTCTCTTTGAGCATTGCAATGTCATCATAATTGTGCAAAGAGATAGAGATCATACCTCAGCTAACATAGTTACTCGATCAAAACCTTAGGCACATCTGAACGAACAAATCCTAGATTCATCAAATGTCCCTAAGATGCCCTTCAATCTTTTTTTTGCTTCCAAATAGAAGGCTGCTTCTAAATCTTCCAATCCTAAAGATACGAGGCCAACATCTTATAGCATTGTTCAACAACTCCAACACACTAATGCAAAAATCTCCATGTTTGAGTTGCTTCAGATATCTCTAGCTCATAGAGCTATTCTAGAAAAAGATTTGCTCAGATCCAATGTTCCTGATGACCTTGATTTAGACAGGTTCCAGAATATGGTTGGATGTCTTACGTCTCCACAATATATATCCTTTTTAGAGGAAGATGAAAACTCCTTGAGTCACTCACATAACCAGCCCTTGCATATAGAAGTCTTGATCCAGAACCATAGAGTCAAATGTGTGTTGATAGATGGGGGCGTTGGCCTCAACATTTGTTCTTACAGCTTGGTCACACAATTGGGATTTTCAGAATTGTGTATTGATTCTAGAAAGAAAATAACTATAAAAGCCTATGATGAACAAGAAAGATCCTCTAAAGACACCATTGTCTTACCTATCAGAGCAGGTCCAGTAATCAGAGATACTATATGTCAAGTTCTTGATATACCTTTGGCTTACAACATTCTTCTAGGGAGACCATGGATACATGAGATGAAGGCTATTCCTTCTACATTCCACCAATGCTTGAAATTTCCTTATGAAGGAGTAGAAGTCACTATTCTAGCAGACATATCCACCACTTGTAATACATTAAAGGAAAGTGCAGATAAACTTGTGCCTAATAAGAAAGAATCTTCCATTGAGCCAACTAAAGAAGCATCCACATCTAAAATGGAAGGCATTGCAAAAGAGGTCAATATCAAAGAAAATGGTATGGGAGAATATACTATAGAGCTAGTCTTATCTTTGACATCTCTCCCTATCTCACCTAAGTCTTATTGGCAATCTTTAAAATAGTCCAAACCAGATTTTAAAGAACCTCTTGAGGCATATAAAAAGAATTTTGTAGCTGAACAAGTCTCCAAGTAGGAATTTGAAGAGGATGAAGCTGTACTTGCATGGATATACAAAGATGAACCTAAATCTCAAGTGGTTCAAAATAGTGATTCTAGAATATCCAAAATCCCTTCTAAGGAATATGGTCCAAGAGATAAATTAATAGCTAAGATGGGATATTCAGGTAAAGGACCTCTAGGAATCAGAGGAGAAGGTCTTATAACACCTATTTCACATACTGGTAGGGAAAACAAAGATACTGTTGGCCTAGGCTTTAAAAAGAAACCCTTCCACCTCAAAGGTAATTGTTCTCATGTCATAGAACAGATCGCACTAGGAGAACCTCTTCTTAAGAAGGAAGAAATTGAACCATTAGATAGTGATTCAAATAGCTTTGAACTTATCCCTTATGAGCATTTTCCTAAAGAAATGAAAGACCTTCTTGATGATAAAGATGATCCAATCAAAAGAATTAATGTAGTAGAAACACAAGAACCTACTATCAATCAAGAGATAGTTGCAACACAAGAACTAGCTAATCTCAAAAACAATCAAGAAGAGGAAGGTGATAGTTATTCTAAGACAGATTCTCATGAGTATGAATTCAAACCAGAATCTAAGGGTAACCCTTCTTGGGGTATTCATCCCGACTTTACTCATGTTCTTAGATTTCCTAGAGGCATAGATGAAGAATCTAATGACTATGAATGGGGAGCCATTCCAGAAGAAGATGAGCTTATTATAGAGAAACATGTTGATGTTATTCACCAATATGCACCCAAACCCAACGTAAGTCTAGAGCGAAATGATGAACCTATCGAGTTTGATCCACCTATGGCTGAATTGGACTCCCATAATGACATTGAGCCTATTCACGAATTGAATGTCTTAAATTGTAATATCACCTTTGAACTTGAGCATTAGGCTAGGGTGAATGATGACAGATCCATATCTGTAAACACTATCTCCCAATCCTTACCCACTTTGACTATCCAATATCCAGACCTTATTGATCAAACCTCCACAAATCTGAGCCATCGTATTTATACCTTCCTGAATGACTATGCCCTTGCTTGCTACCTCAATGTAGTTAAGCCTATGAGGAATTCCATTAGTGAACCAAGCATTAGTATGATGGACTCGGACATCAATTATCTTAGTCAGAAAAATAAGAATAAGAGTAAAAAGAAAAGGAGTTCTAAGGGTAAAAACCACTTTGTGGCAGTCTCATAACCTACAAAAGTAAAAATAAAAGACATATCTAAAGGTGAAAACCTCTCTGAGGTGCCTAAGGATGAGATATTTGATTTCCTTCTGAGTCATTTATAGGATAGATCTCCAATTCTAATTGAGCCCACTCAATCCATCAATTTGGGAACAATAGAGGAACCATAGTTGATCCATGTGGCATAATCTTTATCAGAAGAAGAGAAATTTTTTTTTACTACATTCATAATAGAAAAGAAGATAAACTTTGCATGGAAATATTCAGATATGCTGGGGTTGGATCCTAATCTTATAATGCATCATTTATCTATAGCTCTAAATGCCAAACCTGTCAAACAAAAATTGAGAAAGATGCATCCTCATGTTGCACTCTTGGTAAAAGCTGAATTAGAGAAGCTCCTGAAAGCTGGATTCATCCGAGTTATTGGCTATGCCGAGTGGATCTCTAATATTGTACATATTTCAAAACTTGATAAATCAATCAAAGTATGCACATATTTTAGAGATGTAAATAAAGCATGCCCTAAGAATGATTTTCCACTACCTAACATTGATATGATAGTGGACATGACTGCGGGCTTTGAGATGTATTCTCTAATGGATGGTTCTTCTAGATATAATCAAATAAAAATTTCCCCAGAGGATCAAGAGAAAAATGCTTTTACATGTGCATGGGGCACCTTCTATTGGAATGTCATTCCATTTGGGCTTAAAAATGTTGGTGCTACATATCAAAGAGCTATGACATCTATTTTCCATGACATGATGCATAGGACTATGGAAGATTATGTTGATGATACTTTAAAAAAATCTATTATTAGAGCTGAACATCTAAATGACTTGAACAAGATACTAGACAGAATGGAAAAATTTAGTCTTAGACTAAATCCTAAGAAGTGTGCTTTTGGTGTCACTTCTAGAAAGCTCTTAGGATACATAGTCTCAAAGAAGGGCATTGAAGTTGATCCAGCTAAAGTAAAGGCTATCATGGAAATGCAACCTCCAAAGAATATTAGTCAAATGAGGACATTGGAAGGAAGAGTTCAATTTATCAAAAGATTCATATCACAGCTAGGAGACATATCACAACCTTTTACAAAAACATTACATAAAGGTGTGACCTTTGCATGGAATGAAGAATGTGAGAACAATTTTAACCATATCAAGAAGTATCTATCAAATCCACCTATCTTGATGCCTCCCATTCTAGGGAAGCCTTTGATCTTATATGTCTTAGCTACAGATACATCACTGGGGGAATTACTAGCACAACATGATGAGAAAAAAAAGGAAAGAGCTATATACTATATTAGTAGAACATTGGTTACATATGAGAAGAACTATTCAATGATTGAGAAAGTTTGTCTAGCTATGATATTTGCATCATAGAAACTGAGACATTATATGTGATCTCATACCACACTTTTGGTAGCCAAGATTGATCCTCTCAAATACCTACTAAGCAAAGCTGCCCTCACAGGTAGATTAGCCAAATGGGTCATGCTCTTAAGTGAATTTGACATTGAATATGTGGAAAGAAAAGCTATCAAAGGATAGATTATTACTAATCAATTAGTAGATGCACCTATGATTGATGATACACCAATGCAAATGGAATTTCTAGATTCCTCTATCATGACTCTTTCCTCTAGAGAATGGCAGTTATTCTTTAATGACTCCTATACATAGAATGGATCAGGAGCAGGCATATTGTTCATAAATCCTCAAGGATACTCAATCCCAAAATCATTCAGATTAAAGTTCCCTTGCACAAACAATATTACAGAATATGAAGCCCTTTTGAATGGTATGAAACTTGCAATTGAGTGGAGAGTGATAGAGCTACACATTCATGGAGACTCACAACTTGTTATCCATCAAGTCAATGATGTGTACCAGAATAAAGATGAAAAGCTCATTCCTTACAAAAGAATGGTAGATGATCTAAAGAAGTATTTCATATCTATCACATTTGAGCACATACATAGAATGGAGAATAAGGCTGCCGATGCAATGGAAACATTATCTACTTTATTACAATAGCCTGAACATGAGCTACGCTATGAGTTCCTAGTAGAAGCACTATCTTATCTTGCATATGATTCCCCTGAAACCTGCATGATCTGCACTGTTGTTGGTCATGATTCATCCAGATACAAAAACCTATTTTCCTATCTCCAAGACCAAATCATTTCTGATACCTTCAACCACCATGAAAAGAGATACCTTATCCATAATGCCTCCCGATATGTCATCATTGGTCATGATCTATACAAACAAGGTCTAGATGGTACACTACTTAGATGTTTAGAATAGGAAGAGTCTCAACATGCATTAGAGGAAGTCCATGATGGTATTTGTGGGTCACACTTAAATGGTTTAACACTAGCTCAAAAAATTATTAGGGCTGGGTACTATTGGCTTGAAATGGAGAAAGAGTCTATCAAGTTTGCTAAGAACTGTCAAAAATGCCAAGTGCATGGAAACTTAATTCATGCTCCAGGGAGAGATCTAATTCCCTTTACTACACAATGGCCTTTTCATCAATGGACCTTTGATCTTATAGGAGCTATACATCCTCATTCTTCTAATGGACATACCCATATAATCACAACTACAGATTATTTTACAAAATGGGTAGAAGCAATCCCTTTGACACAAGCAACTGAAAAACAAATCTCTATGTTCATATTGAACTATATCATATGCCGACATGGGATACCTCATTCCATAATCACAGATAATGGTGGACAATTCAAGAACAAAGATCTAGATGATTTATGTGCCAAATTCAAGATTACACAACATTGGTCATCAATCTACTATCCTCAAGGGAATGGATAAGCAAAGGCTTCTAATAAGAATCTATTGAAAACCTTGCATCGTACAGTTAATAAAACAGGAAGAGATTGGCATCTGATGATTAATCTAGCTCTCTGGGCCTATAGAAAAAGTATCAGAACGCCCACTGGGGCTACACCTTTCACATTAGTTTATGGGTCTGAAGCAGTATTGCCTATTGAGGTTGAAATCCCATCACTTAGAGTCATAATGCACGGGCTAGTAACTGATGATGACTACAGAGTGTCTAGGTTGCAAGAACTTGAACTGCTAGATGAGCGTAGACAAGCAACATATGATCATCTCAAAGTATATTAGAAGAGAATGTCTAGAGGCTACAACAAGAAAGTCAGACACAAAGAATTTCAGGTTGGTGATCTAGTCTTGAGAGAGAATCCCAAAAATCAATCAAGTCAAGAATGCAAGGGGAAGTTTGAACCCAACTGGCTGGGTCCCTTTGTAATCACTACTACTTTTGGCTCTAGTGCCTATCAACTCTCAACGACTAAAGGAGAACAACTTTGAGAACCAATCAACATTCTCCATCTGAAGAAATTATATGCCTAAGGGATTTAGTCTATGGTAAAATGTCCTGAAAAAATCTTAAAAATTGAAAAAAGTCCTAAAAAAAATGAACATCTTGGTGAAAACCTAGCAATAGGTACCTTGATGATTCACAAAAAAGAAAGTAAAAAATATCAAAAGTACAAAAAAATTGAAAAAATGAAAAATACAAAAAAAATGAGAAAAAGAAAAAGTGCCTTGGTACACATTTCTGAATTTGTGGATGTTACATGAGCCTAACATTCAATTTGAATTTTTTCATACACCAACTACCTCTACCCCTAAATTCATCACTCAAATATACTTTACCCATCACCTTAAATAATAATAATATTTCATTTCTATAGGTTTTTGTCAACTCATTGTAGAAGAAAGGGGGAATGATCTAAAATAGTTCTTATAAGGGCCTTAAGTGTGGTGTTGCGACCCAAATTCCATTTGGAGGAAACCGAGAATCTATCAAGATGAACTAGAATTAGTTGGGAACCTTTCCTATTATTGCACTACGTGGGGTAAGCACACAGAGATTGGGAACCAAAAAGGGGGTATAAGATGCCAATTTGTTCTGAAACTAGAAATTTCTAAACTCAAAATTTCAAGATGTGACAAGAAAAATGATTGTGGTACTCTAAATCTAGCTTCTAAACTATACTAATTTATTTTGAAAATGGCGAAGATCCAGACCCTAAAAAATGGGGAGCACAAAAAGTGGTCCTATTTTTTGTTGAAAAATATAACATAACATCTGGTGTGCTCCCCCTAAAATGTTGCATTTTTTTTTAATTAATCGCTCTTGTGAGAATTAAGCTAACACCATGTAGTTTATCTTGGATTATTTACTAATTTTTTAATGAATGTATGATTTTTTATGAATTTTTGAAGTAGACAGGTCCCAAAAACATGAAATTTGTGCACGTGCTCCTAGAAATCATTGAAAACTAATTGAAAATAAAAAATCCTTTATTTTTAAAAGTTTGTAGAATGGAGTCTAGTTTCTAAAAAAGTAATTTCTTTCAAAATTTGATGAACGAGCCAAAATCTAAGCCCAAATACTACACATTGGTTTTTTACAAAAATGGACATACTTACAAAATAAATTAGAGATGTAAAGCTTAACATAATCATAATTCAAAATAAATTATATGTTTAGATAGATAACAGAGAGATCTAGAACATCATATCATCTAATTTTGTCATTTTTGAACCACGTGCAAACCTAATGGGGATCACACATGATTTTTTTTTGTATGTTTTCTAGAAAACACATCTCAGACCTGTTTGAATCATCCAATCCTTTGGGTTGGATTCGCAAGGAAAATCTAAGCCTTAGGCTTGGTGGATCCCAATGTTGTTAAAAGGGAACACATCCTATAGGGTGTATTCCCTATATATGTGAAAATGTCTTGCAATGTTGCATTCGGTGCAATATTTTACTTGCAATATTTTATATAGGGCATACACCAAATGTAAGAATAGGAGAGAGAGAGAGAGAGAGAGAGAGAGAGAGAGAGAGGTCATAACTTAGGTCCTAGGAAACATTATGTTTCATAGGACCCCTTAACAAACCTTATGACCCCTAAGATTCATGGTGATGGGTCCTAAAGGGTCCTAAGGTATCATAAGGGGTCCTAGGACACATTAATGTGTCCTAGGACCCCTTAAGACCCCTTACCATAGTATGGTAAGGGGTCCTAAGGGGTATTAAGGGGTCCTAGGACACATTAATGTATCCTATGACCCTTTAAGATGCCTCTGATGTATGGTAATGGGTCCTAAAGGATCGTAAGAGGTCATAAGGGGTCCAAGGACACATTAATGTCTCCTAGGACTGCTTAAGACCCCTTAGGACCCCTAACCATACACTAATGAATGGTAAGGGATCCTAAGGGGTCATAAGGAGTCTTAGGACACATTAATGCGTCCTAGAACCCCTTACCATACATTAGTGTATGGTAAGGGGTCCTAAGGTGTCATAAGGGGTCCTATGACACATTATGACCCCTTATGACTCCTTTTGACCCTTTAGGACCCCTTACCATAAATATTAGGGGTTCTAAAGAGTTGTAGAACAAATTAATGTGTCCTAGGACCACTTAGGACCCCTTAGGACCCCTTACCATGCACTAATGCATGGTAATGGGTCATAAGGGCTCTTAAGGGGTCCTAGGACACATTAATGTGCTCTAGGACCCCTTATGACCCTTTATGACCCCTAAACTATATGGTAACAAGTTGTAAAGGGTCCTAAGGGGTCCTAGGACACATTAATGTTCCCTAGGACCCCTTAAGACTTCTTAGGACCCCTTACCATACATTAGTGAATGGTAAGGGGTCTTGGGACACATTAATTTGTCCTACAACCCCTTATGACCCCTTACCATACACTAATGTATGGTAAGGGGTTGTAAGGGATCTCAAGGGGTCCTAGGATACATTAGTGTGTCCTAGGACCCCTTAGGATCCTTTACCATACACTAGTGTATGGTAAGGGGTATGAAGGGGTTTAAGGTGTCCTAGGACAATGTGTCCTAGGACCCCTTATGACCATTTCAGATCCCTTACCCTACATCTTAGGTGACATAAAGGGTTGTAAGGGGTCCTATAACACTTTAATGTGTCTTAGGACCCCTTAAGACCCCTTAAAACCTCTTACCATACATTAGTGTAAGATAAGGGGTCCTAAAGGGTTGTAAAGGGGTCTTAAGGGGTCCTAGGACACATTTATGTGTGTCCTAGGACATATTAATTTTTCCTAGGACCTCTTACCATACATCTAAGGGGTCCTAAAAGGTCCTAGAACACATTAATGTGTCCTAGGACCCCTTACGACCCTTTAGGACCCCTTACCATACACTACTATATCGTAAGGAGTCCTAAGGGGTCTTAAGGGGACCTAGAACACATTAATTCTATAAGAGAGATTCTAGGATGTTAAGTATTGGTCTTGAACCTCTAAGAATTATTTCATTTTAAATTAAATTTAAATTAAATCACTTAAACTTTTAATTCACATAAAATTATTTCAAAAATTGTTCACTACATATTTGGAGTAGTTCCTTGAAATAAGAAGCATCACTTTCACCCACAATATAGTGAAATAGATTGACAAGCTTTTATGAATTACAAATTTAAGTAAGAAATATTAAATATTCCACATTCCTATAAGAAAGTGCAATATAATCTATACACTGATTTTTTCGGTCTAAAACTCACAAAGATTCCCATGGATATTATCATACTTACCATGTTTTTTCTCTATTGTAGATCTTCCATTTCTCTACTCTTTTGAGCGTTGTAGGGCCTCTAGAATTGATCTGTGTTGGCTGTATGTTGCCATTAGCTATCACAACATACTTAGATCTTAAATGTTGGGTTGGATACACATTATATATCAAGTTGTTTGGTACATTTTATCTTAGTGGGTCCATACATGAAAATGACTAAACAAATGCCAAAAAAGAATAAGAAAACCTTAGTTCCCATGGTTAAATGACTCAAGGTCAGGTACAAGAATTTAGGTGGGAGTCATGAAAACTTGGAAAAAATTGGAGCCTCATGAAAATGCCATTTTTCTTTATAGGTGATATGGAACAGAAAATATTTTAAATGTGCTACTGCATGAAGGTATGATATGCTACAAAATAAAACAAAATTTATAGAAAAGTGGGAGATTTTATAAGTAAAGATCAAGAAAGGAATACCAGTGACTATTATTAGCTAACAAAGTGGAGACAATGAATGGTGAAATTTCCAATTTCAATGCTTTAATTCTAGTCAATAAGGGGATGATGAACTACAACTGATTTAGAACAATGAATGAAGATCACTAAAGAGTTGCTAATTAGATATGCAAGATGATTAAATCAATATTATGTTGTCATTGATGTCAACTAGCTTGACAATACTTATTGTACACACTAAGATGTGCACTTCTTTAAATCATTGCTTCCAAGAGAATCCATGGACTGGAAACCTTGAGAAATCAATTTAGAGCTCCCTAGGCATGGAGTGCAAGGATGTTAAGAATGCTCTCAGCTAGAGCTATTACGCCAATAACCTTGCTAGTAAACCATGCAATGGGAGATTCAAATGAAGACAAGGGCAAGAATGCCAATATCTTCAAGAATCCAAATGGAGATGTAATGCAACTACACTAAGAATGAAGATGCAAACTAAGCTATGGAAATGAAAGAACAATGCAACTAAGCTATGAAAAGAAAGAGCAAGTGTTACAAATCCTTCCTATTTAGACTATGTGAGATCTAAGCTAGAGCTTGAAGGAAAACTAATCTAAGAAAGCATAAACATGAAGCTAAGCTAAGAATGCAAGAATGAAAGCTAAATGTAGAAAGATATCCAATAATGCTCCAAATATTCAAAAGCTCCAAAGTGACCTAGAAAACTTGCAGCATAACATTAGCATAAAAAGATTGAGATCTAGAATGAAGAAGAGAGCTCTCCTTTTATAAGAAATGAGAAGGAATGGACCATGGAGATTAAGAGGAAAAATATTTAATCAACGGTGGAGCATCAAAGAGGAGCAATCCATGTGCACAAATATCCTCCAATGAGAAAATAAGAGTTGACTCTTGTATCCATATGAGACAAAAAGTGTTTTTCCTCTTTTTATAGAATAGGAATAATGTTTTATTTGTGCAACTTAGGATAAGAGGAAAAGTGGGTGATTTTTATTTAATAAAAGGGGAGGAAATTCCTTTTAAAATAAATAAAGACTTAGGATAAGATGGTTAGCCCATAGAAAATAATTGAATAAATGATAGAACTAGGATTTGATCAAGAATAAGCGATTGATGATTTAGAAAAAGGGGCTAATAGTCTAGATGACCATTTTTAGGTGTATAAATTTTCCCCTCTTTGACTAATGTGTGATCGATTTGGGAACACATTATGTCAAAGAATAGATCAGCCAAGAAGGCAATATATAGAGATCTGACTCTAAAGAATGAAGTGCAGAGAGATAGAAAATCCTGCATGGTCAGCCTGGTAGCAATAGTAATGAACACTTCGGAAAGAGATGGAAAGTATCAAAACTCGAGACGAGAACTAACATGTCAAGCGCAAAGATAGATTGATTAGAGAAAATGGAATGGTCAAGCATATGCTCTGAAGAATAGCCAATAGAATATGATGTGTCTGCACCCTCGGGATCAAAAGTGAAATTAGGTAGAGGGAATGCAAAAGAAAGAGCAACATGATCAAATCACTAGAAATCATAATCAAAGATGAAAGATAAGAGAATAACCATCAAGCAGTGAAGATATGCCCCAGTTTGACTGAGAAAGATATAAGATAAAGATGAAGTCAAACCTCAAAGAGATGAATCAAAATGAAAATGAATGAAAGAATAGGAGTTTGAAAGAGATGGGAGTGGAGAAATGAAGATGCCCTAGTGAAGATCGAAGGATCAGGCCTCAAATGGTCAGTGAACTGCACAGAAGAGGGTGAAATTTTGAAATGCAATTTTGACAATCAAGATTAACTCAGATTTTGATTTTGAGTTTGAAAATAGATCTAGGATGTCGAAATTAGCTAGGGGTGCAATTTTCGTGCAATTTCTAGGTGTTTTGAAAATTAGGTCAAAAAGTCAAAATGCTATAGACAAGAAGCAAAAGACATGATCGAGAAAAGGAAAGGTGAGCGCAGTTGACCGACTAGTCCATGAAAGATAAAAGGAGAGCTCTCTCCATATGCAAGATGCAAAACTGATCTAACATGAACCTAGAAATGCAAGATACTATGAAAGTGGTTGACTTGCAAGGTCACAACACCAATAAACATCTAATAATCATCATTGAGCTTTATTGGTAGTGTCATAAGATCATACAATATAGACTAGTATGACTATGGGTATATGAATATGATCTATATCAGATAGAATGTGGGAATCCCACCTAAGCACCAAAGACATGTAGGTCAAGATGACTAGTGTAGTGAGATTACCTAAGTTTACTATAGCGAGATTATGCTTGCAATAGGACATAAGAAGGTCAAGATGGCTATAAGCATGCACTCACATAGACAGTCAAGGATAATACCTTGTAGATCCCAATGTCAAGTGGATCAAGCATAAATTCTAATGACAGTGAGAACCAACAAAGTATACCCACAAGCAGAAAAAGCAATAAAACATGTCCTCATGCCCTCAATCTTCTAGCTATGCATCATTGAAAACTATCATAGGGAGAGAACACTCATCAAAGAAATCATCATAGACAACACACAAAGAAAACAAAGTCAAACAAGTCTCAGTGAGTCAAGTGTGTGTAGGTCATACAATCAATCTTTGAGTATCACATCTTCTAGTGAGAAATATTGCATCATTCTAGACTGTGGGGTAGGATATTTGATAAGTGTTGAGAAACACTTGACGCTAGGGTAGTGTTGAAAAACACTGTTTGGATTGGAGTGACTATTTTTTGGGATTTTGAATTTTTTGATTTTTTGGTATTTTTGAAATATATAATTTTTTTGGAGATATATCAAAGCGCCTATCACTAGGTTTCCACTAAGATGATCATTTTTTCAAGACATTTTCAAATTTTTAGAATTTTTGACAATATATCATTTTTTTTTGGATTTTTTCAAGATCAATAAGTATGTACAAAGGATGCCCCCAAATAGAATGGGCATCAAACTCCCAAGCAAGATCACATCATGTAGTCCCAATGTCTAGCAAGGTGGAGGACAAGCGGGATTAGCAAGTTGGCGGAAGAGATGGAGGAAAAGAGAATGAAGGTGAATGGAGGGAAGAAATCCTCAAAGGCAAACTCCTCAAGAGTACCCAAGCTAGGGACAAATTATCATGTAAAACACATTTGGACAAGCAATGAAAGGCCAGCATAGGATAAGTCACAAAGGTGTAATCCAAAAGAAGGAAAGGATGCAGTCCAAAGGAGTAGACATGTCAAGAGACTTCATAGCATCGTGTTTTACTATTTTTTATTAGATCAAGACCAAAGGGGAAAAGGATAGAAAAATGATAGAATGAATGGAGAAAAATAAATATGAATGCTAAACATGAATGGAATGAAAGCAAGATCATTGGAAGATAGCTCACAAGATAGCCAAATGTTTGTGTATAGGTCAACACTATCAAGATCAAAGAGAGAAGACAGGATGGATGAAATATGTAGAAGAACTATGCATGATGCCTGATAGCCAGGTTTTCATCATGGTACTTATCCAAGGTGCCACAAGGGAGTGGTTTTCACCATAGGATGAATTTATTTCTCTTTACTTTTACTACCAAGGCACCTGTTTCTAGGTTTCCACCAAGGCACATTTTCAATTTTTTCAATTTTTTTTTGTTTCTATTTTTTTCAATTTTATTTTTTGGAAGAAGACAAGCTTTTAGATAATTCTCCTTGAAAGGATAAACCATGATATGCCAAGGATTTAAAATAATATGCTCAAAGATGTTGATAGGGAAAAGAAGATGGAAGAGAAAAATGGAGGATAAGGTTTTATGTAAAGCGAGTGAGGTTGACAGATAGGAGGAATAGGCAAATGAGGAAAAATGATAGAAGGTAGAAGGATGATGAATGGAAGGATTGTGAAAGGGTTGATGAAAAGGAAGGCAAGATCAATGGCAACACACACCTTGAAGGGTGGCGAGAGGATGGAGGAAATGTAAATGAAGGAATATGAGAAGGAATATGGTGAATATTTAGCAGAGGTTGTGGTTCAAGCACATGGAATGGAAGAATGTTTTTGGAAGAAGATGAAGTGGAAGCCTTTGGAAGATTGAATTTCAACTTCACTTGTTGTTCAACATAAGACTCTCTTAAGAGAGACTTTGGAATCCATATAGTCGTAGGCAATTCATTTCTTTTTGATGATTTAGAGAGAATATCTTCAATGATAGATTTTGGAACCCATACTTGTCTTGTAGTTTTCTTCTTAGATATCTCTTTTGACTTTATGCTTCCATGTCGATTAGAGTAGACATGGTGATCTTTTTTTTTTGGTGGATTCTTGTATTGCTTCTTTTTCTTGTATTGAACATTCAAGTTACTTCCAAAAGACTTGGGAATTATGGAAGAAAGAGGATGATATGACTAGTTTAGATGGGTGGATGGATGAAAAGGATTCAAGGGTATGCATCTATGTTGATCTTAAGGAAAGATAGGAGATGGAGGGACGTAAGGACCCAAGATGGATGATGAATTAGGAGAGTTAGGAGGGGAAAGTGAAGGGACATAAGGGCCCAAGATGGAAGGAAGACGTGAAGCCTTTGGTATTGGTGGAGGAAGTCCAAGGATGGATGTGGAAGACACAAAAGGATAATCAACCAATTCATCAGCATTTATATGACAGCTAAGGACATCAACATCTTTAGAGTGGGCATTAGTATTTTCAATAGGATCGTGAACATCTTGAATAGGAGCAACTTCTTTGATAGGAATTTTCAAAGCTTGCAAAGACTTAGGAAGAGTAGAAAGTGGAGGTGAACATGGAGTGGTAGAACAAGAAGATGGAAGACTTTAATCTTGACAAGTTGCTTTGGATAGCATAAGTGCATCATTTTTTTCTTGATTTTCAATAGGCTCAAAATTGGAAGTAGTAGCTTGATCTTGCTTAGGGGAAGACTTAAGACATGGTGGAATGAATGAAAAAAGGCATGTAGGATCAAAAGAACCATGAGATGGAAGAGAGACATCATGAAAATGATTGGATGACATGGAGGGTTCTTGATCTTGATCTTTCTTTATGTTCTTTTCTTTACCATTTTTAGAGTCCTCTTGACATGGAGCCACTTCTGAGGACAAGGAAGCATGTTGGGATTGTATGGAAGACTTTGTAATAGATGGTGAAGGAATAGCTAAAGTAGGTATTATAGTGCATAAAGGCTTAGGCTCTTTAGGTTAAGCATTATTGAAAGTATTTGCAGCCAAGTGAAGGTTAGCTTGAGTTTCTTTAAGAGATAGCCCTTGAGGATAACTATAGGGAACCACATGAAAAGTATTAGGATCTTTGTTGGATGAAGGATTTGCGAAAGATTTGAACAACTCCGAAGCTTTAAGAAGTGTATGGTTATTGGAGGAAGTAGGGGATGAAAGGGAACCATCACAAGACAAAGGTCCATCATTAACATAATCTTTCTTGATAGTGTCATCTTTATTTTCAGCATGATAGTTCTTAGAGGAAGGATTCTTATAATATTTATGTTTCAAATCAGTGTGGTACATTTTATATTCCTCAATAGAAGTAGATGTATCATCTAGTTATTATTCACAGAAATTATCAAAATCTCTTTCAAAATCAGAATCATATGGATCACCATCACGATCTATCCAATATGATGACCCTTTAGTAAGCATGAGCACATGACAAGGAGGAATCTTAGAAATAGAGGTTTCATAGGTATGACTATATGGTTCATCATCATAGCCATCATAATAGTCATCATAGTCATCAAAGGTGGGTGTGTTACTATATTGCTCATATTGAGGAGTAAGACTCTTGGGAGAAGTAGAAGAGGAATGAGATTGTGAAGAAGAGGAAAGTGAAGACCTAGTGGAGGAAGAAGACATGGATAATGAGGAATGCGAATAATGTCTAGAAGAATCATGATAAGACTTGGAATGTGAAGAATTTGAATAATGTCTAGAAGAGTCATGGTAAGACTTGGAAGGTGAATAATTTGAATGTTGTTTATAAGAGTCATGATAAGACTTGGAAGGTGAAGAAGAATGAGAAGACTTAGATGATGAAGAATGTTTGGAAGGAGAAGATCGTGATATGATCATGTCTATGATCCTAGCAAAGGAGTCTGATTCAATCATCTTTTCTTTTATTTTTGCTTTAATTTTGTCACCCATGAGATAGCTAGAAGGACTATTGGAGGAATAAAATTCTTCAAATTGAGCAATGACTTTAAGATCATCCATTCTCAAGAGAGGTTCAATAACAAGGTAGTTGAAATTCATGGTTGTAGAAGAGAAGGAATCAAGCATGGAAGAAATGAATAGAAGAGATGAAATAGAAGAAGTTAGACTAGATAATGAGAGGAAAAGAATCAAGAAGACATGAAGAGTTTAGAAAGAAGAGGAAGAAAGCATGAAGAAAGAAGAGAAAGGATGAAAATGGAAGACTAGGAAGACATGGAAGAAGCGGAAGAAAGAAGACTAAGAGACATTTTTTGCAATTTGATGCCATTGAAATTCATTTGGATATTGAGCAACATGTCACAACACCTAAGATTTGAGATTTGGACTGACCAAGGAAGACCGGAAGTGACACAAATAAACTTTAGATTGCAAGCAATAGTGAGACAACAAAAGGACTCTAGGCGATAGTTTGCAAAGTACTGGGGTGACAATTTTAGACCAGGTGATACTTCACGTTAAGTAGGGTGATAATTTCCAAGCAGCCCGGGCGATACTTTCCAGGCAGGTGGGGTGATAGTCTTCCAGTGGTGAACTATCACACGATATTTTCCAGGATAGGAGGTGATACTATTCCAGTGTCATATGATTCTTGACTAGTGAGTGTTAAAAATCTCAGTTTTAAGGGCAATTTGATCCAAATTTTAGTTTGAGGGTTGATTTTTTTTATCTCAATCATAGTGATAGCAGCAAATTGACAGGTTTGCAAATAGTAGGTGATCAAACATGTCTTCAAACACTTGAAACAAGGGAAAAAGCAACCTTGTCAAGACAAGCAATTGTGATATCAAAGCAATAAAATCCTATGAATGCTATCATGATGTTTGCTATTCAAGAACGTTTACATGGGTATATCACAATGAGAACACTTCAAGCACTTTTTATCCTAAAAAGACAAAGGCTCAATACTTAAAAACTTGGCCCACACTTGATGTCCCATTGCCTCACACAAAGTGGTTACCCACAATAGATATTAGCTTCGTCGTGGAAGTGCCAATGACACAACCAAAGGAACACAAATGGTGAGTAATCTTGGGGTGATCCGGGTTATTCCACTTGGATCAATCCTTGCACCAAGAAGCTAAGCAGCAAAATAGGGTGGCCTCTACCTATGGTTCTTAGTAAGGGCTTCTATTTGTAGCACCCCTCTTGCTCCCCAAAGGGACTCCTTACCTTGTGGCAAGTAACAAGCCTCACGGTATCAAGAGTACCTTAAGCATTCTTGCTCAATATTTTCCTTATGGTCAAAATTCCACAAGTACTCACATCAAGCAAAGACAAACACTATGTCTACCAAGGTTTTGTGTCCTTGATAGCCTTGAGATTATAGTGGAATGAATATCTTAATATTAGCTTGTCCCCACTTAGGTCATTCCTCTTGATTGCTCAAGAGCAAGCCCACTAAAGGATCCTAATGTTAAACAAAGAATGGATTGACTTTTGAGGTTCAAGGTTTTTGTTTCACCATAAGGGTGAAGAGCATACTCCCCTATCTCAAATTTTTCTCCCAAACACACCAACAAAATGTTCAATTACCCTCTTGCTTTCAAGATCCAAAGATGGGTCAAGATTTTCTGGTTCACTACAAGGGTGAAAAGAATACTTCTCCTACCATCAAAAGATTCCTACAACAAGATCTTAAGTGCCTAAGAAATGAAACAACTAGTAAATGCCACACTTGAAATGAAATAAATAACAAGCACTTTTATTTGGTTTTCTATGCTTTGGGCAGCCCTACAAAAATTGTTAGTAGCCCTTGTGCATTTGAAGCTTTGACATGCATTTTTTTTTCAAAATATTTCAAGCAATGAGAGCACCTACAAGCACAACTTGTTAGCCCCACAATGGTTAGCACATAAAAAATTAGATAATCTACAAGTAAAATAGCTGATCAAATGGATAAATTTGAAAATGAAACCAACATGGTTGGAATAGGCTCGGAAAGAGCTTTCCAATGATATATCACACTTAAATTTTTGAAACTGTATGTGAAAATTTAGCAAAAGGGGCTAATAGTCTAGATGACCATTTTTAGGTGTATACACTTATCTTGTAAGTTACTATACCGACACATCTAAAGAAAAGTGAAAGAGATGAAGAACAAAAATATCTACATGAGGAAGATGTATATGTCAGATGAGGATAAGGAATACACTGAGTAACTTGTTGATGAGTCTATGACTTGATGATATCGACTTTATTATGTTGCATTCATCTATGATGAAGAATAGAGCTGAAAGACACAAAGAAGTGTTGTCAGTAAATAAAGCATTCTAGTATACACTGACGGAGTGTAGTGTATACTGAGCTTATGTTCACTGACACATTTCTTTGTTAACTGAGCAAAATAAAAAGGAATTAAATGATCAGTTTAGCTGATAAAGTGATGAGCTATAAAGCGTATGAAATCGAGGTAATAGATAATATTTGTTATGAAGATAAATGACTAACATAATTCAAGAAGGATCTAATGGAGCATATTGAAACTTGTTACTCAAACATCATCCAAAGAAGGTCAAAGTGGCAAAATCAATGAGTAAGATTAAGAGGCAAAATATGATAGAGGAAAAGAAAATGATTGACTTGTCTATATAAGAGACATTGGTTTCATTTTTGAAAGATGTCAGAAGAAGAAGATACTACAGAATTATCATGTGAAGGAGTTTTCATGCATTCTGATCATACTGGTTATTGAGAATTGAATTGTAGAACAATTACCAAGCTACAAAGAGTAATTACCGACAGATAGTAAGTTGATATAAAATTGAATTTGAAGTGATATATTGATCAGAAAGATTTGAATGAGCTGAACATTGATCTGTAAACCGCAATTGAAGTTGTTTCAAGGTAGATCATCTATTGTTACATATTTAACCATTGTACATAGTCAAATATCTTAACTAAGTGGACTAAGAAAGTCTTTTGATGTTTCATTCATAGAGTGAACATTGTTATCATGTCAACCCCAGAGTGACTGCTAGTTGGACAATAACTTCTGGTCTAAAATCCTCTAACAAGGTCACACCTAACAGTATGTTTGTAAACCTTTAACAGTGTTGGGTCTTCACCGACCTCACTTCAAAACAATGAACATTTTTGGGTTGCCGGTCCCAGGTGGTTTTTCCCTTCACAAGGTTTCCACTTTAAATATCTTGTGTTATGTGTTGATTGTGATATTTTCTTGTTATCATACTTTGCATATTACATGTTAGATTTGATCGATAACTACTATAAGTTTTAGAATGACAATTAGTAAAAACATAGACAGTGAAAGTATTTTATGTTTACCAAGTAGCAGAAGTTGAAGAATTTGTTTTGGATTATACATTTTGTTTTGGGACACTGGATAACTAATTCACCCCCTTCTCAGTTATTCTAACAATTGATATCAGAGTTGTGGTTGTTTAGAATATATTTTTAAGGATTGCAGCAAAAAGATCTCAAGATGTATAAGAGGGAAGTGCCAAAGCTGAACAAAGAGAACTTCATAGTATGGCAAAGCCGGATGAAGTTGCACATATCTAGAATTGGGAATTCTGCATAAGAACTGATGGAGAATGGCTACATTGAACCGACACCAAGTCCCCTGACACTTGATCAACTGAAGGACAGGCATGAACACAATATTACTATGATAGAAATTGCTATTGCCTGTACCGATCCCAAATTTGAAGACATTAAGGGATGCAGAACTACCAAAGCCATGTGGGATAAACTAACTCTAATATACAGTGGAGATGTGAATGTTAAGAAAGCCAGAGCAGAAAGCCTAAGAGGTTGATTTGATGATATGAAGATGAAAGAAGGTGAGAACATTGTGCATGATATTAGAGCATCCGATGGAGTTATTGAGGATGAAATAATGATAAGCAAGATTTTCATAACTTTGCTGCTAGTTTATGCAATCAGGATCTTTGCAACTCATGAAACAAGGGCTACATCCAACCTTACTCTTGACACACTGATCGGTAAGCCTACAATCTTTGAATTGAATAACTTTGACAATAGTGTTGTACCTTCTATTGAATCTACTTTCATGTCCTCTTTGAAGATTGGCAAGTCCAGTAGGAATAGTAAGAATAATGATAGTGATAGTGGTATCGACGATGAGCTCAATGAGCTTGAAGCTCTTATGGCTAGAAGATTACCTAAAGGTAAAGGAAGGTATAGAGGTAAGCTACCTTTAGCATGTTTTAATTGTAAAGAAGTTGGCCACATCGGTGCTAGATGTCTGAATAAGAAAGATGATGATAGATCCAAAGACCAATTTGAAGGCAGCTATGGGAGAAGAGTCAACAAAGGCTACCAATACAATAATAGAGATAATTGAGATAGCTATGACAAAGGGAAAAAGGTATGTTACATAGCCAAAGAATTTGAATTTGAATTTGACACTGATGATGATGTAGAAGTATTATTTGTTGCTATGAAAGATGATTTAGAGGAAGAAGAGAAACATGAAGAAACAAGATTGATCTCTAAAGTAAGCAGAAATGATACATGGATCATAGATAGTGGTTGTACACATCATATGACTGGTGAGATACAAAATTTTTTTCTACTTGATGAATATGATGGAGAATCTATAAGGATGGGAAATGATGCACCCTATATGGTAAGAGGTAAAGGTTCACTGATGATTAATGATAGAATAAAATGTGAAAATGCATACTGGGTATGTTAGCACCTAAAGAATTTTATGTGGCTATAAATTTTCCTAGTCTCTGCAATGGTTCTCTATGTCCCTGGCCTTCAAACCCTAGTTCAAATTTTCATATTTCTAGCCATTGGTGAGAAGAAACCCTAGGATGACCTAAGATTTGTTATATTCTTGCGTTACCTTTTCCGATCACTTAAGTCCTGAGTACCCATGTGCTAAATTCGCTAATGACCACTTCACATGTTATGTGGTTAGATTTTAATATCAGGAACCCCTTTAATATTTTATGTCTAAGCCTAAGTTTCCCAGCCAATTTTCCTAAGTGTCAACCCTTTGAAAATGTGTGGCTGTTGTTACATCTCAAGTTTCCTGTTGTCAGAATTTCTGACATGTAGTATAGAAACGAATAGACATCTATCTAGGCAGGCCCATCTATAAAGGGGGTTCTCTTGCAGTTAAACAATGGATCGCATTAATGGCTATTGTTATACCATTGGACCAAGTTAATGCCTTTTTAAGTGTCATAGTATAGCGACAACCGTTTGATGCAAAGGTGGATGAGATGGTGGGTGGGGCCTTAAGTTTCCAAGTCATGCTCACATGTATGTTTCTCATTGGTTGAAATAAAGACGATGTGGTGGCTGACAGAACCTTTCTATTAAAAATGAATTCAGGAAGGGGCCCGCTTTATGCAATGTGGCAGTTTGTGATTCGGTGAAGTGGCTCATAAAGCAAGTGGGGCCAATGTCACAAGAATCTGCAAGGTTGCCAGCTTTGCTTGAGATCAACGATGGTCGTATAATCACATGGAATCTCCTGAGCCCATGCGATCATGCGATTGCCATCTGATCTTCCTCATGTTTCATCTGATGTCATTGTAGGACCTTTTGCCAATGGGCCTTAACATGCTTATTTTTCATTGGTTGTCAGAGCAATGAGTTGGCGGTTGTCAGTGGGCCTGAGGTCTTCAGTCTGTGAGGTGAAGTTAAGGCTCAAACTGATCTCGCGGTTGTCATTATATCATTGATATAAGATGCATGAGGTTTAACCTTGCAGTATAATGATGACCGTTCGATCTTCCAGACGGTTGCAGATTGCTGGGTGGGTCCTCTGTCGTCAGGTCATGCTGAGGTGCTTGTGTTTTATTGGTCGAGCTGGATGGTGACAAGGACATGATGGTGGACCAAAATTTTTCAAGTGGAATGACAATGCAGTAGGATCTATGGCTATCACATGGTCGCAAGGAATATTCTTCCCTTTTGCAATCATGTGACCACCGTTTGATTTAAAAGGCTACTATGGATGGGTCTGCTGTCAAGTGCTGCTGGTGTGTTCATTTTTCATTGGCTGCAACATGATGATGTGGCGTAGACTTTTCAAACGGCTTGTGATGGTTGTAGAGATTTATGAGGGCTGCCTGATCTACCGAGAAGAAATAAAATCAACGACCATGTTTTAAATCTAGCTGATTAATTGTTGCTATCAAGAATTTAAATTTTTAAGGGTTTTTCAGTGACAAAAGGACTAGTTTTTAATGCTTAAGCAGCTGGATTTGGTAGATATGATTTTGCCAACTAATGCAATGTGGTCTAGAGAGTTTGATGATTTCTTGCAGAACATTGTACCATGAAAGAATGGGTAAGAGTTGCTCAAGGCATGTTGTAGGTGAACAATAAGATTGATTAACATGGTAGATTCGTGATCTTCAGTACACAAGTCAGAAAAATTATCATAAATGGGGATCATTCTTGGATCTGATCATACCAAGTTGCTTGGTTTTCCTCCAATGAATTAAATTTTGATTGATTTTAGTTGGTTTGGTGGGTGAAAACCCTAACTTCTACCCTAGTCATCCATAGCTTATTGCATCCTGATTTTTGGGATTCCAAGATGACTAGTGGTATATATTGTAGCTATTTTTAATTTTTTTGTTGTTGGTGATGTTATGTTGATAGTCAATGTAAAAGATTGAACAAGGAGAGCTTGGATTTTGGGTTTGTTTCCTAGCATTGTGTTGTTTTGGTAATGTATAGATTCTACAAATTCTAATGAGAACACACTTGAATTCCAATCTTGGATTTATGTTTGTCTTGTATTTTTTATCTTGGGCTCATATATGTTAATGTCACAAAGTGAGTTAGCATATGGTAAACAAAGAATATTGTGGAATTATCTTTGAGTTCCTAATAAAGTTATGATTAAAGTCTTTAAGTTAGTTTTAGTGAGTTCATGGTTGGATAGGAATTTGATGATCAGGTTTGGGAATGAGAAGGATAATAGGAAAAACACTTATTATGAGTTCAAGAGTGTTTGAGTTAGGATTTTTAGTTGATATATGTTATTGAGTGACTCTATGCCCTAGGTTGAGGCACTGATCCATTCTCTAGAAGCAGTTCATCATCATCAATCACACATTTAAATGATAAAATCTTTAAAACCAATTTGTAAAGGGTATAGTTGTATAATATTTTGTGACTCCTTTGAAAAAATGAGTCAAAGGTCCACCCACCTGAGCATCTAGGCTCAAAGTGTAGGAGGATCCTTGTTGATCCTTGTTAATTGGCCCTTTTCCTTGCAGACTTTGGAGTGGTGATAGAGTTAGTGACATTAGTTTGTCAATCATAGTATAAACCTAAAAGTAGAAAGAAAAGAACACCAACAACATAGTGACTCTTCTGGGAAGAACAACAATGAAGAAGTACATCTGTTAGGATCTTTGGTTGAGTAAAAAAAATTCAATATCATACTGACCAGATTGATTTGCCCATCTGAGTCACCAAAAAAATGGTGACTCTACTGGGGAGGCCATAAGTATAGAGTCAAATAAAAAAAAATATTTGCTAAATCTTCTCACTAAGTGTTGAGTGGTGACTCTGAGTTCTCTGTTTGATCAGTGTAGTTCTTGACAAATAGTGTATAAATCCTTGTGAAGTTTTGGTTGATTGGAAGAAGATACAAAGAAAAGTGCAATATTTTCCTCTTCAAGGAGGTGGCGAATCTACAAAGCAAAGAACCTGATGGAGCTGCATGGTGAGCTCTAGATCTGCCTTGCATCCAATTAACAACTTGAATTTCTACTACAGAACTTCCAGGTATTCTATTTTTAAATGTTAAAAAGTGTCTCCTTATTAAGTGATTTGAGCACTAGGAAAAGGAATGAGGTGTGAGTAGAGGTTTGCATACTTCAGATTTTCAGTTGCATTTTTGCAAAATTTTATGGAAGGATTGCATTACGTTATGATGGGTAAGTTTGAGGAGGAGCTTGCATTATTACACCAAGGCATCCGGAGGGATTGCATACAATTGATGAGATTGAAGGTGGGAAGTAGAAGGGAATTATCAATACCTTTGTTCTATAAAAAGTTTTGTGATGTGTATGATGAGCTTTCGGGGGGTACTGAGTTTTCAGAATCTATGTTCATTGCTTTATTATTGGAGCTCTATTTTCCTGAATCAACCCATTGGCCAGCCTCCTTGAGTGAAGAGTGTTATGTGTGTATTAGGGATTGGATACTTAATGATGTTAATCTTGGACTTGAAGAAACATTTGGGGTTGTATCCAGTAGTGCTATTATTGAGAATGGTGGAAATTATGAAGGAGATGTGTCAAGCAATGATATTCTTTCTTATAATCATAGGAGTGATGCTCTTTCTCAATGTGGGGAAGAAGATTTGTGCAGTCAGCAAGAGGATGAAGAACATATAAGTGAAAATGTTGTTGATGATTGTTTGTCAAAGGAGGGTGATGCCGAGGATAGTTGTTCACTTCATAGTGAGCAAATTTTAGATTTTTTAGCTTGTGACTATCTTAGATATTCAGGGAGGGATGACTCTGAGCTCTCACATCTAACGCACATTGATTTTGACCAAGAGCATGAGTTAGTAGGGTTTGACTTTGACATGTGTGTTTCTGGTTCTTTTATTGCTTCTACATTACCAAATAATAGCCAAGTTATATATGATATATCAGATGATGAGGGCATCAGTACCTGCTCAAATTCAAGTATTGAAGATGTTCCTAATATGGCGTTGAGTACTAATTGGGAAAGTTGTATAGATTTAGAATCCATTTTTTATTCTAAATCTTTTGTTAAGCCATTAAAGGTTGGCCTTTCAGTTTCTCAAGTTTCATATTTTTATAATAAGTGTGTTGATGTTTTCCCTCCCACCTACCAACAAGGTTTTTATTTGTCTAATGATGAAAGGACGCATGATGCTTTTCTTTCTAGTGATAATGCCCCATATGATGCATCTCCTTAGTGTTTGCATGAAGATCAGTGTGTCTTCTCCTTGGAAGTGCAAATTGCTAATGTAAATGGATCCAACAAGGATTATCTTAGCAATGCAGAGGATCTTAAGTATCCCTCTTTTCAATCGGATAGTGATTTTTCAGAGTGTGGCTACAGGATTGAAAAAGATATATGTTGTTGTTATCCAAGTGCCTTTCTGTGTAATGAATACAACATGCATATGCCACATTCTAGTTGGTACGATTTCCTTTCTAGCCCTCAAGTGGACCATGTTGATTATTTTTGTCTTAAGCTGTTGGAGAATGGAAATGATTTTTGTTAGGTGCATGAAAGTGATAAGCTCAGCTTGTTTATGTTCTATGAGGATGAAAACTAGATTTTTGAAGCTTCAGGCTTCTTATAAATCATGTACAATTTGTATATAGGTGTGTTTCCTTTCCCATTTTCCTGTCTTTGCTTCCTTTTTGAGGGTTTCCCTACAAATTTTGGTGGTCTGCTTCTCCCAGTGATCCTGAATTCTTGCTATGCCTGTAAGAGGCATGCATCCCCAGACAAAGCCACTATTAGCACCTAAAGAATTTTATGTGGCTATAAATTTTTCTGGTCTTTGCAATGGTTCTCTATGTCCCTGGCCCTCAAACCCTAGTTCAAATTTTTCATATTTCTAGCCGTTGGTGAGAAGAAACCCTAGGACGACTTGAGATTTGTTATATTCTTGCCTTACCTTTTTCGGTCACTTAAGTCTTGAGTACCCATGTGCTAAATTTGTTGATGACCACTTCACGTGCTATGTGGTTAGGTTTTAATATCCGGCCCCCCTTTAATATTTTATGTCTAAGCCTAAGTTTCCCAGCAAATTTTCCTAAGTGTCAACCCTTTGAAAATGTGTGGCTGTTGTTACATCTCATATTTATTGTTGTCAGAATTTCTGACATGTGGTATAGCGACGAGTAGAAATCTATCCAGGCAGGCCCGTCTATAAAGGGGGTTTGCTTGTACTTAAACAATGGATTGCATCAACAACTATCGTTATACCATTGGACTGAGTTGATTCCTTTTTAAGTGTCATAGTATAGTGACAACCGTATGATGCAAAGGTGGACAAGATGGTGGGTGGGGCCTTAAGTTTCTAGGTCATGCTCACATGTATGTTTCTCATTTGTTGAAATAAAGATGACGTGGTGGCTGACAAAACCTTACTATTAAAAATGAATTCAGGAAGGGGCTTGCTCTATGCAATGTGGTAGTTTGTGATTCAGTGAAGTGGCTCATAAAGTAAGTGGGTCTGATGTCTGAAGAATTTGCAAGGTTGCCATCTTTTCTCGAGATCGACGGTGGTCATATAATCACATGAAATCTCTTGAGACCATGCGATGATGCGACTGCCGTTTGATCTTCCTGGTGTTTCATCTAACATCGTTGTGGGACCTTTTTCCAGTGGGCCCTGACATGCTTATTTTGCATTAGTTGGCAGAGCAATGAGTTGGCAATTGTTAGTGGGCCTGAGGTCTTTAGTCTATGAGGTGAAGTTAAGGCTCAGAGTAATATCCTAGTTGTCATTATACTATTGATATAAGATGCATGAGGTTTAACCTTGTAGTATAACGATGATCGTTTGATCTTCTAGATGGTTGTAGATTGCTGGGTGGGTCCTCTATCACCAGGTCATGCTGAGGTGCTCATGTTTTATTGGCTGAGCTAGATGGTGATAAGGACATGATGGTGGACCCAAATTTTTCAAGTGGAATGACAGTGCAACAAGATCTACGACTGTCGCATGGTCACAAGGAATATTCTTCCCTTTTGCAATCATGCGACCATCATCCGATTTAAAAGGCTATTGTGGGTGGGTCCGCTATCAGGTGCTACTGGTGTGTTCATTTTTCATTGGCTGCAAGGTGCTAATGTGGCATAGAATTTTCAAATGGCTTGTGATGGTTGTAGAGATTTATGAGGACCGCCTGATCTACCAAGAAGAAATAAAATCAACGGCCATGTTTTAAATCTGGCTAATTAACTGTTGCTATTAGGAATTTAAATTTTTAAGGGTTTTTCAGCAACAAAAGGACTAGTTTTTAATGCTTAAGTGGCTGGATTTGGTAGATATGATTTCACCAAATGATGCAGTGTGGTCTAGAGAGTTTGATGATTGCTTGTAGAGGATTGTACCGTGAAGGAATGGGTAAGAGTTTCTCGAGGCATGTTGCAAGTGAAAAATTAGATTGATTAACATGGTAGATTCATGATCTTCAGTACACAAGTCAGAAGAATTATCATAAATGGAGATCATTCTTGGATCTGATCAGACCAAGTTACTTATTTTTCCTCTAATGAAATAAATTTTGATTAATTTTAGTTGGTTTGGTGGGTGAAAATCCTAACTTCTTCCCTAGTCATCCGTAGCTTATTACATCCTAATTTTTGAGATTCCAAGATGACTGATGGTATATATTGCAGCTATTTTTACTTTTTTTGTTGTTGGTGATGTTATGTTGATAGTCAATATAAAAGACTGAACAAGGAGAGCTTGGATTTTGGGTTTGTTTCCTAGCATTGTGTTGTTTTGGTAATGTATAGATTCTACAAATTTTAATGAGATCACACTTGAATTCCAATCTTAGATTTATGTTTGTCTTCTTGTTTTGATCCTGGGCTCATATATGTTAATGTCACAAAGTGAGTTAGCATATGGTAGACAAAGAATATTGTGGAATTATCTTTGAGTTCCTAACAAAGTTAGGATTAAAGTCTTTAAGGTAGTTTCAGTGAGTTCATGGTTGGATAGGAATTTGATGATCAGGTTTGGGAATGAGAAGGATAATAGGGAAAGCACTTAGCCTAAGTTCAAGAGTGTTTGAGTTAGGATTTTTAGTTGATATATGTTATTGAGTGACTCTATGCCCTAGGTTGAGGCACTGATCCATTCTCTAGAAGTAGTTCATCATCATCAATCACACATTTAAATGATAAAATCTTTAAAACCAATTTGTAAAGGGTATAGTTGTATAATATTTTGTGACTCCTTTGAAGAAGTGAGAAAAAGGTACACTCGCCTGAGCATCTAGGCTCAAAGCATAGGAGGATCCTTGTTAATTGGCCCTTTTCCTTGCAGACTTTGGAGTGGTGATATAGTCAGTGACATTCGTTTGTCAATCATAGTGTAAAACTACAAGTAGAAAGAAAAGAACACCAACAAGATGGACTGAACTATAATCTGTTCAGTGTGGCATGGCTAAATAACTCAGGCTACCAACTTTCTTTTGAGAGTAGAAAGGTAAAAATCTATGATGATGGAGGAAGACTTGTCGAAACTGGTACACAATCTAGAGGTAATCTATTTTATCTTGATATTGATCAATCTTCTTGTTTATTAATGAAGGATAAAGATGCATGGTTGTGGAATAAGAGGTTATGCCATATGAACTTTGATAACATGATCAAGATTAGTAAGAGGAAAAGAGTTAGAGGGTTTCCTAACTTATCAAAATTAGATCATGCAATGTATCATGAATGTTAGAAAGGTAAGATGACTAAGTCTAGTTTTAAAAGAAAAGACTACTCAACAAAGAAGATACTTGAGTTGGTTCATACCAACCTATGTGGTCCTATGAGAACTCAAAGTTATTATGGCGATAGATACTTTATTCTTTTTGTTGATGACTACACTAGACTGATGTCAATTATGTTCTTAAAAGAAAAATTTGAAGCATTCAAGATGTTTAAGTGGTATAAGGCAAAGGTAGAAAAAGAGACTAGAAAAGAATTAAAATGCTTAAGATCTGATAGAGGAGGTGAATTTATCTTTGATGAATTTACTAATTTCTGTAATGACATGCTATTAAGAGACATGTCTCTGCACCAAGAACACCTTAGGAGAATGGGATTGCTGAAAGAAGGAATAGGTCAATAATTGATTGTGCTAGAACACTGATGATAAAAAAGAATGTTGCTTAGACATATTGGAGAGAAGCTGTTAGTACAACTGTACATGTGCTTAACTGAGTAGAACTGAAGAAGGACACCAACCAGACACCATATGAGCTATGGTTTGGACACAAACCTACTATAAGTTATTTCAGGATTTTTGGAAGAAAATGTTTTATTTTGAAAGATGAGAGAAACAAGAAATTTGATTCTAAAGGTGATCAAGGAATATTCTTAGGATATTCTACTAAGAGTAAAGCATACAGATGTCTAAATAAGGTTACAAATAAAATAATTGAAAGTACTAATGTTCATGTTGATGAGTTTGATGACAATAACATAGAGGAAAGAAAGGAACCGAAAGACTATGGTAGATTCACTTACATTGAACTTCCTGATTATCTACCAAAGTCGCAACCTATGATAACTGATCAACAAGAAAATAACCTCGAGGAACAGGAAAGGGGAATTGACAAACAAGATGGAGCTACCGAGCAAGCACATGAACCTGAATAGGGTGAACAAGAAAGGAGAAACTGAGTACTAGCTAGTTTTTTCAAAAGACATCATCCTGAGACACAAATAATTGGAGACAGACAAGATGGCATGCAGACAAGAAGCAAAGAAAGATAAGGTACATGTCTAGTTTGTGAATTTGAACCCAAGAATGTGAAAGTTGCATTAGAGATTGAAGAATGGGTTAATGCAATGAAAGAGGAAATAGAACAAATAGAGAAGAATAGAACTTTGTCCTTAGTACCCCGACCTAAAGATAAAAATGTTATTGGTACTAAATGGATATTCAGGAACAAACTGAATGAAAATGGTGAAGTAACAAGAAATAAAGCGAGATTGGTATGCAAGGGATATGGAGAGGAAGAAGGCATTGACTATGGTGAGACATTTTCACCTATTTCTATATTGGAAGGAGTTAGAATTCTACTTGCATATGCTACACACAAGAAATTTAAGGTTTATCAAATGGATGTGAAGTCATCATTTCTGAATGGTATACTTGAAGAAGAGGTCTACATAGAACAACCTTAAGGATTCATTGATCCAGACAACAAAGACATGGTATGTAGATTACACAAAGCTTTATATAGTTTGAAGCAAGCACCAAGAGCTTGGTATGAAAGGCTACATACTTACCTGTTAAGTATTGGATTTGTAAGAACTAGTGAAAACAACAATTTGTACATGAAAGGTGATATTGATGACACTATTCTTATTGCTGAAATTTTTGTTGATGATATTATTTTTGGAGGTCAAGATCATGTATGTAAATATTTTACTAATGACATGAGGAATGAGTTTGAAATTTCCATGTTCAAAGAGATTAAATTCTTTCTTGGATTACAATTGATTCAATAGAGTGATGGGATATTCATCACACAGTCTAAGTACATAAAAGAAGTCTTGAAGACATTTGGCATGGAAGATGCTAAACCTATGGGAACACCGATGGCTACTAGATGTAAATTGACTAAGGAAGATGAAACTACAGAGGTAAACTAGACACTTTACCAATCCATGATTGGTAAGCTAATGTATGTAGTTCACAATAGACTAGATATAGCACATGCTATGGGAATTGTTGCTAGATTTTATGCTAACCCTAGAGAATCACACATGATTGCTACTAAAAGGATCTCAAGATACCTAAAAAAGATAGAGGATTATGGTTTATGGTATCCTAAGGAAGGTAAATTTGAATTGATGGTCTATACCGATGCTGATTGGGCTGGAAATGTGGCTGACAAAAAAAGCACCACCGAAGGAGCATTCTTCTTTGGTGAAAGACTTGTAACTAGGACAAGTAAAAAGTAGGCTTGTATTTCTCAGTCTACAGTTGAAGCAGAGTATGTTGCTACTTCTACTAATTTCTCAAACATTGCATATATTAAGCAAGTGTTGGAAGGAATGAATGAGGTAATCACTGAACTGGTGATTATATACTGTGACAACACAAGTTCTATTGATATTTCAAAGAATCCAGTGATGCACTCTAAGACAAAGCATATATCAATTAAGTATCATTACTTAAGAGAACAAGTGCAAGAGAAGCAAGTGAAGTTAGAATTTGTTACATCTAAAGAACAACTTACAGATATCTTTACAAAGCCTCTACCAAAGGACACATTTGAATACTTGAGGACTAGACTTGGGGTCTATCCCCTATCTATCGGTCACTAATGTGATCTGGATGTTGCATTAGCTTACACTTATCAGAAGATCACACATGTTGATGTAGCATAGTTCACACTTTGGATAATGTTCAAGGTTGTGATTAAGTTTGAAGAACTGAAACAGATTGGGATATTAGTATACAAAGATACAGAGACTATATTGGATAACAGAGAGTTACTTAGCTACTACAAGAGATGATTATTTATTTGTTTCTTTGGCATTGTTGTCAAAGGGAGAGATAAATAATATGAAAAGGATAGGGGGAGATATGCATTGATGAAAACTATCTAAGGGAGAAATGACAAAGCTGTATGTTATAATGCTGTTTAGTAACGTAGTGATTAACTATCTAAGGGAGAGAATGGCAAAGCTGTATGTTATAATTTTGATTAGTAATGTAGTGATTAAACATATTAAGCTAGGGAGAGCTTATACTACACAACATTTGTTTACAGAGTTTTAGAATACATGTTTGGTATGTGTATGGTACACTTCATATTACTTGCATTGCCATCAATGTCAAAGAGAGAGATTGATGAACTACAACTGATTTAGAACATTGAATGAAGAATTTTTGATTGAAGATCACTGAGGAGTTGCTAATTATATATGCAAGATGATTAAATTAGTATTATGTTGTCATTGATGTCAACTAGCTGGACAATACTTATCTTGTAAGTTACTATACCGACACATCTGAAGAAAGGTGAAAGAGATGAAGAACAAAAATATCTACATGAGTAAGATGTATATGTCAGATGAGGATAAGGAATACACTGAGTAACTTGTTGATGAGTCTATGACTTTATGATATTGACTTTATTATGTTGCATTCATCTATGATGAAGAATAGAGCTAAAAGACACAAAACAGTGTTGTTGGTAAATAAAGCATTCCAGTATACACCAACAGAGTGTAGTGGATACCGAGCATAGTGTTAACTGAGCTTGTGTTCACCAACGTATTTCTTTGTTAACCGAGCAAAATAGAAAGGAATTAAATGATTAGTTTAGGCAATAATGTGATGAGCTATAAAGTGTATGAAATCAAGGTAACAGATAAGGTTTATTATGAAGATTGATGGCTAACATAATTCAAGAAGGATCTAATGGAGTAGATTGAAATGTGTTACTAACACATCAGCTGAAGAAGGTCAAAGCGACAAAATCAATGAATGAGGTTAAGTGGAAAAATTTGATGGAGGAAAAGAAAATGATTTACTCGTCTATATAAGAGACATTGGTTTCATTGTTGAAAGACACTGGAAGAAGAAGATAGTATAGAATTATCACATGAAGGAGTTTTCATGCATTCTAATTATACTGGTTAGTGAGAACTGAACTGCAGAACAATTACCAAGCTATAGAGAGTAACTACCGACAGATAGTAAGTTGATATAAAATTGAATCTAAAGTAATATATTGATTAGAATGATTTGAATGAGCTGAACATTGATCTGTAAACTGCAATTGAAGTTGTTTCAAGGTAGATCATCTACTATTACATATTTAACCATTGCACATAGTCAAATCTCTTAATCGAGTGGACTAAGAAAGTCTTTTGATGTTTTATTCATAGAGTGAACATTGTTATCCTATCAACCCCAAAGTGACTGCTAGTTGGACAATAACTTCTGGTCTAAAATCCTCTAACAAGGTCACACCTAACAGTGTGTTTGTAAACCTTTAACAGGGTTGGGTCTTCACCGACCTCACTTCAGAAGAGTGAACATTTTTGGGTTGCCGGTCCTAGGTGGTTTTTCCCTTCACAAGGTTTCCACGTTAAATCTCTTGTGTTATGTGTTGATTGTGATATTTTCTTGTTATCATACTTTTCATATTACATGTTAGATTTGATCAGTAACTACTATAAGTTTTAGACTGATAATCGGTAAAAACATAGATAGTGAAAGTATTTTATGTTTACCAAGTAGTAGAAGTTGAAGAATTTGTTTTGGATTATACATTTTGTTTTGGGACACTAGATAATTGATTCACCCCCCTCTCAGTTATTCTAATTAGGGAAATAATTGATCAAAGATACAATCCATTTTTATTCCCTTTCAAAACATAGCATCTTCAAATAGTAAGAGAATTACAGGTTAGGAGAGGGTATTCATTGTCATCCAACTATCAAAATGCAACTACTACTGAATCTATGGGCAATGAAGTAGGAGCACTTCTAATTTTTTTAATGTAATCCTAATTAAAGGAATTTAAATTGTCACTACAAAAATGTCATTTTTCCTTTTAATTGCAAGACTAAAATATGTAAGATGAAGTGCCAAATTTTGATATACCTTGAAATTGTCACTACAAAAGCTCTGGCTTTCCTTATAATTGCAAGACAAAAAATGTAAGATGAAATACCAAATTTTGATATACCTTGTATTCAATCATTCTATGCACATGAAACTAACAACATGAAAGAAATGTATGGTTAAAAGGGAAATATTAATAGATGAGAAAATAATGAAAAAAGTTCCAATAAAAGGTACATTGACATGCAAAATATACAAAGTATAAAACTTTCTGTTTAGTTTTACCATGGCATAGCTTCTAGTACTACTGCTAAGATTCATTTCCATCCCATATAATCACCATGTCTTCTTTTTTTCCATTCACATCATCTAGAGAAGTGGTCACATTATGACAATATCACCACATTTTTATCATCCCACAACTCTTTCTTTGGACACTTTGTCAAATGACACACTTGTGCTAATCTTAGGCTACGTCTACAACCTGCTTTTCTCTCTAAAATGGAAGGTTTACATTTTGGTTTATCTAGAGTAATATATTTTCTTCCATTACTAGGATTTTCCTTCTTCCCTTGCAAATGTTTCATTCTATCTTTCACACATTTTTCCTTTTTAAAAAGCTTTGTAGTTGATGAAAGGCTATCATTGCCTTGTCCTGCTTTAATCTACTTGTAAGGACTACACTCTTTAACAACTGGAAAAATTTGGACATTAATTTAATTTTATTTTTTACTATCATCTACTCACTAAAAAATGCAAGCATATCCTTCCTCAAGATTATTACCTTTTGAAAAACATCCCCATATAGTGATCAAGGAATCTTTAGGGGGAATCTCCCAGACCATTCCCTTTTATTAGGATCCACAAGAGTCAGTTCTTTTCTTTTTCTTGGTAATTTTAGATTATCTACAAATGTGTTTCATATTCTTCGCCAAACAAATTTTCATAAAATCTAAGAAAAATTAACTTATCAACATCTCAATCCTATTATTCAAAAATACTTAAGAAAATACAAAAACCCAAAATATCCTATAAACTGTAGTAGACTAAATTCTCAAGCCTTTGTTAAGCCCTCATAATGAAGGCTTGCAAAGTGTAGGAGATTGTAGAATAATAGAGATTGTCAAATACCACCGCAAATCTAAAGACAATATTTCTAAATACAAGAAGGCATAGAGAGAGGCTAGGGAATATTACAATCCTAAACAATTGGTATACCATTGACGACTTCATAATTAATAAGAAAAAGATGTTTTCTGATATGAAAGACTTAGCAGCCTCTAAGGCCTTTTTCTTTTCTATTTCATTGACAGGACGTTTGCTACAAATATAATACCTTTGTATCTTTTTGTTCTTGTTATTAGTTCTCATCTTTGCTTATTTCACTATCTACATTCCTTTTTAGTAAGAGATGTATGGAAATGTTTAGGACTCTCAGAATGATGGCCTACACACAAATTAAATATTTTTAGTTATTCAAATGGTAAGTTTTTATGAGTTTCCCATACTTTGGAATACACAAATTCAACAAGATATAGACTTTTCATAGAGAGCAAAGCTTTTACTTATTATGAGAAGAAATATGGGGCTTCTATATTGTGTTTTTACATAGGGTGTACATTATATAGGATGCACATCCTATGGATTGACATGTCCAAGCCTAAGGTTTAGGCATGACAATCTGTAGGGTGTATTCCTAATAGGGCGTGCACCCTATTTGAAATGGGAGCCCAAAATAATATTTGGCATCTTTTTGGTCCCCCATCTTTGTACACTTACCTAGTAAAAGGGTTACCTTGTAGCTCTAGATCAAAAAGGTCAATCCTTTTTATGAAGACACAAAGATCACCCATGATGTCATTGAATTCCATTAAACCTTTGATCTTCATAGATTTAAATAGAGGGGAGTTGAAGTCCCAAGCCACCATATAGAAAGCCTCTTGGTCATCCATAATGATGGAATAAATTTCCCTCCAAACCAAAACTCTACCTATCCTAGTATTAGGTGCATAAACATTGAAAAAGTGCCAGGTGAAATTACTAAGCCAAAAGGTCACCACAAAGTAGCTTTGAGAAAAAAAAGGCTTTGTCATCTATCTTGGTAAGATTTCACAAAGTTTCCTCAACTCTTGAATCTCTGTCAACTTCACTATAGTAAAAAGAAGTGCTCAACCATAATTTACATCTATTTTAGAGAAGTTCTGAAAGGTCATCAATTTTAATTTTTGTACTAGACTGACTAAGAGAAAATTTCTTTTGGGAGTTGTTCATGCCCCTTATGTTCCATGAAAGGGACTTCATTTTTTGTTTCCTTGATTAACATCCAAAGTTAATTGCCTCCCATCCACAATTTCTCTCACCATTTCCTTATGCATAAGCACTCTTTCAGAAGGTCTTCCCACAATACTTTCAGTCCCCACATCAACTTTTTGGCTCTAGTTTTCTTCTTCTAGACCTGTCATTTATCCTTTTCTAGACCATCTCGAGAGGTAAGAGTTGAGTTTAAGTTTTGTTTTAAAAATAAAAAACATACTAATGATTTACTTTTAAATGATGTTGTAAGTTTAATGCACATTTATATCTCCCTTTTTTATGCCCATTCTCATAACCTTTTATATTTTTTAATATATATTTAAAGATCAATGTGGTCATGATTTAGATCAAGAATGTATGTTTATTCACTAGTAAATTTTAGCTTGAATTTTGACGATGATTAGTCAATTTTTAGATGCAAATTGGTCAACCAAATGACCATAACTGTTGTCAAATTTTTTTCATCAATTATTTGACACATAATATGTTCGTCAAAAATGCGACCTCTATAGTTGTCAAATTATCGATGGATCCACCGTCGAAATAATCACTTCAATCTGGAAGAATTATCTGACATACCTTTCATCTATTTGATCAATGTTGGTCAAAATAAAAATATAATATTGGTCGAAATTAAGGTATTTTGGTCAACGTGGTTGTCGAAATAGCGATGATGTATGGTCGAAATATTCATCGAGTGTATAGAGTTCTCGTCGAAAGTATATTCTTTGGCGTCGAAAAAGTGACAACAAATTCAATTTTTTTTTAAAAATAAAATATATTATCAAATCTATTAATATATTATAGTGATTGGAATTTGAAATTGAATGGATCACTTCTTGCGTTCACTCAATCTATGTAGCGGAAAACAAATTTTATGAAAATGGATATAGTATACATATGTTTCCATTATGTTTCTCTCAAGAGCCAAGTATAATGTGATTAGGAAGCATGTCTAAATAGCCTCTAGAATTTTGATCCAACTAGGACTTACATATTTGAAGAATGGTGGTCAAGGAGTATGTCATCAAAAGAAGAACCTCCAAAACTAGTGAAAAGACTCGAGGAGACATTGAGTGTAAGAATAAGATTATTACAATTAGAATATATAAGGGGATACAAGGATATCATTATGTCAAAGACCATATTGGGCTTAAGCATTGGGAATACATTATTTCTTCCATAAACTAGTCACCAATATATCTTTTTTAATGTCATTGTGAGTTATGAGTCCTTCCAAAAATTTCATAGAATTTGAAATGACCTCCTTCAATACTTGGTTTATGGTACATTTTTGGAGAAAATATGCAGTCAATTTTGCTTCTCCTTGTACAAGTGACAATGAATAATTTTTCATTTAAAATATAAAATCTTATCATCTTGAACTAAATATTATATTTTGAATTAGGAGCATGGTGGATTTCCATGGCATTAAAAAAAATCTATTGAGTCATCCTCTATCAACCTTTCTAATGTTTATGGATCTTGCATAGTGTAAAGACTGCATTTTCTACAAGCATGCAACATAAGAAATTATCTAAAAACTTATAAAGACACACATACAAGTCAAGAGTCAAATCATCAAGTAGACTAGCCAAATAAAACTTCCATTTCATACATAAGGAAATTCATGAATTCAACCATATTAAGAATATTTGCTTAAAGAGATGGTAGTTTACTAATATTACAAGATTGTATGGAAAGAATGCAAGTGACCATATTTAAACACTGACCTTGTTAGTGCACAATCCTTAAATCTATTGAAAAGATCTTGAGCTTCCAAAGTGCCAATGCATCCTCTTAGTCAAGGCTCTCCACCATTTACGCCTTTTTTCCAAGTAACATATAATGGAATGAAAAAAAACCAAACAATAGATATGATAATATATTTTATAATGTCTATATGGATGTAGGGGAAGGTGTTAGAACTAGTCATGGGGTTGTAATTTGGGTTTAGGATCACAAATAATGCATTGTAAGCCATTAAATGGCATTGGATGGGCTAGCTGTAACCTTGGGGTCACTTGAGTGATCCAAGGATTTATTTAAGGGTCAAGGACCTATAGGTATATCTAATTTTTTTATATGGCCATTGATGCCATTATTATCATGTAATTGCACTTCAAAGTGCAAAGATGCAAAAAATATGTAAAATTGTATTTTTATGCAATTATGGCCTAAAGGGCTAAATGAGGGTTTAGTAGAGGTTTAGGGAGTTTAAGGGATTAGGATAGGAACCTAAAACCTTTTGAAAGGTTAACGATGATGCAAGAAAGATTAAAGTGGTCGAAGTTGACAACTAGTTGTCAACTAGACAACAATGCAAACGAATAACTAACTGTAATATTCATATAACTAACTATGCAGGTTAAGAAGAAGTTGAAAATCAGTTTGCAAGGGGATTTTGGTTATATTTTTACATGAGTTTTATGGGAGAGGAGTCTTAGAAGTTTTGGGGAGGTGTATATGGTCGAAGAAGACAATGTAATGAACTACCAAGCAATAAACTTTTAATTCTTTACAAATAGTCACTTCTCTGCTCGTGAAGACACAATCTGGTGTTTATATTATTAAACCCTCTATTCAATGCAAAATTGATAGTACAATAATTCATTGATTATTATTATAATTTTTTATCATTCCATGTACTGATTATATTATTTTAAAGTCTTAAAATCAAAGAATTTCAATCCTTTTATTTACTGTTCCTATACAGTGCTTGGCGTGCAAATAATCTTTGTCTTGAAGAACCAATGATTTCCTAGGCTCTCCCACTTTCTGTGTTTAATGTGACTTGTGGGAGAAGCCTTGCCTTGTATTACTTGGGCCTATAAGTGTTTATGCAAGGAAGGTGAAAGGAGGCAAGGAACAATGTCTGTCTTCCAACTTTTAAATTACATTTCATTGCTCTTGAAGTTGTTTAGGTTGGTAGAATTCACTTGTGTTAAATCCAACTCGGTTACCATTTCCAATGACTTGCTTGCATGTTCCTAATTAGAATCTTTGCAAAAGGGTAATGAAATTCATGATTACATAAATAAGAAAGGATTTGAGTTAGATGTTTATGCCAAATTCTGTCAATTTTTGTTTATATTGGCATTGTTGACAATACGAGATAGTTTCTACATAATCTTGGGGTAAGTCAAGGTAGCCATGATTTCAACAATTTTTTTGAAATCTGTACACAACCATGTCATTTTTTCTTATTTTTTATTTCACTTCAAATAAATCATGTTGTTTTGATCATAGACATACATATCAAATTCCACATCAACTATCAATACAAGTTACCCTTGCAAAAAATTTAAATCCATTAATATTTTCTTAAAGAGATGGTAGTTTACTAATATTACTAATATTTATATCAAAATGAAATATGACACATTCTTTTTACTAATATTAAGAATACATATACATTTAATTAACATTACAAAATTGTAGGGAAAGAATGCAAGTGACCATATTTAAACACTGACCTTGTTAGTGCATAATCCTTAAATCTAGTAAAATGATTATGAGCTTCCAAAGTGCCAATGCATCCTCTTAGTCAAGGCTCTCCACCATTTATGCCTTTTTTCCAAGTAACATATAATGGATTGAAAAGAAACCAAACAATAAATCAACCTGAGTTAATGTCATACAAAAGGAACATATGCCCTACAAAAACTTAACAAAGACAACTCTTAGAACACTAAAAATATAGCCCAAGTAGAAAATGATTTGCAAGTAATTACTAACAAAATATTTAAGAAGTAAAATATTTCTTAAAGTGAATGAGAAATAATATGAAATAAGAAGTGGATGTTTTTGACCATTGAATCTATGTCATTGGTTTAGTTTGAGCTTCACTTGGTTTCAAGAATAGTTTAATATTCTCTACTTAAAAAGGCCAACCACATGAAGGTGGAAGCTCATTTGGCCCCTCCCCCACCTAACATCACTCTAAATTCCCCATTAACATGTAATAACATTCATTCATTCATTCATCCATTTTTGAAATATAACATTCAATCATTATAATCACATGATAACATTCATTAACATATAAAAATCATTAACACACAACATTCATGAATAATTCATTAACACATCATTCATCAACATTTACTAGTACAAAATTACATCCATTAAGACAACGTTCTTTCATTAGCAAAAAATATTAATTACAATCATTTCTTTTTTGGTTTCTTGCTTGTTTTTCTAAGGTAACGGCTAAGCGGAGCATCAATATCCTCATCATTCCCCTCCTCTACTGATTCTAATGTCAACACATGTCTCCTCATTTGTTCAGGAATAGGAAGCTATTGCGCCAAAGGGGGGTCCGCTGCAATAACAACTATGTCATGGGTTAAATTCACACCATTTTATATTAGTGTTACAAGTATTTCAATAATTAAAAGAATTAATCAAATTTTTTTTTAAAAGAACAAAACATAGATTTTCTTTACTTGAATGTACCACTATAGCATCTACATGGTGATCACTCTGAACATTCTCCACTCGTTCAACATGACATTCTATATGCTCTAAAATATACACAAAAAAGGTTACACCAATTTCAATTTAAGATGTTAAATTGTATTAATAATTACATAATTAATTTTCAATAGCAAATTAACACCTCCATCGACACTACGATGCACATCAGGTTCTTCATCATGCGGCGTAGGTTCTATGTTAGGATTACGAGGCTGCATTGCAATGTCATGCACATTATTATCATTGTTTTCTTTTTAAAAACAAAAATAGTCAATTTATGTTCGAAATTAACATCAAATAGATTGTTTCTCAAGTATTCAATTTCAAATATTTTTTGTTGACATATTTACCTGTTCAACCGATGCAGGAGACTATTGGGTTGGGCCAGTGGAAGCTTGGCATAGGCATTCAGCCACAACTTGGTAGCCTTCCTTGAAGGCAATTTTTTTGTGTTCTGTTGTGGCCTCTAAATTAAATTATGAGCCTTGCATTTTTTTATTAAAGAAAATTATTCACATTTTACAAATAATTTTTCTTTGGAATTCATTTACTTCTACTTACAATTCATGCTTTAATTTTTTAATATCCACCAAAGCCATGTTTATGCTGCCCAATCTTTTGTAGTCTGGCCGTTGTTGCCTTTGATGTGTCCTGCAACCTATGAAAAGTTTAAAATATGTTAGATGATATAGATATAAAGATCACTAATTAGTGCATTATTACATTCTACAAGTAGTTAATACTATTGCATACCTTCTCTCATTTGCTAGTGTAATTCCTCTTTGAACATCCCCTTTCTCCTTTGCATCCAAAATGAACTCATTCCAATCCCTCACTGGAATAAAGGGAGGACACTTGTACTTTGGGTTCTGGACAAGACTCCTTCTATATGAGTCCCTCGCAGTCTTAAGATGTTTGGAAACTTTTTCTAAAATTTTATTCTCCTAAAAAATATAACTACCAAACTCATGCTCTAAATCTTTAATGAGCTAATCTTTTAATTTTTTGTCTTACAAGTTCCACCTTTTAAGAAAAAACACAAAATTCTTAGATAGAAAAATTAACTAAAGTTGTGTACCTTGAATGTAGTAAAAGAAAAGGCCTGAATGAAAGGAAAAATACTATACCAATTAATGATATGAAATAAAAATAGTGCGATAGGGTTAGTTCACTTATGATGTTCCACCTTGTACATATGGTGGGCTCGGATATCTTCAATGTGAAGTCATAAAGCATCTTATAAAAAGAATCATTTCCTGCAAAAATGTCATGGGATCATCAATCCAAAACTTGTTATAAATAGGTAAATGCATATTACAATATAAATGATTATAATTTTAAAGTACTTGGAAGCTTATGACATTTTAAAGGCATCAATTCTTTATAGTCAATCAACAATGACATCTCCATAACTCCCATGCTAGAAACACGTGTAGATCCATGAAACGATGGTGAATTATCACCAATACATGTACTCTGATCTATATCTAGCGTAGTAGATGATGTGAGTGTATCTGTTACTCCACAAAATTAATCCACTATGAGATGCACTCAAGATTAAAGTACAAATTATCAAATCATAATTAACACAAAACCAAATATAGAGAAATAAGGATTTACCAGGCATAGACTGTGAAGGTGTTGATGTTTGCATGCCCCTTGTTGCTGAAATTGCACTCAACAATCTCAGATGAACATTAGTTGACCTCCTAGGAGGAGTTTCCCGCACTTGATCACCTAAACAATACATTGTTAGCAAAGACATTATGAAATAATAAAAGGAAGAGTTAACTTAAGCAGTTTTTGAATGTTCCAAAGAAAAAATTCCTTGTAACTTGTCAACTTAAGGATTATTTTAGGCCAGAGCTCTGCTAGTACTAGCCTCACCGCAATGTCCATGACCAGGTACTTGAGCAAGCAAAAAACCTTGTAACAAGAACACATACATATTTTAGTTCATGACATAAAAGAGTATAAAATATAAACCTTTATTGAACTTTTGTTATAACTAAAAATTCATTACTGCTTACTTCAAAATGATGTGCTTGCATCATCAATTCATCTATCCTCTTCAACATCTCCTCAGTTGGATTTGCATCTTCCAAAATGCTAATAATGTATGCATTGACTCTTTTTAGTTTTTTCATCACCGTATTATTATATTAGGGATTTCTAGGATATCCTCATCTGTATCTACAACTGTTGCCTTTGTTGTTTTAGGTTCTTTTCCCCTATCCTAAACATCAAATTGTGATAGGAATATTAGTAAAACTATCAGAATAACTCTAAAACCCTAAATAAAATAACATAATAATATAACACTTTTCAACTATCTAATTTGTACAATTTCAATAAGGTTTACTATTGCTAAAGAATGGATGGGAGGAGCATTTCTTGTGGCCTCTATCATGTGCGGGATCCATGTTGTCTTGTGACAAAGATTAAATATAAAACCTTCAGTGAACTGATGTACACACTAAATAGTGCACTTTTCTAAGTCATTACTTCCAAGAGAATCCATGAATGGGAAACCTTGAGAAAGTGACCTAGAGCTCCCTAGGCATGGAGTCACAAGGATGTTGATGGTGCTCTTAGCTAGAGCTATTGAAGCATGCAACCTTGCTAGTAAACCACATAATGGAAGATTCAAAGAGACAAGGGTAAGAATGCCAATATGCTCAAGAATCAAGATGAGAATGCAATGCAACTATGCTAAGAATAAAGATGCAAGCTAAGCTATGGAAATGAAAGTATTACAAATCCTTACTAATTAAGCTATGTGAGCTAATCTAGAGCATAAAGGAAAATAAGATAGATACCATGAAAGCTTAAGCTAAGAATGCAATAATGAAAGCTAAATGTAAGAATGTCTCTAAAAGCTCCAAAGTCTCCAAGAAATCCTACAACATAAGATTAGTATTCAAAGTTGGGGGTCTAAGAATGAGAAAAGAACTCTCCTTTTAAATGAATTGAAAAGGAATGGACCATGGAGATTAAGAAGCAAAAGATTTAATCAAGGGTGGAGCTTGAAAGAGAAGCAATCTACGTGCACAAATATCCTCTAATGAGAAAATAAGAGTTGACTTTTGTGTCCATATGAGACAAAAAGGCCTTTTCTTCTTTTTATAAAATAAGAATAATGCTTTATTTGTGCAACTTAGGATAAGAGAAAAAGTGGGGGGCTTTTATTTAATAAAAGGGGAGGAAATTCCTTTTAAATAAATAAAGACTTAGGATAAAATGTTTAGCCCATAGAAAATAATCGAATAAATGATAGAAATAGGATTTGATCAAGGAAATTGGTATTTGAAAATATTGATTTAGGGATTTGATAAATTGCTGAATGGGGGCCCAAAGTCTAGGCGACCATTTTAGGGTGCATACATTTGCCCCTCTTTGAGTAATGTGAGATCGATTTGGGATCACATGTGGTCAAATAATCAAATTGAAATGTGAGATTGAATTGGGATCACAAAACAACGCAGATGTATGTTCAATGGATGGGAACACATCAGAACAAAGATAAACATAAGCTGACAAAGATAAGCTGAAAGAAAAGACCAACACAGCTGTAAATAGGAAATTGTCAAGTCTCAAATAAGAGATAAGAATCTCAAGCAAGGTTGATTGATAAAGTTGAATCAAGGATTGAAGCTGATAGGTAATGCCCCCTTAGAATTGAAATTCAAATTAGGTAGAGGAGAAACAACAAATAGATAAACTTTGATCAAATCACTAGAAATCATAATCGAAGATGAAAGATGATAGGATAACCATCAAGCAAGAAAGACATGCCCCAGTTTGACTAGGTTTGCTTAGGAAAGATATAGGATAAAAATGAAGTCAAACCTTAGAGAGATGAAGCTGAAATGAATTGAAGACTAGAAGGTTGAAAGAGATGAGGATGAAGAAATGAAGATGCCCCAACAAAGATCGAAGGATCAGGCCTCAAATGGTCAACCAACTATGTAGAAGAAGGGGAAATGTTTGAAATAAAATTTTGACTATCAAGATGAACTCAAATTTCAATTTTGATCCTAAAAATGGATCCAGGACATGAAAATTAGCCAGGGGTGAAATTTTTGTGCAATTTCGAGATGTTTTGAAAATTGGTCAAAAAGTCAAAATGCTATAAAAGGGGGTAAAAAGGTCATTTTCAAATCATTTTTCTTATTGTGATTTGAGAACTTTTAGAGCTTAGAGAGAGAAAATGACCTAGCAAGCAGTAATTCTGATACACAAACATCGATTTGAGTGCACCTGGTAGCACAATCGGCCTCCTTAGTAGGGTGCCCTGGTAAGTTTCTAGAAAAACTCACCCTTTTGAGTCATTAATGAGCTATTTATGCCATTTAAACATGTTTTTAATTTTTTTAAAAATATTTCAAATTTTACTCGTGTGAAAGTTTGTACGATAGTTATTAAGTGTTGCAACCCTTTGATAATATTTATCGTGCGATAGTTCACGGGTCGAAATAGTATCACACAGGTGTCGAATCTAGTATTGCATAATATCAAATGAAACATCATGCGATCCTATGCAACCTATCAGATTCAAAGATATTATTACACTATTACTAAGGAAAGTATCACACGATACTTAATCAAAAAATAGTATCGCACTAGTGTAAGAAATATGACATGTTTTAAATTTTGAGCAATATGACATGGGTCTAGAAAATGTTTGGTGTTTAAGATTATTTATATTGATTGTAGACATCCATCATCATATGCTCTGACATCTAGCTTGGGGTTATGGCTTGTAGGAGATCTTTCCAACGCTGATTATCAGAGCGCCGAGAGTGATCGGGTTACACTATGTCTGAGATCTTGATGATCTGGGACAAGCAGACTTGGGAGATATGGGTTTCAGCACTAGTAAATTTTTCCCTAAATTTTGATGAGAAAAGGTTGAATTGTCTACAACAATTGGTTGAATAGGCGACTAGAACTGTCATTGATCTTTTTTCATCGAATTGTCTACGTGGTGATTAATCATCAAAATTTTGACTAGACTAGTGGTTGAATTATCCACTACAACAATCCCTTGGAAGTGGAGGAATAAAACCACCTCAGTTGGTCAATTGGTGTGAAGGTCAAAATTGAGATGTTGACTAGGACTTTTAGCATCGAACTATCCACGGTGGTTCATGGAAAAGACCATCGAATGCATAGCATTCTGGTCAAAAATAGCGTCGAACTATCCACGGTTGTTCATGGAAAAGACCGTCGAATGCATAGCATTCTAGTAAAAAATAATAGTGTTGAAAGGTCGAAATTGAGACCAATCCAAAATGTTGTTTAAAAAAAAATTGTGGTGCACCATTTCAATATATTCCTAGTTTTAGTTGAATATATTGGTTGTCTATAATTAGCATTGCAGTGTCAAATGTAGCATGAATTCATAATATGTGTGGGATTTATGGTAACTAAAATATAGCATAAATTATAGTCCAATGAGATGAGATCAAGAGATAAAAATATTAGGGCTTCTTCTATTATAGATATTTAAGTTAAATCCTCAGAAGAAATGACAAAGTGTTGAAATTGGGAAAGATAACACATCCAACTCTCTGGGTATGACATACCCCAAAAAACTTGGACTACTACAAATCCCAATTGAATTCACTAGAAGAGACATCTATCAATCATGGTATTTAAGCTGGTCATGATGCAAGAGGAACTAACCAATCAAAAAAGAAATTTTACTCAAGTAGATTGGTAAAGGATATGCAGAGATCATAAGGAAAGAAGCATCATATAAAATATTCATCACAGGTTATGGTGAAGTGCAAGACATATCTGCATGAGGACCAACATTGTGAAATAAAGTGGATAAAAAACTAGAATCCTTACTTACAAACTAGAATATGCACATAAGTCCTTAAGGTGCCTCCATGAACTGAAAATAGTAAGTTAGAAACAGGAGGAAACACGGATACCAGAAGTAGAGACAACCAAGGTCCTATTTCAGTTGTGATCAACTAAGTCATAGAACTATAGGATGTGACATAAGATAGGATAGTAGAGTGAGAGCAACAAAGTCAATTCCACTAACAACACCTCTTTGCTGTCTCAAGACAATACAAAACATTCATGGGCTAATGTTAAAAGCCAATGAAGTACTACACTCTCAGACCAAACATTAAATCCTTCAGATTCATCAAAGAATTCTAATGAGTAATATCACAGACCTAATTAAAGGAAACTAAACAAAAACAACTTCTTAAGCTATAACTTGAAAGCACTCTAATACTCCAAATTACTCAAAAGAAAACCATCATGTTAACTATACAACTAGTATTTTCTGCCTATTTTGTAATCAATGCATCCATAACATGAGTAACTTAAACCTCATCATTCCTATCAACCAACCTTGGCTGCCAAAAAGTTACCACTGGCAACACTAACTCCAACATCATGCCAATGATCATTGTCACCATGACGACAAAGACTTGGTATTGGTGGCCTAGGAGAAAGCTTGGCTTCTATAGAAAACTGGATTGTCCCAGCTGCCTCCATAGCTGCTTCCAATGATTCAGTGTCTGTAATTTGATATTGACCAACATATTTGGCCCTATTTCCTACAAAATTAAATATTTATGTTAACCTAAAATGTTCCAAGACATTGTGGGAAATTCCTAGTGTTAGCTTTAGTTTTTCAGAAATGCTGTTAAAATCTCAATGATGAATCACTGCTTTCATCATCTTATATTATCCTATAAAGTTCTGACATCTAGATGATAGCCATGGAAACATATATGCAAGACCTCATAGAATAATAAATATTTGTCATTAGATTTATAAGTGTGACCTCATAGAATTCATTATCACTTAGCATTTAGCAACATATCAGGTCATACTTCTAGTTGACATCTTTAAGACAAATGACAATAAGGATCAAACAGCTAAAAAATATATAATAGTATTAGTACTGAATATTTTTGACACAAGGACAACTAAAATATATCATCACAATTGCAAAAAAATGGATATGAACAACTTCCCATCTACAATGTGAGGCCTTTTTATTTGGAGGCCAACAAGAAATATGTAATTACCAAGCCATTCTTGAAATAATGGAAATAGATTTCATGTTCACATAGATCCTAGATCATATCTCAAAAGCCCCTCCTATTAATAAATACCCCATAATATGCTTTGAAGTATACAAAAGACAATATATATCAAAATGTCTAAATGCACGTAAAAGAATTGAGTGGAAACTGAATAAATAACTAGAAAATGCCAGCCAAAGCATGTAGAAATACCCTAGTTCACTTCCAAAATTATACATCATATAAATAGATGCTCCTAGTTTCCTATCTAAATGCAAGAGAGCTCTTAAGCTTTACTCTTGCTGATCCTCGTTTCAAGATTCACCTTATAAATTGATTGCCTTCTTTGCTATTTGAACTCTATAATTGTTGAATCTTTGTTTCCTAGGTTACAAAGAAAGATCTATCAGCCCTTGCTTATGTAGGCTCACTGTTCCATTTATAAGGAAGTTGGCTTTCTCATTTCCTTATATAAGTGTGTCAAGGTAAGTCTCTTTAAATTTTTGCAAATTTGGGAAGTGTCCCATTCCTCTATCCAATTGCTTCCACTATCACTGCGTAGAGCTTGAATTGGCATTTTTGAAACACCTTAGTTGTTGTCCTTTGGGCTCTGCTAATACACCCTAAATATCCACCTTGACTCCTAATAGAAGAGCACACACTACTAAATTATCCCAATGGTTAAACACATGTCAAAGCAAGATGAAAGACGGTGTCATAATTTAGAAGAAACCCTGCTCCACCTTTAGATCAGCATTGAATCTATAAACAAGTAGGATCTACTGACATGGATGGTTATAACATCTATGCATTGGATAAGACTTGATAGAGGGGGTTGAGGATGTGGTGCAGGAGCACCAAGGTCACAAGCAGGGGGCAGGATGAGCCATAGGGACATTGATGGATCCCAGAGAGGAGTGGAAGACAAATGGCCTTCAAAGGTCATCAAGACATGTAATAAGGCCTATCATGGTCTTGAAATGGTATTTTGATCACATGTTGATTATATTGTAATCAAAGCTTTAATGTAAGCCTTAATGGCATTATGAAGTCTCAAAAGTACTTAGGGGTCACTAGGAATGGACTAAGGGTTGATCCTAGGTTAGGTGTTAATGGAATTGACCTATAAGGGTCTTAATAGTTGTAATAAGGCCAATAGAGCCTCTAGATGATGCTAAAAGCACTAAAAGTGCAAGATTTTGTAAATTGCCTCTAATGGAAAAAATGGCCTAAAATGGGCTTAATGGGGTTAGTTGGGTTAGTAAAGGTTATAGGATGATAAAGGTTATCATTAAAACCTTTATAAGTCTTTAGTTTTGGCATTATATGTTTAGGTTGTTGAGTTGAAAACTTTGTTGTCAACTTGACAACAAATCTCTAAGTATTTCATGTTGTGAACAGTCAGTTTTGACTATTGCAGACAGTTACAAATAGTTAAGAGGTTACTGTCAGGTTTGAGGGAGAAGATGGAGTCTATTTAGAGGTTATTCCATGTGATTAGAGGGGAGAGATCATACTGAATATGCAAAGGCATGAAGTGAAAGGTTTTTGGAATGAATAAAATTTAATTCTTTGCAAATTAGTAACTCACTGTCCCGTGGATAGTCAAGACACTAGTGTGTTGTTCTGAGCATGATCTCTACTTTTTGTGGATGTACATTTATTTGTTTGGGATTTTACTTTTTATTATTTCCATTACATTGTTTTTCCCTGAGAACACCAAGAAACTATCTGGTGTAGTGACAAAGACTGGCTCCTTAAGGGTACAGTCAGCGGTCTATTTTGAAGACCTTAACTATGTAAGGGAACTCCCATCCTTGTGATCTCTATGACTTGGATGGGTGATGTCTAATTATATTATATGTAAATTATGGAAGTTTGATGCAGGGTGGAGCGCAAAGTGAAAGAATAGTGAGTGACTAGTGAACACACAGTGAAGGTGCACTTGGAAAGCACCAAATGGTGGATAGGAGTGATCTGATGGTTGGAGTAAGATTGTGATGGTGGAATATGTCTAGCGGGATGTATAGGAGAGTGTTTGAACCATATTTTTACTTGCATGTTGCTGGGAAGGGTATTTGCCACAAAACCCTAGATTTATGACCCTAGGAACAAGGGTTTAATGGTTTGGGAGTTGGGTGAGTAGTGTGACCAAGAAAAGTAGAAAATTGGTGGTTTGGAAACCTAATATAAGACTGTTTAAGGTCATAGAGTCTTGGAGAGTAGTGGATTATAGGGTTACTTTGATAAAGGGGGCTAATTAGGCCTAGGAAAGAGAGCAAGCAGCAGTAGAAAGGTTCACCAGTCAAGGAATGAAGTCTTGAGGTTGAGATGAGTTTTTTAACTCCCAAAAGGGTACTTGGAAAGATAATTACTTTACCAGGTTGTTTAGAAACATTTCATGGAAATTGTAGATTTCTGTCTAGACAGGGCTACTAGGTAGGCCTAGAAGGGCTATAGTGAAGAATGATGAAAGATAGATTGTTTGGAGTTGGTGAAGAGTTGAAACATGTCAAATGTACCATGATAAGATGATCCAAGGTGTTAGGGTTAGTATGAGAAGCTTGGTTGAGATTTTGGTATGGTGGAGGTGCTAGGTAAGCTAGGTAATCTAGGAGGGTATTTGAAGTCTGATTAGATTGGATTCAGGAATTGAGATAATGAACTCATAAGTATGGATGTGGAAGTGATCTACCAAGTCAGAGAACTCTATTTGATTATGTTTAATGTATTTTTTCTAGAATTCCAAGGAGGTACCACTACACATGCCAAGAAGGGTATTCGCCATGAAGATTGGCAACAGTATGTTGTGCAGAGAGGCATCAATTCAGTCATTTTTATGATTCCATTATTGCCTTCATGAAATTGGAAAACTCAGAAGAAGCTTATGGAAATTCAATGGGACTTGAATTTTTGTGTCCCGGGGAGTATGATGCAGGTGCATCTCATGACTAGCAATATTTTGAAGATTTTGGATTATACGAAGATAATTTATATTGTAACATGGCTTAGTAAGCCATTTTTGTGTCTTCATGATGTAATTTAGTGTGATACTCAAGTAGGGTTAAATCCTAATAGTCTAAGACATAATAAATAAAGGGTTTTTAAAATCACGGGTTTGTAAAATCATGAAGTTGACAACCTCATTGTCAACTCCATGATACTATTCTAGTGTCTCTCATGTAATTAGGGCTTACTCTAATAAGTGTTGAAAAACATTAGAGAAATCAATATGTTAGAGAGTCATTTATATTACAGAGTTAGTTTTCGGTTGAAATCAGTTTTGAAAGTTCTTTATGTTTACACTTTGAAAAACTGATAGAGTAGTGGTAGAGTAGGTGATTGAGAATTAGTGAAAGGAGAAAGAAACTATGTAACAAAGGAAGGAATAATAAAGAAAATTATTGGCTATCCTTTGATCCTTCATCCTCTTGTTTATAGTTTATGTTTTCAAAATTGCCGAATGATTTGAATAATGAAGAATGAATTAATAATGTTTTGTAGTTTCTGTTAAATTGGTCTGAGTGTGTTGTCCTTCAAGCACAAGTACTTGGCCTCAAGTTAATAGCATCAAATCACCTCGTTATTGTCTATTAAATCCTAGTGGTATTGGAGTTTCTCATCTAAATCCTTCTTCAAATTTTGCATGTCTACTCACACAAGGTCCACATGGAGAAAGTAAGCTCTAGAAGTTCATAAACCTTGATCTTACTTATCTCCATAATCTCAATAGAATATGGAAGACAAATTGATAGCAAAGATGCAACAACAAAGGGATGATTTGGAGAAACATTATGAATGGATATAGGCTATAATCATGAATCCAAATTAGAATGTCACATAATATCATATAAACAACAAAAACACCATAAACTTGTAATCATAGCATCATGATCATACCATCATATCATCATATGCTTCAAGTTCAACATCAAAATAATAAAATGTCAAAAGATAAATCATAACATCAAGTTCAAGTAAAGGAAATAGAGCATGTATAACCATATTTGTTTGTCATACCCTTTTTGCAAGGAACTCAAAAATTATTCAAATTAAACAACTATGAACTGTAAGAGACTAAGAAAGAAGGCAAAGGTGTTACCTCACTACGATGATAGTAATAATGAGATAAAGAACCATGAAGAATAAATCCAAGGAGACCAGATCTGAACATCCGGGTTCGTTCAAATTCAAAAATTGGTTTGCCTTCATAGCACTGTCAGGTCAACAGCATGAGCATTATTTTGTGTCTAGAGTGTCATCAATGTTTTTAAATGTAGAATGACATGGTTGTAAGTATGCATTTCTACCACATGCAAATGATTTTGAGATACAGACCTGTGCAATCCAATCTCCCAAGGAATAGACAACACCACTTATCTCCATCTTTGCTATCTTTGTCGAAAAATGATGTCAAATGCCTGGTAGATCATGGAGTACTGATAGCATTGGCTGAGAGGTGTAATACCCCAAAAATGGGCTATAGGTTCATTAACCTCTTATATCGACACATCAAACAAAATTGACATCGAAGTCCTAACCAAAGGCACATCTGAGCATTATCGAATCCTAATTGATCATCTCAAATTCTGCATTGGGGAATATTTCTAGTAATATTCCTGATTATCTTAATTATCTTTAATTTAGTGATTATTTGGTGATAAATCTTATTTATCCTAAATTTTGTTTAATTGAATATTCTAAATATTTAATTAATTAGATTTAATATTGCCACTTAATTATTTAATTGGATTTAATTATATTTATTCCTAAATTGTATTATTCCATTTTGACAATAAATCAAATATCCTATGACTAATTGATTAAATTCTTATTTAATTGATTAATGTCAATTGTCAAATTTAATAATATAGTTTTTGGAATAAAAGTTTGATTCAATAATTGATTAACCCATAAATCAATTATTATATTTTGAAAATCAGTTAAGTTGAGGATAAATCACTTTATTTATTTATTTAATTCATGATTAATTGTGCACATCCAAAAAGCAGTTGAACTCTAAATCAAAAAATCAATTCAAGTTGTTTTAAAAATAAACTCAACTCTCTTTTGAGTTCAAAGCTGATCTCAACTTCTGATTTAAATCAAAAAGCTATTTTTTTTCATGAGTTAAGTATCGTTTATTCCTTGTTGACTCAAAAATTATCAAGAGTGATTTATGGCTTTTCCCATGCACCTCCAAAACCCTGGATTTCTATAAAATCAAGGCTTCAGCTCTTCACAAATCATCTCACAATTTTGCATACTTACCCTGCCAAAATCAATCTCAAAATTTGCAAACTTATGCTGGAGAATTGGTATTTGAAGAATTGAAGCTTCTTTTGCGAATCAACAACTTTTGTGAGATCATTCATATTTAGTATATCATTGTTAGATTAATTGTATTGCATATCAGTTTTCCATATAGATTAGATTTCATATCATTTTTCATCTTATTGCATCTAAAATCCAAAAAATAGATTAATTTGCATCTAATTCATATCTAGATTCTGCATTCAAATCCTTCATTTAGGCATTGTCAAGGTCACTGATCTTGGACCAATCTGAGAATACATACTCACATCTATTAGAAGGTAGTAAATCACCTAGTTAGATTAGTTTTCATTTCATTTGCATGATATTGATTTCAGCTAACCTCTAATGTTTTACTAAAGTGTTGTCTACGGCTAGGTACAAAATTCACATACACATTTTTGGCACTCACTGTGGGGCCCTGAAATGGGTTTCCATTCAATTTCTATCATCTTCTTGTCATTTTCTATTCCAAGCTGTGATTTTTAATTTTTATCCATACAATTTTGTCAAAAACTCATATCAGAACATACCCACTATCATACGACATTTTATTTGATCGAGAATCATACAATCAGAATCACAGTGTCATTTGGAATCTAGACTATCATATGCTTTGGTACCCAGTGTCATACGAGTTTCTGGATTGTCATCTGGTGGGTGACCCATTGTTGTATGAGTTTTAGTGCCAGGTTTCAATTGTCGTTTCACTTTTCCAGCCAGTTTTCTAGATTTGTTTTTCTGATTTGGACTAACAACTAACATTAACGATTGAAATTTGTTGTTTCTGATTGATTTCTGCTGATTTTGATTGGGAAAAGCATTAAAAATTGCTAAAAATAGGTAAGAATCTACTAAGCACATTGTGAGGAATTTAGGTAATCTTTTCAACTGATAACATTTTGATTTGGATTAAAAAGAATTCTTGTGTGTCAAGCTTGTGTGACCTTTATTGCTTTCATATCACATATTTCATTTGGGCTATAAAAATGAACATAGATTCACCTTTTAGCATCTTTGTTACACATAGTAAATAGGCCCTATGAACACTATTCATGGTTCTTGAGAGAGTGGGTTTCCAGTGAAACTCTTCTCAATGAAGGAACCCTTGTAGGTAGGGAGGTTACTAAGAGAATCTCATGTTCTCCTAGATTTGTGCATCTTTAGCTTTTGATTGATACATTCTCTCTCTGGAGAGGTTGATCGATCATGAGTGGTTGACATCATAGATCTTTGTGAGATAATCTTGGTCTTAGCACATCAAATTAATCTATCTGCTTTGTTTGGGTTAAAAGTGAAAAGGATAGAGGATTATGCTCTACTCCCTTTTTGGGTAGTACCAAAAACTCAAATCCTTGAATCTGGAACCAGTCTCCATGTGGTATATTTTGTGAGTCACCTTTAGAGAGGGTTAACCATAGTGGACATTCCCTTAATTGGGTCAACCACATTGACGAAACTTCAAGCGGTAATAGCCATTTTTGTCATGGTAGTGACAACTGCTTTATAAATGTCCTTGTGGAAGAAATCTCCACAGGTCCGGTCTCTTCTTGGGCTATCATATCTCCCTAGCAGATCCTGAAGATTAAGTTCTTAGACTGTGTCAAAACCCCAGTGCACCTAGATTGGAGTTCACCCTCTTGAGATCACAAAAGTTGTAGAGGCAGACCATTACTAAAAACCCTAGTGAGGCCAAATTTTCATTTTCTAAGAATATGTGCATTATTGCAAAACTTTTTGGGACATACACTATTAGCACTCCTAGGGATTAGTGTAATTCAGTCACTTGATTGTTCATGCATGGGGTTGCTTTGTCCCCTGTTCATTGTTTTTAGACGTGCTTGAAATCACTTGCTTGTTGTTTTGTGTGCCTATTTATCTATCTGGTTACTAAGAATGAACCAATCCACTACAATCTTCAAATCTGGACAAAGAGCTTTGTGAACAATTTGAAACTAAAAATTTGAAAAATTGCAAATTTTGATGTCAAACACCTTTCTGGAGTGAACAGTCATTTTGTAAAGTCAGAAAGTCGTAAGAATTTTGGCTATTGTCATTTCAGAACCCCCAGATTGTCATATGGTATATGGTACATTGTCATATGAGTTTTGTTGCTAGTCAATTCAAAAGTAAAAAATTCCTGCAATCAACTGTCGTGCGAGTTTGACAACTGTCATACGAGTTTTTCAATTTTTGTTTCATGCTATACCCATTGTCATACAAGCCTATAGAAAGTCATTTGAGAAATTTTGAAAACTTGCCAGAAAGTTGTCAGAACTGTCAAAGACCCAGCTTTTCCAGCCTATTTCCAAAGTCTGTCAAGAAAATCACTGTATCAGGAACAAAGTAGTGAATACTGAGAATCTAATCATTTTACTAAAGTGGCCTTTTGAATCTGATTTAGTCTTCTATTTAATCAATTTGAGTCTTTATCATCTTGTGTCAAAACCTTGTCATAACTATCAAATCATCAATCAATCATCAAAATGGCTAAGTGTTGTGAACTTGTGTCTGCTATCTTTTGGGGATCTACCCATACATCTAGGCATAGTCTCCTTCATCTACATCTAATCCAAGCTTCAATCAATCAAACCTTGACAAGGTTGCGTCATTTGATCTTCTTGAATCAATTTGTTCTTCAGTTGTCTTCATCTTGTTCTTTTGTTTCACCCAAGGTTAATGGTGGAAACTAGAGCTTCCTCTCATAAGAAATTTGGAGAAGCATCCCATACCTTACCTATAACCGCTGCCAGGGGTCCAACTCTTGAGAAACTCTACAATTCTAGTCTTTACAAAGATGACAGTCTTGGCAACTTTCAATTAAAATATGGTTACATTCCTCCTTCATCAACTCACGGAGGTAATCAACAAACTCCTCCTCAATCTATCCCAGGGAAAACTCCTACCATGTCTCAAGCAAGGACAAACTTTGGCTCTCAAAGAGCTCAATCTTAACATGGTGCAGATTAGGAACCCACACCTGAAGAAATTTCTCAATATCAAAATGATGATAACTTCAAAATAATGATGAAGCATTTCTTGAAAGAAGATAGAGAAGCATACTTTTTACAATTAGCTCATTAAGGAGCTAAACTTCCTCCCAAATTTAATGTTTAAGATATCATTAGGCATGAGGAAGAAACTCCACTCATGGCTATGATGAAACAAATGCATGCCATGCAAGTCAAACTTAATAACCTTGAGAAAGAAAAGGAACCCAAGGAGTTCTCCATGGAGGCCCTATGTCCTTTTCCGTTTGACAAAGACTTGTACATGCCACCATTCCCAAAAAGAGTGGAGATGCTAAAATATGATAAATATGATGGACACTCTAATCCTCAAGATCATGTTAGAGAATTATGTACACAATCTATGGAGTTCATACATGAACCAACCTATCTGATGCGTCTCTTTCCTTGATCTCTGGGAGGAGGAGCTATTCATTGCTTCTCTAGATTGCCTTCTACTATCAAAAATTTTGAGGAGTTGATCAAATTGTTCTATCAAAAATACTCCTACAACATTCAACATCTAGTCACCATGATTAATATCAGCAATCTCAAACAATATCCAAGAGAACCATTCCTGACATTTCTCAAGAGATGGAGGAAGAAATTCTCTCTATATGCTAGGCCTATCCCAAAAACTAAGAAATTGGAAATCTTCATCAATAATCTTGTCCCAGAGATCAACTACCCTTTACAAATGCAAGATCATACATCTTTTGATAAGATGGTAGACAATGTGATCAAAATTGAAAAGGTACTTGTGAAAAAAGGAGACATCACACTTCAAAAGGACAAGTACGAATTAGGATCTAGTTCTAAAGACAAGAACAAAAACTAGAACAAGAATAAAGGCATTTTCATAGATGGTGTTGTTGATACTATTTGTGCCCCATTAAAGGCACCGGCTTTCAATCAGACTATTGGCACCCAAGCCATCAAAGCCTTAGAGAAAAAGGTGTCTGAACCATCTCAAAAGAAGCTAGAATACAAATCTTAGTCCGCTGATAATAAATGAAAGTTCACTCCTCTAGGAGAATCTTTAGAATTAGCTATGAGAACTTTTTTGGCTAATAACATCATCTCTTTTCCTGAGATTTGACAATCTGATCCTGATCCTAAACTAAAATGGTGGAGAGAGAATGAATTATGTGATTTCCATCAGGGTAAAGGTCACAAAACCAATAACTACTTACGCTTGAAACATACTATTCAAGATCTAATTGATAAGGGAGACATCATGATTGACAATCGTAAGAGAAATAACGATCATACAACATTCATTGAACCATTTCTGAAACATGGTCAAGAAGTTTCATCTTCTCAGCCTAATATGGGGGCAAAGATCAATTATGCATGCCTTGGAAATAGTGCTCTTATCAATATGGTTGAACCTTGTCTCTGTGAGCATTGCAATGTCATCACAATTGTGTGAAGAGATAGAGATCATACTTTAGAAAATGCAATAACTGGATCACAAGCTCAAACACATCTGAATGAACACATCCCAAATTCATGAAATTTCCCTAAGATGCCCTTCAATCTTTCTTCCACTTCCAAACAGAAGGTTGCTTCTAAATCTTCCAATCCTAAAGATACGAGGCCAACATATTATAGCATTGTTCAACAACTCCAACACAATAAAACAAAAATCTCCATGTTTGAGTTGCTTCGGATATCTCCCGCTCATAGGGCTATTCTAGACAAAGCTTTGCTTGGATCCAATGTTCCTAATGACCTTGATTTAGACAGGTTCTAGACTATGGTTGGACATCTTACATCTCCATAGTATATATCCTTTTCGTAAGAAGATGAGAACTCCTTGAGTCACTCGCATAACCAGCCCTTGCACATAGAAGTCTTGATCCAAAACGGTAGAGTCAAATGTGTGTTGATAGATGGGGGCATTGGCCTAAACATTTGTTCTTATAGCTTGGTCACACAATTGAGATTTTCAGAATTGGCTATTGATCCTAGAAAGAAAATAACTATATAAGCCTATGATGAACAAGAAAGATCTTCTAAAGGCACCATTGTCTTACGTATCAGAGCAGGTCTAGTTATCAAAGATACTATATGTCAAGTTCTTGATCTACCTTTGGCTTACAACATTCTTCTAGGGAGACCATGGATACATGAGATGAAGGCTATTCCTTCTACATTCCACCAATTCTTGAAATTTCCTTATGAAGGAGTATAGGTCACTATTCCAACAGACATATCCACCACTTGCAATACATTAAAGGAAGGTGTGGATAAACTTATGCCTAATAACAAAGAATCTTCTATTGAGCCAACTAAAGAAGCATCCACATCTAAAATGGAAGACATTGCAAAAGAGGTCAATATCAAAGAAAATGGTATGGGAGAATATACTATAGAGCCAATCTTATCTTTGACATCTCTCCCTATCTCACCTAATTCTTATGGAAAATCTTTAAAACAATCCAAACCAGACTCTAAAGAACCTCTTGAGGCATATAAAAATAATTTAGTAGCTAAACAAGTCTCCAAGAAGGAATTTCAAGAGGATGAAGTTGTGCTTGCATGGCTATACAAAGATGAATCTGAATCTCAAGTTGTTCAAACTAGTGATTCTACAGTATCCAAAATCCCTTCTAAGGCATATGGTCCAGGAGATAAACTGATAGCTAAGATGGGATATTTAGGTAAAGGACCTCTAGGAATCAGAGGAGAAGGTCTTATAACACCTATTTCACATACTGGTAGGGAAAAAAAAGATACTATTGGCTTAGGCTTTAAAAAGAAACCCTTCCACCTCAAATTTGATTGTTCCCATGTCATCGAGCAGATCACACCAGGGGAACCCCTTCTTAAGAAGGAAGAAATTGAACCATCAGATAGTGATTTAAACAGCTCAGAACTTGTTCCTTATGAGTGTTTGCCTAAGGAAATCAAAGACCTCCTTGAAGTTGAAGATGATCCAATCAAAAGAATTAATGTAGTAGAAACACAAGAACCTACTATAGAGCAAGAGATAGTTGCAACAAAAGAACCAACTAATCATGAAGACAATCAAATAGACAAAGAGGAAGGTGGTAGTCATTCTTAGATAGATTCCCATGAGTATGAATTCAAATCCGAATCTGAGGGTAACCCTTCTTGGGGTATTCATCCTTACTTTACTCATGTTCTTAGATTTGCTAGGGGCATAGATGAAGAATCTAATGACTATGAATGGGGAGCCATTCTAGAAGAAGATGAGCTTATTACAGATAAACATGTTGATGTTATTCACCAATATGCACCTAAACCTAATGTAAGTCTAGAGCGAGATGATGAACTTATCAATTCTGGTCCACCTATGGCTGAATTGGATTCCCACAATGACATTGAGCCTATTCACGAATTGAATGTCTTAAGTTGTAATATCACCTTTTAACTCAAATGTTGGGTTAGGACCAATGATGACAGATCTATGTCTATAAACACTATCTCCCAATCTTTCCCAATTTTGACTATCCAACATCCTAAACTTCTTGATCAAACCTCCACGAACCCGAGCCATGGTATTTATACCTTCCCGAATGACTATGCCCTTGCTTGCTACCTAAATGCAGTTGAGCCTATGAGGACTTCCATTAGTGAACTGAGTGTTAGCATGACGGAGTTAGACATCAAGTATCTTAGTCAGAAAAATAAGAATAAGAATAAAAAGAAAAGGAGTTCTGAGGGTGAAAACCACTTTGTGGCAGTCTCAAAACCTACAAAAGTAAAAATAAAAGATGTATCTAAAGGTGAAAACCTCTTTGAGGCACCTAAGGATGAGATATTTGATGTCTTTTCAAGTCATTTATAGGACAGATCTCCAGTTCTAATTGAGCCCACTCAATCTATCAATTTGGGAACAATAGAGGAACCACAATTGATCCATGTAGCACAATCTTTATCAGAAGAAGAGAAGAAAAAATTTACTACATTCCTAATAGAAAAGAAGAACAAATTTGCATGGAAATATTCAGATATGCCAGGGTTGGATCCTAATCTTATAATGCATCATTTATCTATAGCTCCAAATGTCAAACCTATCAAGCAAAAATTGAGAAAGATGCATCCTCATGTTGCACTCTTGGTAAAAGCTGAATTAGAGAAGCTCTTGAAAGCTAGATTCATCCAAGTTATTGACTAGTGCATTCCCTAAGGATGATTTTCCATTACCTAACATTGATATGATAGTGGACATGACTGTGGGCTTTTAGATGTATTCTTTAATGGATGGTTTTTCTGGATAGAATCAAATAAAAATTGCTCCAAAGGATCAAGAGAAAACTGCTTTCACATGTGCATGGGGCACCTTTTGTTGGAATGTCATGCCATTTGGGCTTAAAAATGTTGGTGCTACATATCAAAGAGCCATGACATCTATTTTTCATGACATGATGCATAAGACTATGGAGGATTATGTTGATGATACTTTAGCAAAATCTATGATTAGAGTTAAACGTCTAAATGACTTGAGCAAGATACTAGATAGAATGGAAAATTTTAGTCTTAGACTAAATCCTAAGAAGTGTGCTTTTGGTGTCACTTCTGGAAAGCTCTTGGGATACATAGTTTCAAAGAAGGGCATTGAAATTGATCCAGCTAAAGTAAAGGCTATCATGGAAATGCAACCCCCAAAGAATATTAGTCAAATGAGGACATTGCAAGGAAGGGTTCAATCTATCAGAAGATTTATATCACAATTAGCAGACATATCACAACCTTTTACAAAGACATTACATAAAGGTGTGATGTTTTCTTGGAATAAAGAATGTGAGAACAAATTTAACCATATCAAAAAGTATCTATCAAATCCTCCTATCTTGATGCCTCCCATTCCAGGGAAGCCTTTGCGCTTATATGTCTCTACTATACATACATCACTAGGGGCATTGGTAGCACAACATGATGAGAACAAAAAGGAAAGAGCTATATACTATATCAGTAGAACATTGGTTGCATATGAGAAGAACTATTCAATGATTGAGAAAGCTTGTCTAGCTGTGATCTTTTCATCACAAAAACTGAGACATTATATGTTATCTCATACTACACATTTGGTAGCCAAGATTGATCCACTCAAGTAGCTACTAAGAAAAGCTGCCCTCACAGATAGATTAGCTAAATGGGTCATGCTCTTAAGTGAATTTGACATTGAATATGTGGAAAGAAAAGATATCAAAGGATAGGTTATTACTGATCAATTAGTAGATGCACCTATGATTGATGATACACCAATGCAAATAGAATTTCCAGATTCCTCTATCATGACTCTTTCTTCTAGAGAATGGCAGTTATTCTTTGATGGCTCCTATACATAGAATGGATCAGGAGGAGGCACATTGTTCATAACTCCTCAAGGATACTCTATACCTAAAGCATTCAGATTAAAGTTCCCTTGCATAAACAATATTGCTAAATACAAAGCCCTTTTGAATGACATGAAACTAGCAATTGAATGGAGAGTAACAGAGTTACACATTCATGGAGACTCACAGCTTGTTATCCATCAAGTCAATGATGTGTACCAAACTAAAGATGAAACTATCATTCCTTACAAGAGAATGGTAGATGATCTAAAGAATTATTTCATATCTATCACATTTTAGAAAATACCTAGAATGGAGAATAAGGTTGTCGATGTAATGGCAACATTATCTACTTTATTACAGCAACCTAAACATGAGCTACACTAAGAGTTCCTCGTGGAAGCACTATCTTATCTTGCATATGATTCCCCTGAAACCCACATGATCTACACTGTTGTTGGTCATGATTCATCCAGATACAAAAACCTATTTTCCTATCTCCAAAACTAAATCATTCCCGATGCCTTCAACTCCCATGAAAAGAGATACCTTATTTGTAATGCCTCCCAATATGTCATCATTGGTCATGATCTGTACAAATGAGGTCTAGATGGTATGCTACTTAGATGTTTAGAATGGGAAGAGTCTCAACGTGCATTAGAGGAAGTCCATAATGGTATTTGTGGGTCACACTTGAATGGTTTAACACTAGCTCAAAAACTTATTAGGGCTAGGTACTATTGGCCTGAAATGGAGAAATAGTCTATTAAGTTTGTGAAGAACTATCAAAAGTGCCAAGTGCATGGAAACTTAATTCATGCTCTAGGGAGAGATCTAATTCCCTTTACTACATAATGGCCTTTTCACCAATGGGCATTTGAGCTTATAGGAGCTATACATCCTCATTCTTCTAATGGACATACCCATATAATCATAGCTACAGATTATTTTACAAAATGGGTAGAGGTAGTCCCTTTGACACAAGCAACTAGAAAACAAATATCTATGTTCATATTGAACTATATCATATGCAGATATGGGATACCTCATTCCATAATCATAGATAATGGTGGACAATTTAAGAATAAAGACTTGGATGATTTATGTGCCAAATTCAAGATTACACAACATTGGTCATCTATCTACTATCCTCAAGGGAATGGACAAGTAGAGGCATCTAACAAGAATCTATTGAAAATCTTGCACTGTATAGTTAATAAAATGGGAAGAGACTGGCATCTCATGATCAATCCAACTCTTTGGGCCTACAGAACAAGCATCAAAATGTCCATTGGGGCTACTCCATTCACTTTAGTTTATGGGCCTAAAGTGGTCCTGCCTATTGAGGTTGAAATCCAATCACTAAGAATCAAAATTCATGGTCTGGTAACTGATGATGATTACAAAGTGTCTAGGTTACAAGAACTTGAACTACTAGATGAGTGCAGACAAGTAGCGTATGATCATCTCAGAGTATATCAGAAGAGAATGTCTATAGGTTACAACAAGAAAGTCAGACACAAAGAATTTCAGGTTGGTGATCTAGTCTTGAGAGAGAATCCTAAAAATCAATCACATCAAGAACGCAAAGGGAAGTTTGAACCCAACTGGCTGGGTCCCTTTTTAGTCACTACTACTTTTGGCTCTGGTGCCTATCAACTCTCAACAACTGAAGGAGAACAGCTCCAAGAACCAATCAACGTTCTCCATCTAAAGAAATTCTATGCCTAAGGCATTCATTGTATCGTAAAATATCCTGAAAAAATATTTAAAATTGGACAAGGTCCTTAAAAAAATGAACATCTTGGTGAAAACCTAGCAATGGGTGCCTTGATGATTCACAAAAAAAGTAAAAAATATCAAAAGTACAAAAAAATTGGAAAAATGAAAAATACAAAAAAAATGAGAAAAAAAAAGTGCCTTGGTGAGAACTTGGAAATAGGCACCTTGGTAGAAAAAATAGAATCTCTACCAAGATGGTGCAAACCTAACAAATAGGTGCCACTTGTTTCAAAATGCTCCATCTATCAGTGCAATCTTGGTCTTTCCTAGCTTTCAGTCTTGCTTTAGTTTGTACATATCTCCTGGTTTGTTTCTGCATTCTTGTTTTCAATAAGTCAGTTTGTACACCAATCAGCTCAAGCATCTGTATCCTATCAATGTTAACACTTGGGGGCAATCAATGTCATAGCCTATGGTCTCCAATGTATCTTAGATGTATCATATCCAGTCAGAGTACTTTGAAGCTTCATCCGAGTTAGTCAGTCAATCTTATCTCCAGAAAGGATTTTGCATCTACAACAACGCAATCAAACACAAACTAAAAATAATATATGCTTTTTATATGCTTTTATCTCCTTGTATGCTTACTGATTCACATTGAGATTTTTGCATATCATGTCCTTTCGAGCAGGGTAATTTTTAGTGGTGAATATTCACCTTTTAAAAAATTCTGGGAATAATGTCTCGTGGAATTGGTGAATCATGTAGGTATATGCTGGCAAATATTCACCCAATCTTGACATGGTAACTGCTGAATATTAATTGGAATCGCCAATCATATTTTCCATTTGACGTTGTTGACCATCATATTCACCTATAATTAATGTGACGTGGTTCTTTTAACGGTCTCTTATTCACTAGCGATATTAATTATGAATTGCATATAAAATTTAAAATAGCCAAATGGTTTATATTGTTATCTTAACCACGACCTATTTCACCACCCATTAATTAATTATTTTATTGGTCCACGACATATTTTGCCAACCCATTAATTAATTATTTTATTGGTCCATGATGTATTTCACCAACCTGTTAATTAATTATTCACCATGTATATTTAATTTTTCGCCAAACATAGCATTGATCAGGTCGGCACTCGGTACATTTTCACCAAAAGCCTGAGATTTTAAAAATTGGAAATTTGGAATTTGGTATCATGGATTGATATAAATTCAAATCAAATTTAGAAAACTTAGAAGTAGTCTTATCATGCATCGTTACAAATTTTTGGAGCCAGAACCTGGAGGGCCAGATTTACAAATAACAATCAGAGGAAGCAGGACAAAGGTAAACAATTATTTGTTTAACTTCACATTTCACAATTCACAGTAGAGGCTAGAATCCTCTAGAATCCTAGTGACTAGTGAGAGGTCACTGGGTAAAGATGTCGGACAAGGGTGACTATCCTGAGGCTGAGATTGAGTATCCTCAGGCTACTACTACTGAAGGGATTCAGATATCAGGGGAGGTTGAGACTCAGGGCAGTGAAGAGATTGGAAAGCTAGACAAGAGTAAGACTCCTTGGGCTAGTGAAGGGCCTGGGAGGCCATCAAAATGCCCAAAACTTAAAGATACTACCATAAAGGCTTTCTTTGGAGTTTGGCAATGTTTCTGCTCCATCAACATCTGCAATTGTGAGTACAAAATCCATTCACAGTAGCTCACTAGTACCAGTACCACAAGCTGGGGTTTTCATTGAGTTAAATGAAAATCAAAATGCATCAAATGAGGATAACAATGGTGGCATGAGAGAAGATGTTATAAGGGATACACAGAACCAGTTGGAAGAAAATGGTAGCAATGAAGATAATAATAATGTTGGTAGGAAGAAAAGAAAAAAGGAAGTAAAAATGGGGCGGGAGTGGGAAATGGCAAGAAATTTTAAGGTTGATTGGGTAGCAAAGTACTAGTTCATTAAACCAGTCCTAAGCAATGATGAACAACCAACAGAATGCAGGTGTAAGATTTGTACCTGGAAACTTAAAAGAGAGAAGAAGTTGTAGCTAAAGCTTGACACTATAGAAAAGCATATTGGTAAGGTTTATGAAAAATAGACCATAGACGAACAAGAAATATCAGTAGTGAGATGGAAATCAAAGGAAGAATGTATTCATGTTAAGTATGCCATAGAATATGAAGAGCATAACAAGAGAATGGCAGTAATTGCTAGTAGTGAAAATCCAATCAAGGATGGGTTTAAACATCCAGCGAATGAAGCAAACTTGGCAAAGACCGTTCAGATGAGTGTTGTTTTTCATATTATGTCCAAAGGGTGTCCTATGAGAGACTTCTCAAAATTTTATTATCTTTTTTTAAAGTTCCTCACTATCCCATGTCACATTGGTTAACAAACGTTGGATGGGAAATGGAAAATTGTCTTTCTGAGGTGGAAAGGAAAAATTTACAGGAGAAAGTAAAACAATCTAGATTCATTTCATTATCCATAGATGAAGTTACTGCAGTAGATAACACTGCTTGGATTTGTATGCATGTGTATACATTAAAAGAAAATGTCCGCCAAGCTCATCTACTCTGCGTTCATAAAATGAGGGGAAATTCAATAGCAAAAAACTTATATTCTGAAGTGAAGAATGCTTTTCATGAAATTGCTAGTATGGATGATTTGACAATTGGAAAGAAGTTAGTGTGTGTTGCAGCTGATGGAGCTATAGTAATGCAAGGCCAAAGGAATGGTCTCTGTGCAAGATTACAAACTAGTATTTCACCTTACATGCTTCGCATGCATTGCATGGCCCATCTAATGAATTTAGCATATAAAATTGTAAGTGATTTTCCTACAATGTCAAAAGTTGAAGATCTAGTTCACGACATATACTCTTACTTTTGCAGAAGTCCTAAACATTTTGCAGAATTTAAGATTTTCTCAAAGGGAGTAACACTAGGAAACAAGCTTCTCAAGGATGTTGAGACCAGATGGATCTCTTTGCATGGACCAGTAGAAAGAGTTCTAATAGAATATCAATCCTTGATCGGAGTAATATATGAGCAACGCTTCATAGTAGACAAAGCTCCTGATTTGTTACATAAGTTAAGTGATATAGAGACTCTATTAACTTTAGCCAGTCTTATCCCCATGCTGGATTTAATGAACAATCTTGTTAAGAAAGCCCAAGACAGGACTATGTATATCCATGAGTACTCAGATTTACGTAAAATGACATGCATTGCCCTGGATAATTTATACTCAAATATGATAACAATTCAAAGCCCAAATTTTTTCAGGTGGCAAATAATTACAAATTTGAATCATGCTGAGATTTTTTTTCAATTCAATGCAAAAAATGATTTATGTGTGTTTGTGAAAGGATATGAAATACCAATGCACCAATCTAAGATGGGCAAGCGAGGTAGACTACTTCCAGTTAAAAGGGATGATTTTGACATGTTTGTTAAATCTGTTAGTGAGAATTTGAAGTCAATTTCCTACCAACTTTCAAGTGAGATTCATGAAAGATTCCCTAGAGAAGAAATTCTTGAGGCCATGGGTTGTGTGTTTCCTCATTTTTGGAAAAACATCAGAGATAGACAACATGATGCTCATATGTTTCATAAAAAAATTGATGAATTGATTAGAGAGTTTTCAAAACATGCAGATTGCAATGGACAACCAATTGATCAAATTATAGATTCAGCTATTCTTAAAAAACAATGTAGACAATTTGCATCATGTATGAAATTGCAGTTAAAAAACTTGGAGAATCCATTTCAACCTGGTGCAATAACCAGGCTTTGGAAAAGGATAGAGCAGAGTGAAGTACTACGTGATTCAATATCAGAATATTTCAACCTTGCTGATTTATGTCAAAAAATGATATTGGGGTCGGTGGAAGATGAAAGAGTTTTCAGTGCATTGGGGTTTTTGAAATCAAAGATCAGAAACAAACTAGACATAAATTTGGAAACTTTCTTGAGGTTGTTTGTAACTTAGTACAATGTTACAGACTTTCCTTATGATAGGGCATTGGCAATTTGGAATTCCCTACGTGAAAGATGAGGGCTTTTGAACACTACTTCAAAACATGGTGGTTCACAGACAAACGATGGATCTTGGTCCCAGACTCAGAATGAAGATGAAGAGTTTTTTGATTTTGAATACCCAACTCAGAATGAAGAAGAACCTCTTGCTAGTAGTAGTAGTCAATTTCAGGAGCTGGATTCCATGTGGGATATAGAAGAGGGTGAGGCAGACTACTCACTGACACTGAGTGAAGAGTGAACTGTGAAGTGATTTAGAATTAGCATTCGGTTAATAGGTATTTATAATTTTATACACTATATACTTATTACTGTACTTTTTGGATAAATTGATAATGGAATTGGACTTGATTCTGAATATTTATTAATTTATTGATAATTTATTAATTGACTCATATTCATCTACAAGCCTACGGGTACAAGTAATAAGTATTGTTCATGATTTTTGTAATTTCAATTTCATTTTTTGTAATTTGTAATTTGAAATTTGAATTCATGATTTTTGTAATGTAGATTGTATAAACTAGAATGTCCTCTTTGTCTACAATAGCAGGTGCTAGGGATATATATAATTTTTGTAATTGTAGAATGCTCAAGAAATTGGTAATTTGATATAACCTTGCAAAGTCCCACACAAAACCTTCGTAACCTCTCAGCTGTTTAATCTTGTAACTTATTAACCTTTTTGAAGTTACACCTTTCTGCCAGATGCTTCATCGTAGCTTCGTAACCACCAACACTAATGGCCAAAAAACCCTCACGAAGCTCCGTAAACCAACTGATCCTGACAAAGTGTTTCGAAGTTACGCACGCCATTAGTCAGGAGTCCTTCGAAAGTTTGGAACCCATTAGCATCCTAACCACTTAATCGTGGAGAAGTTACGAAACAACCCAACGTTACTTCAGAACATTGCCGGTGGTCTGTTAGTAATGCACACATGCTTACTAGTATATCCTGGATTTTATCAAAGGTTCCTTGATTCACACTACTTACTAGTATATCCTTAAGAAAAACTTTAGAGAATTTATGTTATATTCAAAGCTTATTTAATCTGATCCTAGATTAGAGCTGAGAAATATGAACATACACACAAAGATTATTCATGCAATGAATCGGAACAATTGATAATTCAAAGAGAGATACTCAAGGAGAGATATAAATCTTGGATTATATTCAAATGCTATATTATATCATGCTCACAAAATGCTTTACAATGTAACCTTCTGAAAATAACTTGAACTAGAAGATACTATCTTCTATAGAAAATATGCGTATTACAGTCTATGATATCCCAAACTCAAGAAACTTATCAGTCAAATTGATCAAGTTCTCGGTCCTTTTTCATTGATCCTGGTAATCCTTTTATAGAAAATAAGGATTGCAAACAAGGTTCAGATCATTTTAGAAAAGAGAAGAAAGGAGCATTCATATAGGATAAAAAATGAAAATAAAACTTTCTAATTCTCATTACAAAACTTTAAAATGGATCATTGAAATGAGTGCCAAAAATCCTGTAGTAACTCCCAAGGGCAGTTCAACTTCTACCAGGTGTAATAGCCATGCTCATGATAACTGCTTGATGACTTTATCCTTGTTGGCTTTGATCTTGAGGGTTTGGAACATTGCTACCTACTACCTCCTCATTTGATGCTTCTTCTTCTTCTTCTGAACTCTTTGATGGATATGTTGATTTCCAAGTCATATAGGTCTCCTCACTCGGCCAATGAAAGGCAAGGACTTCATCCTTCTTTGGTAATAGTTTGTTCCACTCAGCAACCAACTGGTGAACCTCTATTCTGACATTAGCAAAATGCATCCTAGCATCTTGAAGGAGCTTGACAAGTTGTATGAATGGGATATTATCATTTGTATCTAAAATGGAGTCTATTTTAGATAATACTTGTCTATCTATGTGCTCCATCCATTGATCCTTATCTTTAATTACCCCATCTACCTTAATGAGACTAGGAAAAATTTGAAAATCATCCTGGAAGTATCTTACCCTTAAGATTTCTGATCTTCTTCTTATACTTGCCCTATTTACCTCAAAATAAAAAGATCCTTAACAAACCTGTAAGTGTTTGTTAGCTCTATATCCACAATAGATTTGTCCTTAATTTGATCAAAAAATGATTTCAAATTATCTTTCCTTCTAACCCACTTTTCCAAAATCTTGTCCACAGTAGTTGCTTCTTTCTGAAAAGATGTTAAGACAACTACCAATTGATTTGTAGTTTTATATACTTCCTTAGGTCTTACCTTTGCAACAAAGTTTGAAACAACATCCTTTATTTTCTTTTCATATTTCTCCTTTACCTTTTGATCAATGTCTTTCTCATCAGTGGAAGGAGGAAGAGGAGAAGGAGGAAATTCAATAATAGGGCTTGAAGAGGAAGGCCCAGCAGGGGAGGAAGCAATCTGCATCTGCTCTGATAATTGCATTGGGCTATGCTCCCCCAATCTCTTCTTCAAATCTACAATTAAAGTATCTCTTTCAAGAATCCCCTATTTCAACTCACCATAAACCTTCAAAACTGCTTCCAACTTGGTAGTGAGTTCTTCCTTCTCTTTGGCTTCCTTTTTTGCCACCTTTGCTATTAATTGTGTTGTGGCCATTACCATACCTGATGCTTCAACCAAAGAAGTATCAGTAACCCTTCTTACAATTAGACTCCCTGAAAGGTCATCTCTGACAATTTGTTTTCCTCTGTTATTTTCATTCTTTCTTAGGGACCACATTACCAAAGCCTAGTGATTGTCACTGAAAGTGAACCCTTTGATAGCCTGTTCTGCTTCCTCTTTAGTCTTGTGGAAAGGAGTGGTCTATTTTTTGACTGCGTCAAAAACCATTGCATCAACTATATCCCAATCTGGAAGGATTAGTACTCCTGATACTTTCACCATATCTCTTCCCTATTCTAGAGTGATTTGCTTAAATTTTGTAGTTATCTCTATTTTCACTTCCTCCTCTATGATTTGTAAATCCTTCTCTAGATTCTCTTCACGTTTCTTCTCACAAATTTCTTGAAATTGGTTGATGTTCAATTTCCAAAGAAATTGCATGAAAGCCCTAGTTTTAACAAAAGCATCATTAGCCAAAAACTCCTGACAAGCTTGATTACAAGGTCTAATTATGTACCTACCAATTCCCCTACTGTTAAATCCAACTTGGTCTCTTCTGGTGCCTCTGGCACTCCCTCATTTATTTCTTCATAGGTCATAAAGATTTAACCTAGAGCATCTACTTGTTGTACCTGTTCTATAACCTCCTGGTCATCTCAAATGTTTAGAGGTGACTGTGATGGAGCGTAATATTCTTCAACATGATCAAGTCTTTCTTCCACTCTCTGTTTCTTTGATGGGGGTGGAGAATCAGTTACATCCTTAGAGGCTTGAAGATGAGGAGAGTCAGGGACCTCTATAACCTCCTTTTATTTCTAAACTTGTTGTGAAGTTGATGGGACATCCCTTTTATCCATCTTCCTTTGTTGGCTTTGCTTTGGTACTACAACATTGTAACCAGTCTTCTTTTGTACCATGTACCTCCCCGGGGGTAATCCTTTTGCAAATATAGGCTTTCTCAGCAACTGTTTAGCCCTTTCTGGGTCATCCTTCATCACCTTTTCCTTCTTTTCACTCAGGGTCTAAAAGATATCCTGGAAACAATTCATGAGAGTATCTATATTCTTGCCCATTGGAGTTATGCTCTTCAGGGGATCCCATCCAGAATCAAAATGTCGGATGAAATCCAATGTCTTTTTGTACACCAGCCATTTTTCTTTCCTAACCTCCTGTTCCTCTAACTCCGGGGTATTTTTGACAATATCTTCAGGAAAGTTAAAAATGTGGTTAACCATGGCACATTTGGCTCTCTTCTTAAACATCTCATTATAAAACCCCTCAGGGTCTGCTGTCCTAGCAATTGACATAGCCATATGGTATGGAGCCATGATTTTATCTATGTGAACCCATCCACCCTTGGTAATTATGAACTGGTGGGCAATGGTAACATTTGGGAATAGAGTTCCCTTGCCTTTTCCAGTGAGGGTACACTCTTCAATATCTCCTAATTGCCTAATAAATTTTGTGATTCTAATCCTAAGGGGCACATGATAAGGTAATACAAAAGGGGTTCCCCTAAAACCATACAACTTGATAACAGTTGATACATTGTAGAAAATGACATCACCCCAATTGTGTATAATATTCAAATTTTTAGCAAACTGGTTTGGCCTAATGAGCTGTGCCAATGCTACTGGGATTCTTGGGTTGTCTTGGACAAACAACTTCCTGAGTCTGGCTGCAAAATGTTTATCAAAATTTGTGAAACTATGATCCCTTTTATCCTAGGTCATTGTGAGGCTCCACAATTGGACTGGCATATCTTCACCATCCTTGTGTCCTACCAACTCCATTTCTTGCTCAAAATAATTTGCTCCTTTAAACAAAAACATGTACATTATGAAAGAATACTAGCAGAAAAGCCTATCATCTTCATTCTTTTGAATCTTCACTAATCCATTATGGATTAATTCAGCAATAAATGGAGCAAAATCAAAGGTAATAGACAAGTGTGGGTGCAGAATTTGAATCACCATGCACATCAAATGTATTGGCATCCTTTCACTGACATCCTCTCCAAAAACTTGACATAATGACCAATACGCTCCCTTAGCCTTGAAGTCAAAATATTCTATCATAAAAGGCTCCTGTGTGTTATGTCCCATGATAACCATTTTCCCAATTTTGGTGCAAAAATCCTTCAATAATTTGCCTCTGAAATAGTTTCTTTGTGCATCATACACTTGCTTTAGTTCTTCAAGATCAATATTCTCTAGACTGTTTGAGGGTTCACTTAACCTGAACACCTTCCTAATCTCTTCAGCAAAATTTTTGATCAATAACATTCCTTTTGCATCCCTAACCTCCCTAGTGATTGGGTCATAACTCTTTGCAACCTGGGTCATCAAATCAACATCTAAAAGATGTCGGGTACCACAAGTTTTCCTAGGTCAGACTGCCATATATTGCTTGCAGGGCGAGGAGTATTTCTCTGACTAAAACCCACTTTGAATAACTCTAAGCCAGTGATATCAGGGTCACCATTTGCATTGATTGTACTGATTTTGGCCTCCCTAATAAAATGTGCTGTGTCATATAGACCATCCGCTACCTTTACCCTAGGGTCTTTGGGAATCAAACTCTTGGTTTTCACTAGGTTAGTAGTAGAGCTGGGAAGTAACTGCAATAAATCCTCATCCAAACCTCTTTCACTGTACTCAATTTTACCAGAAAATTATTTCCTTGGTGCCATTTTAGGGTTTATGCTAAAAAACCTTTGCAAGATATACAAACTATGGGACTATGATTCTTTTAGTATGAAAGCAAATCGTATAATTATTTTACCGACCTTTTTTCTATGAAATCACCGGGAGACAACAACCAGTCCTTGCAATTCTTCACGCTCAGGTCTCTACAATTTTTTGATCTCTTTGTGCTTCTGAGAGTGCGCGGAATTTTGATATACAAACAATTAAAACACTCACCTCAGCAATTTATTCGGCACGATTCAACCATTACTCCTCTAAAAAAATGAACTATCACTTCTCAACAGGAAACTTGAAATTTGCGTCACTTTATCTCCAGTTTGAATTAGGACCATCGATTCTTACTAGCATATCATCTAATAGTTTGTTCACATGATCTCATAGCGTGAAAAAGGCCTATGCGATCATACAAAAAATAGTCATACCAGTCTTTTCACTGGCGGCAATCCCCGCAACCTTTATTGTTAGAACAATGGTTAGTCACATGATCTTATAACTTTAAAATAGCCTATATGATCATATGAAAAAACCACTAGCATGCAACCACTGTTAGCATCCTTTTGAGTTATTGGCCCCACTGCTTTTAGCCAATGAAAAACTACCACTTGTGAAGAGAGTTGTCGGCAGTCCCACTTGAGAATCGTGCTTGTCTTTATGCAAGATCGATGGTTCGTCACATGATCGCATAGGCCTCTAAGATCCTATGAGATTATACAACCGCCATCCGATCTTTCCTTTGTTACTTTGAGCTCTGAAGATCCTTCTGACACTCGCCCCACTGTCTCAAATAAAAAGCTACCACTTGTGAGATATCTGTCAGCGGCCCCACTTTGTTCCCGCATTAAGCTTCATTGTAAGATCAACGGTTAGTCTTATGTTCGCATGGCTTGGAAAGATTCCATGCAAACACACGACCACCATTAGATATTCATTAAAGATTCAAAGTTGAATGACACCTGAAACATTAGAATATGAGGTATTCAGGACTTAGGACATACTATTTATATCACCGGGCCTTTGGACTTAGGGAAAATAAAGATATGACCCCCGCGTGATGATAAAATAAATGCACGTGCTCTTCTATGAACCTAAGTGACTCAAAAAGTAACACTCAAATAGAAATGTAAAGAGTGACCTAGGTTTTTTATTAAAGTGGCAAATATTTAGGGCTTTCCTCAAACTTGAACTTTAACTAGGGTTGGCTAGATATGGGGAAAAATATTGATAAATTTGCAGGATTTTTTGTGGGTTTTCTGTAACAAAAATATCACAATCTTTTAACACTTATGCACACTTTAATTTTATAAAAATTTCACAAGATTGACATACTGAAAAATTGAAGTGCCAACACCTTTCTAGGGTTTAATGGATTTTTAGAGCATATCTCAACCTAGCACTTAGGGTTTTAACATTTTGATCAAAATTCAGGCCTTCAGGAGGAAAATTGCAAGAAATTCTCAAAACAATTATGAAAACTAAAAATACTACTAACATGGTCAATTTATTATTTGTCAATTACCTAATTTCCTAATACTAAGCATTTACTTAATTAGAATTGAGATTCTTGAAGTTGACTTGAGCCAATGAATGAGCTCTGTTAGGGATTTTTCTTGCATGAATCAAATTTTTGAAAGGTTACTTCAGACTATGCTTCTTGAGACTAATTCAAACAAGAGAAAGACCTAATTGCTAACTCTAAGGATTGGATAGGATAGTCCTTTGTTTTTGAGCTCCACATACTTAGGCAGGTATTACCGTATTACCTTCTAATGATTACTGATAAAAGTAAAGAGACAACAACAATATATGGAAAAAGTTGCAATGTATTTGTATTAAAATCAACTCGCTAATTACATTCAAAATTCAATTACTCAGAAGGTTAGACACATAACTTAGAAGTCTACTTCAAAGCAATTCTGTTCAAATTTTTCTATTATCTTTCAACTCTATCCCAAAAATGAGTCTTCAACTCTATTTATACCTCATTTCAACCATCTTGGAATTCCCTCATGAATGGGAATGAAACAAACTTCAGATGGTTGAAAACCCTAAACCTAAAAAGCATAAGAAATAAAGCAATAAAAGACAAAATACAATGAGCCCTCAGGTGGTGGAAAGACAAAATTATTTTGGCCTGTTCTACATCTTGGATCACTGATAACTAACACCTTTGTCTATGAGTATTCATGATAGCTACTGTTATAACAAGATATGGTGAATGCCATTCTGGCTAACTTACACCATTCTTAAATGATAGCTTATCATCCCTGTATTCTGAGCTCAAGTGTCAGGTACTCCATATGTCCTCCTTACTCATCATCCAAAATGTCCAAGTCAACTGCAGTGGATTTAACTTTCTTGGCCTTTGTTAGCTCATCCCATGTAGTTACTTCTTCCTCTGACAACCAATTGAAGTCTTGGATGAGCTGCAGTTGTGCTTTTTGTCTTCCCCACCTGGCATCTGTAATTTCTTTGACATCTGTTACAAACCTGGTGAGATCTATCTCTGCCTTAATAGCTTCATCCAGGGTTTTATTGAAGCTCTCCAAATCAACATTATTCCCCTCACCTAAAAATGCCTCCTTCCTAGGCAATAAAAGATCAGCATCTGACCTCCACTAATCAAGGCTCTTTATGGCTCCATCCCCATTCTTAATGGAAGGGATAAACTTGTTGGAACAGGAGCTGAGCATGGCTATCTTAGCCTCTATCAAATTTTCCTTACCCTTAAAAAGTGGTAATATGGCTTTGATTCTGTTTATCTCCTCACCAACCCTCACAACTATCTTTGGAATATCACTTCTCAAAGATTGAGCAAATGCCAATCTATCAAAAAGTGTTGTTCTGGTAGACCAAGTTCCATGATACCCGCTTAAAATTTGTACATAGCTATCCACTTCTTTCTGTAATTTTGGCAACTTTCCATAAGCATTAAAAACAAGATCAAATTTATCTTTAATTACATTTATTCTATGCTACAGAATATCTAACAGGGCCTGTAAGATGGCCTCATTCTTCTCCTCATTTATCTTTTCTATTGCAAGTTCTATAGCTAAGCCCCCCTCATGCTCAATTTGGACCCCTACATCACAGACCTCTATAAATGCCCTGGAATGATTTTTTAGAGTATTCATTTCATCTTTTAGCTCCTTCACAGTCTTATCTAGCAAATAATTCTTCTTTAGTTCCTCTTCAAACTTTTTTCTAGTTGCCACATAATCTCTGAATGTCCTAGCTAGCCTATTCTCCAAGTCCTCAACCACTGCTTTATTCATGGAGGATGCATGGTGTAAGAGATTTTCTATCTTTGATCTTGTAGTGTCCTGCAACCTCCATATTAATTGGCTACCCTGTGCGGTGTCTTGGATGTCAACTAATTTGGACTTACTAGATTCTGGGGCCACACACCATACTGCTAGTGTATTAGTGTCCATATTGAATATAGAACCCCTCATGAGTCCATCAGGGCCAAAAGCTTCATAAGCTACAGCTTTATCTTGCCTCTTGATTTGGTCAATTAGGAATGAGGACTCCAAGCCCCATCCAGGGATCAACAACATGCCACTTCTCTTTAGTAGATCTCTTGCCTCCTCCACACTTAATGTTTCACTGTTGGGATCATAGGCCTATAATTTTTCAATCATTTGAATAGTTTTTTCCTCTGATTCCCCTGGTTTCAAAGATAGTGTTAATTCATTGTACTTACCTCTAAAGAGAAAACTTTTAAACTCAACGGACTTGATGAATTCATCATCATCTATAAACTCTTTAGCTTGCATGACCCTGTCATCCAATCTAGCTGCAGCCAATTCTAACTTATCTATGGCCTTTTCTCCCTCATCTTCCATTGATGTCAAAATTTTTTGTCTTAAGTTAGCAAAGTAATGGCTATTACCTGGCAGGATTTGTAGTGCCTTTTGCCTTGCCTTTTCTGGTACATTCATCAAATTTTGTTTCTTTGATGGCCCCTGCTCAGATGTGGATGGCTCAGCTTGTTCTGTTTCTCCCATAAACTCCACATCAGGTTCAACTTCTTCAGGGTTTATTCTATCTTCCTCCTTCTCCTCAGGGATGTCTGACAATTTAGACATAATATCTTTGTAATTCTCTAAACACATTTCAATTTTATTCATGTATTTGAGATCAGGAAAGAAATCGGGGAAGGTAGGGTTTGCCTTTTTCAATTGTTCCTCTACCCTTACAATATTTTTCCATTTACAAGTTTTCTCTTGACAGGTAACTTTGCTAAAAATATTTCTAATAACATCCTCCTCTGCCATAGGCTGATTTAGAGCCAAATTGTGATTCCTCATTTCTCTCAATGCTCCTCTAACAAAGTCTTCAGGGTCATACATCCTTTCTTTACTATAGGGCAATCTGAATTGTCTGAGGAATTCATGGATTTGGTCCACAACATCTTTACCTATAGAGAAATCCCCTATTTGTAACCTTCTTATCAGAAAGGTTCCCTTATGTCTTTTAGGGCCTAAGTGCTCTCTATCCATCATGATAAGCTGCCACAAGAATTCTACTATTGCCAATCTTTCTGGGACAAATGTTGGCAGTATGTGTGGAGATTGAGGGCAAGCATACACTCTTATAAGAGTAAAATTCACAAAAAAAAACATATCACCCCAATTGTGCTTGATGTCATTCTCATAATTGTCATTGTCCATATTAAATGCTAAGGGTCTAAGCAATTTTCTAACAAGTAAAGGAAATCTATCCCTCACAATACCTAACATGTTCATTACTGGATCCACAAAATCACTAAAAAAAGTAATGGAATTAGAGAAAGGGTAAGTTCTATCCCATATCCTGGTCCATAGCTGAACCGGAATAGTTCCTCCCTCATTCTCGGTCCAATCGATGAACCCTAGGTTGATGTAGCCAATATTGAAATAGAGGATCAGGTGCATCAGCATGGAGTAGTGATTGAACTTGAAGCTTTTCAAATCAGTCTTCACATTTATCAACTCAGAGTGCATTACATTGATTATGTGCTTCACATAATCAAACTCTTTGTTGGTGTACTAATCCTAAACATCTGTAGCCATGACAAAAATGTCAGCAGTCACTGTCAAACCTCCATCTAGTCTAAGAACTTTGTGTAGACCATAGATGGTATTCTGGAAATAGGTAAAGAAAAGCTCAATATCAAATGAATCTGCAACCTTCTTGGGTAACAATATTGCCTCTTTGATTTCTCTATGAATATGCCTCCCCATAACCTTTCCATGGTAGTAATTTCTATGTCTATTAAATAGGGCCTCCTCTCCTGCTAGGTCAATATCCATGCTCATAGGTCCCTAAAGGTTGAAAGCTTGAGTAAAAGATGCTCTATCTAACATGCAGAGTATAGATTTGTCATGCCTGTGGAAAGCTTGTGTCACTAGATTGTATGCTTGAATTAGTGCTTTCATGAGGTCTACATCCAAAAATACCTCAGGTACTATCAACTTTTCCAAGTCCCTCTCCCATGGGTTTGAAACAGGAGGGCCTCTAATTCTATTGTTATAGAAAAACATGAAGAGCTCATACCCAGTTGTGTTTGGGCATTCAGCATCCCTAAAGAATGCATAAGGGTCCCTCCATTCATAAGCATTAGCTGATTGCAAATTTGAGGATCCAGGCAATAGTTTCATCCATTCTTCAACGTATATGTTTGGCCTCTTTGTTCTTGAATGCACAATGACACTCTTTTCTGGTACTGCAACAACATCAGAAGATCCTTGTTCTGCCATTCTTTGAAGTACTAAACTCTCTGGTTTCTCTTCAACTCTGGAAATTATGGATGCTCTGAAGTGTGAACTATATTTAATAATAATAAGTAACAAGTAACAAGAAACTCATAAGTACAACCAAGGTACCAGCACCAGGCCACCTACTATATTAAAAATTAAAATCTCAATGTCTCATCAAGCACAGTCACACACGCATGAAATTAGTAATTACCTTTTTCAGAATTTAAATAAGTGTCACTGTCAACGGTACATCTAAGTTTCTAAATTTCTAACCCTAGGTCCCTAATACCCTATCTCAACTTAGGCTAAATTGCTACCTGCAAATCAGGGGCCTTGGCCCTTAGCCATTAAACTGACCATAAAAATGAAACCTTGAGATGTTACGACATAGCCTGGCATGTCGCATGAATGATGACACTTGTACTTCCCAAGTTGAAAGTTCCCACTTTCCACGTGGGCCGTGGCATCAGCATGCAACTTAGTCTTTGTCAAAATGTCTCTCACTTTTCAACCCCTTACAAGGTTACGCAACAGCCATGCGTTACTTCGGAACCCCTAACCATCATAATAAATTAACCGTTGAGAAGCTACGAAACAGCCAGGCGTAACTTCGGAACCATCATAATAAATTTAAGTTTTAAATGATGAGAAGCTACGAAACAGGTAGGCATAACTTCGGAACACATCACCATATTAAATTAAATGTTGAGAAGTTACAAAAAAGCCAAGCATTACTTCGAAACCCCTAACCATCATAATAAATTAACCGTTGAGAAGTTACGAAACAGCCAGGTGTAACTTTAGAACCATCATAATAAATTTAAGTTTGAAACATTGAGAAGCTATGAAACAACCAGGTGTAACTTTGGAAAACATCACCATATTAAATTAAACGTTGAGAAGTTACGAAACAGCCAAGTATTACTTCGGAACCCATAACCATCATAATAAATTAACCGTTGAGAAGTTATGAAACAGCCAGGCGTAACTTCGGAACCATCATAATAAATTAAAGTTTTAAACGTTGAGAAGTTATGAAACAGCCAAGCGTAACTTCAGAACCATCATAATAAATTAAAGTTTTAAACGTTGAGAAGCTATGAAATAGCTAGGTGTAACTTTGGAACCATCATAATAAATTAACATTTTAAACGCTGAGAAGCTATGAAACAGCCAGGCGTAACTTTGGAACACATCCCCATCATATTAAATTAAACATTGAGAAGTTACGAAACAACCAAGCATTACTTCAGAACCCCTAACCATCATAAATTAACCATTGAGAAGTTACGAAATAGCCAGGCATAACTTCGGAACCATATAATAAATTAAAGGTTTAAAAGTTGAAAAGCTACAAAACAACCAGGTGTAACTTTGGAACCATCATAATAAATTAAAGTTTTAAATGTTGAGAAGCTACGAAATAGCTGGACGTAACTTCAGAACTAGTAACACTATTTGAAAAAGAGTCATTTCACTTCTCATTGTTTCATTTGTATACTACTATACAGTATTACTATTTAATTCAAAAACTGGTATACAATATATTATATACATAATACTGGTAACTTAAACTGATTCACTGATTCAACATTTCATTGAAGTTCTGAATGGCTGTGGACCAACCGTTTTCAAAACCAAAATGAAAACTACATTCGATTATTTTGTATTTACAAATTACAACTTACAAGTAACAATTAACAAAAAAATTCGTAACGGTAAGCCTTAAGATCCACATTGCACAAAGAAAAAAATATTAGTCAGATTAGTTGATGCACAGAGCAGCAAATAACAGGATCATCTGATTCATCTCCTCCTGGAATGCCTCCTGGTTGAAGCCATGATCATCAAAAATGGCGTGCATCTCCACCTTGTCATGTTCTACTTCAAGTTCGAACATGTCACTCAAGTAACCAGCGTAACTGGTAGCATGATGATGATCCCTTGCTGCAGACATTAGATGACTGAGGACATCCTGTTGAATCTCCTCCTCCATATCCAAAGTTGGTTAGATAACAGGTTCTGGGTTCTCATTTGATGATCCCTCAACTACTGGAAGACCCATTCTGTGAAAGCATCGAGAAAATACAAATAATCACCAACTTGTCATTGAAATTTAGAAATTTAGAAAGCTCCTATGCTGAATGCTTTGCAATTCCACTACCGAGGAGTATATAAAGAAAATAATCACCAACTTGCTAGCCGCAATAAATTTTGAAGGAATGTTTCACGTTAGGTGGTAATTCAAGATAAAATTAATGAATATCGGTAAAGAAAAATTGCAGACATTGTAATGTCCTGCGTAACTTGGCTCCAAAGTCGAAAAGAAGAAGAATAAATGTTGAATCAAAGCTCATATCTCCCAAAATTATCTTTTTTAATGTCTAATCAAAATCTTGGCCTAGATAATGGATAATTGTACCACTCAAGTTACGCAAACAGTCGGCGTTGCCTTAGAACCACCATATCCTAGATGCGATTTTAAATTTTGAACTGACAACTTGGCAGCCGCATTAAACTTTCATGTAATGTCACTTGGCTCTGAAAAGAAAGATAATGAATGTTTACGATTTTAATCAAAATCTTATCGATGTCAACTGCAACCTACCAGCATAACCGCTAAAGTCACGCACGTCGTCAACTTGACCATTACGTATCTTCGTAACTGTCAGCATCGACCCTCCTTTTAGCCTACCAAAACTACACACGCACCACACTGTTACCAGTCACCACAACTATTCGCCAATTTATATTTTTTATAATATAAATACTCTTTTATATTTGCGAATTTATATTTATTATAATATAAATACTATTTTCTATTCGCTAATGTATTTTTTTTATAATATAAATACTATTTTATATTCACCAATTTATATTTTTGTAGTTATAAATATTGTTATATATTCGCCAAGATAGTCCCACCTACTTTCAAGGAGCATCAATGATTTGCCAATTTAGATTTTTTTTTTCTTTGAAAATAAAATAATTTCGCCAAAAAAAAAAATTTCCCTTCTCACTTTTGCCACTTTTTTACACCTTTCTTAAAGGGGGGGTTTCTTAAAGATTACCCTACTTTCAAGAACTTCGATGATGTCCTTTATAGGATTTAGAGAGTGATGAATGGGGGCATAATCTTTTCTTTGTTTTCTTCTTGTATGTGAAAATCTAACAACTTTGAAAATTTTGGATTGAAATTGTGTTCGACTATAAGAGCCTCTATCTCGAATTGGATGGCCATGCATACCTCAACCATTGATACCCAAAAAATTCAAGGAAGTTTGATCTAACTATTGTCTTTTTGAGTGAGTTCTTTTTCCTATTGTGAAATGCGATCTTGCCTAAGGATGTGAATGATAAAGGGTCACTATGAGTAATTCACATTGGTTTTAGAATGATCTCTCGACTATTTGATGTGTTTGTAATGCAAGGCGTATTCTGGTCATCACAACGTTTATGTTTTGATGCTTATAAAAATTCCTATATCAAAATGGACATGATATTTAGGTCATCCTGGCATTTGTGCCTTGGTGCTTATATCTAATCTAACATTCCAAAAAACAAAATCAATATTCATATATCCATGGTTTCCTAATCAGTGGGTGTTGTATTGATTCCTACACATACAAATTGATATTCATATGTCTATGGTTTCATAACTAGTGGGCATTGTATTAATTTATCTGGTTACCTAAAAATTCAATGATGACAAACAACTGACACATGATCAATGACTAGGTCCTAGGTCTTAGGTTGCATTTCATTCTGCATGTTTCTTTGCATTTTGCACTTTGCATGATTTCACAATGGATACAAACTTCAACACTTAAATGATTCTTCAATCACATCTTCAAATATAACAAAAGTTGAATCTCACATGAAGGTTCCTCCAATGAAACAGTAAGTAGAATCCTTTTTCAGGATCAAAATCAAAATCTGAGATTGTTTATATTATTCACTACTTGCATAATCAACCTTCAATCATCACAAAAATCTAGAATTCAACTTAACTGATTATCTTACATCAAACTCTCAAAATTTCAACTTGGTCAACCATGGTCAACTCATGGTCAAACCTAGTCAAACTTGGTCTTCTGGACCTCCAAATGATGTAGAATGCATTCTCGAACATGTATAATCACTTCTCACATCAATTAACATGCTTCTAAACTATTCAACGCTGAATTTTCTTATTAGATTTCAATTTTAATCCCAAAGGGGGCATGGTATCACACATCATTCAAAGTCTGTAATCTAAATTTTGAAATCATATCTTTCCTAAGTAATCAAGACAACAACCATGTCTAGTTGTTGATTCATCAAAAAGACCTCATCACTTGGGGCAAATCAATCATCGCTCGGGGCATATCATATTCATCGAGATCCATATCAATCTGGTATTCTCTTAATCTTGTAAATTGTATTAGTTTTTGTAACTATCGGTTCAATTGTGTTATTTCCTTGGTTCTTCAGAAACTAAAGGGTTCAAATGTGATACCAATGTGATTCTTATAGACAATTGGGTGTAGAATCGGTCACTTGCTTCTTTTGCAATCATAAGGTTCAGAATCAGGTGTTTTGACACTTTTTCGCAATCATCAGTTCATTGCTGTTATAGTTAACATTATCTTTAGTCATTTAGGACCTATCATCTTCATATCAAGTTCAATTAGCTTCTGTCTCATATCAATTTCAATTTCAAACATCAGTTTCAACATCATACACAGATTGTCTTTGAACCACTGCGCTTCGCACAACAATTCAAAGAGGGGCAAAATGTAATATCCCAAAAATGGACTATAGGTTCATTAACCTCTTATATTGACACATCGAACAAAATCAACATCGAAGTCCTAACCAAAGGCACATCTGAACATTATCGAATCCTAATTGATCATCTCAAATTCTACATCGGAGAATATTTCTAGTAATATTTTGAATTATCTTAATTATCTTTAATTTAATGATTATTTGGCAATAAATCTTATTTATCCTAAAGTTTGATTAATTGAATATTCTGAATATTTAATTAATTAGATTTAATATTGCCACTTAATTATTTAATTGGATTTAATTATATTTATTCCTAAATTAAATTATTCCATTTTGACAATAAATCAAATATCCTATGACTAATTGATTAAATTCTTATTTAATTAATTAATGTCAATTGTCAAATTTAATAATATAGTTTTTGGAATAAAAGTTTGATTTAATAATTGATTAACCCATAAATCAATTATTTTATTTTGAAAATCAGTTAAGTTGAGGATAAATCACTTTATTTATTTAATTCATGATTAATTGTGCACATCCAAAAAGTAGTTGAACTCTAAATCAGAAAATTAATTCAAGTTGTTTTAAAAATAAACTCAACTCTCTTTTGAGTTAAAAGTTGATCTCAACTTCTGATTTAAATCAAAAAGCTTTTTTTTTGGTGAGTTAACTATTTTTTATTCCTTGTTGACTCAAAAATTATCAAGAGTGATTTATGGCTTTTCCCATGCACCTCCAAAACCCTAGATTTCTATAAAATCAAGGCTTTAGCTCTTCACAAATCATCTCACAAGTTTGCATACTTACTCTGCCAAAATCAATCTCAGAATTTGCAAACTTATGCTGGTGAATTGGTATCTAAAGAATTGAAGCTTCTTTTGTGAATCAACAACCTTTGTGAGATCATTCATATTTAGTATATCATTGTTAGATTAATTGTATTGCATATCAATTTTTCATATAGATTAGATTTCATATCATTTTTCATCTTATTACATCTAAAATCCAAAAAAATAGATTAATTTGCATCTAATTCATATCTAGATTCTGCATTCAAATCTTTCATTTAGGTGTCATCAAGGTCACTGATCTCAGTCCAATCTAAGAATACATACTCGCATCTATTAGAAGGTAGTAAATTGCCTGGTTAGATTAGTTTTCATTTCATTTGCATGATTTTGATTTCAGCTAACCTCTAATGTTTTACTGAAGTGTTGTGTCTACAACTAGGTACAAAATTCACACACACAAGAGGTGGCATAGTGAGCATAACACCTTTCACTTGCCAACCAGAAAGGCCATGATTACCTTGGAGGATGTCTATCGGATCCTTCGAGTGCCTAGCCATGAAGATCCAATGAGTATAATCATGTTTATAGATGTTCATTGATGTATAGTTTCCATATGATAGAAATTAACATGATTGTTTATTGGCATAGGTATACTATGATCAGGATCTGACTGAGGGACAAAAGGTCATGTAGGACATGTTCCAAGATGTTACCTTCATCGATAGACACCTCAGCTAGGATCGGTTGATGGAGGAGTATGGCAGAGATTTCCTGGTTTTGTGTATAATGTGCTCTATAGTAGCACAGTCACCGATTATCGATAGGAGAAAGAGAGGGTTCCCATTGGGATGGGGTAGGTTGGTTGCAGATCTAATAGCACACCCAAGATGGATGGCATGGGGCCCAACCATCCTAGCTGACATGTACCATGAGCTCCATGAGATCAGCTATAGGGAGAGAAGGACTTGGGAATGCGGTGTGGTCTTAGCGCAGGTATGGGTGTGGAAGCACATTGCCGTTGTGCACCCACATGTGCAGCCTAGGGAGCGAAGATGCCCCCATATCTATAGGTACACACAATTTCTCAGCCATCCACATAGCGAAGATGTGGCATATTACCAGAGGTTACTGGAAGATCTCACATCATTTCAATGGAGACCATACAGGGCTTGTGAGCAGTGGGGTGATCGAGAGTAGGAGCTAGGATACATGTTATGAAGTCGGCCACTAGTAGGTCGACACTCTAAGATAGTAGAGTGCTTCATGATCACTCGGGTCTAGAGATAGTTTGGATGATAGCAGAGGGTGCCCACAAAGACCACTACCTATGCTCGGGTTAGGGATGAGGAGGGACAAGGATGGCTGCTGATGCTAGACTACCAACAGGTAGTATAGGATACCACAGGTATATGTAGGGAGCCATGGGACTATCTCCTAGACAGGGTAGATGCAGGTGCAGATGCAGCCTATAGGGTAGAGAGACACAAATATCCATTCCCATGGTTTATTGTACCTGATGCATAGTCGGTGACATAGGGTGGTGATGGGGATGATGAAGATGGGGGAGACAAAGGAGGTGGAGGGAGATTTAGGGAGATAGGATAGGGGTCTTGATCTAGTGGCCAAAAGTTGTCACAGAGATAGGTTATTGATGATGAGGGAGATGATGTGGTGAGACCAGCTCGCCAACAGCTAGATGCTGGGTAGGATCAGCCTATAGGGGGAGGAGGAGAGGATCTCAGGGTGAGGATCCAAGCTTTGGAGATAGAGGTGCAGTAGCTGAGGATTACCATTTCTATGAGAGATCAACAGCTGACAAATCTGTGAGCTGAGATAGATCAGTGGGAGAGAGAAGCATAGGCTGCACAAGCTGCATACTATCATGGTCTCTACATACAAGTTGTACCTAAGGGATAGAGAGCACCATCTACTTCAAGAGGGTTGGCAGATCTGACATGGTATCTGAAAAAGTAGCAACACCACCTCCACCACCACCACATGATGGAGGGAGTCAGACTTAGGGCTAGGATGATAGATGTGTAGAGACATATCTTGGGACATTATCCAGATTTTAGATCCCACATTGTATTTTGTATCATGACATTTATATATATGAGATTTACTAGATGTTCGATATATCTTGTGTGTTTGTCCCACTTGTGATGGATGTTTCAGTTTGATATTGTCTTGTCATATTGCTCAAAATGTATGATGTATATGCTCATGTATAATCTCTCTCATAGATGTATGTTTAGCTCTCATGTTTCTGAAAATGATCTCTTTAGAATATAGATATGATGATAAGATTAACCCCTTGTGATGATAGGAATAGGATTTGATGTAAAAGACAAGGAGTGAAAGAAATGATCGAGAAGAAATGAAAGGTGAGAATAGTTGACCAAAAAGTCCATGAAAGATGAAAGGAGAGCTCTCTCCATATACAAAATGCAAAACTAAACTAACATGAACCTAAATAATGCAAGCTACTATGAAAAGTAGTTTACTTGCAAGGTCACAAAGCTTATTAGACTCTAATATTCTTCATTGAGTGTTATTGGTAGCATCACAAGATCATACAATGCACACTAGTATGACTATGTGAATTTGAATATGATCTATATCAGATAGATATGTGGGAATCCCACCTAGGCACCAAAGACATATAGGTCAAGATGACTAGTGCAGTGAGATTTCCTAAGTTTAATATGGCAAGATTATACTCGCATCGAGACACAAGGAAAGTCAAGATGGCTATAAGTATGCACTTGTGAAAACAATCAAAGATAATACCTTGTAGACCCTAATGTCAAGTGGAACAAGCATAAATGCTAATGACAGTTAGGACCAACAAAATATACCCAAAAGTAAAAAAAGCAATAAAACATGATCTCATGCCCCCAGTCTTCTAGCTCGGCATCATTGAAAAATATTAGGGAGAGAACACTCATCAAAGAAATCATCATAGACAACACACAAAGAAATAAAGTCAAACAAGTCTCAGCAAGTCATGTGTTTAAGTGCGTGTGTGTAGGTCATAGAGTCAAACTTTGAGTATCACATTTGCTAGTGAGAAATACCATATCATGCTAGACTGCGGGTGAGATATCTCATAAGTTTTAAGAAACACTTGACGCTAGGGTAGTGTTGAAAAACATAGTTGGGGTGGTGTTGAAAAATATCATTTGCAAGGATGTCGTAAAGACCAACGCATCCTAGAGACCAAAGCTAACACAGTGATACCCCATAGACAAAGACAAAGACCAATTCCAGACCAAGGCAACAAGGTCAAGGCATGAGCAAGAAAGGGTAAGTGTCGAGGACACATGCTAATAAACAAGGGTGTACAGGGCTCAAGTAGCACCTATTTCCAGGTTTTCACCACTTGGAGAATTTTTTTGATTTTTCAATTTTTTTGTATTTTTGCTACCAAGGTGCCTGTTTCTAGGTTTTCACCAAGGAATTTTTTCTATTTTTTTTGAATATTTTGCATTTTTTTATTTTTTTGTATTTTTTCAGGACTTTATATGCTTTTTAGGATTTTTTCAGCATCATATATAAATTTTTTTGGAATTTTGTCAGGATCAATAAATATATAGACATCATGGATAGATCTTCTTGAGGTGCAAAACATTAATAGGCTCAGGGAGCTATTCTCCCTCTACATTAGACAACAAGTAAGCACTTGTCCCAAAAGTAGTAGTAATAATGTATGGTCCATGCCAATTAGGTTCAAATTTTCCCTTTTGCTCTCTATGTTGTTGGTTCTTAGGGTTTTCTCATAAGACAAAATCTCCCACTTGAAATTCTCTACGGTGAACCTTTTTGTTGAATGCTTTGGACATACATTTTTGGTAGACCCTCATGTGATCAAATGATGCTTTATGCTTTTTATCTAGAAGTTCTAATTCTTGAAGTCTCATGGTGTGGTAGTCTTCATATGTAACTAGACCTTTGAGAGAGACTCTAAGTGAAGGAATCTCCACCTCTAAAGGTAACACTACTTCAACACCATAAGTGAGGGAAAAAGGAGTAGCCCCAGTTGGAGTATGAATACTCATTCTATAAGCCCATAAGGCTGGATTTATCTGTAGATGCCAATCTCTACCATTCTTGTGAACTGTTCTATGGAGAATCTTAAGAATGGTCTTATTTGAAGCCTCTGCTTGTCCATTTCCTTATGGGAAGTAAATGGAGGACCAATGTTGTTTTATCTTGAATTTATTGTAGAGATGTTTAAGGTCCTTGTTTTAAACTGACCTCCATTGTTAGTGATTATTTTAGAAGGCACTCGGTACCAATAGATGATATGGTTTAAAATAAATAGAGAAACTATCTTTCTTGAGGCAACAAAAAGTGGGACAACTTCTACCCATTTGGTAAAGTAATCAATAGCAGTGATAATGAACTTGTGTCCACCTGATGAGTTGGGATGAATCTGCCCAACAAGGTCAAAGGCCCAGTGCTAAAATGGCCAATGAGAAATAGAAGGAATAAGCTCCCTGCCTGGAGCATGTATGAGGTTACCATGTTTCTGACACTTTTCGCATGATTTATCAAAAGCTACTGCATCTGTCTGCATGGTAGGACAATAATACCCATCCCTAAGCAACCTTTGAGCCATGGAAAGACCATTAGAATGTCCTCCAGAAATGCCCTCGTGAATGTTAGCTAACACTTGGTCAAATTCATCCTTTTCCAAGCACCTAAGAAGTGTCCCATCTAAACCCCTCCTCTCTAGATCACCAAAGATAAGGGTATGGCAAGAGGCATTTCGGGTCAAGTTTCTTCATTCAAAATGGTTGAAGGTTTCAGGAATAATGCCATCACAGAGATATGAGTAAATGACACCATAGTGGGATGACTCGTGGCCAACAAGGGTACAAACAACTTGGCTTTCTTGGGAGTCATAGATGGGGTAGCGTAGCTCTTCCACTAGGAATTTGAATCTAGACTCATGTTGTTCTAGCTGAAGAAGTGAAGCCAATGTAGCCATAGCATCAGTTGCTTTATTCTTTGCTCTAGGGATTTGTTGAAATGTAACAAAGGTGAAATATCATCTCAATGAATCAACCATTTTCTTGTAGGGTACCAATTTTTCATCCTTTTTTTGGTATTCTTCATTAACTTGGTTGATTATTAATTGTGAATCCCCATATATATGCAGTTCTGTGATTCTCCATTCTATTGCCAGTTTTAGTCCATTTGTCAAGGCCTCATACTCAACAATGTTATTTGTACATGGGAATAATAGTTTGTAGGACTTAGGGATTGTGTACCCATGAGGAGAAACAAATAACACTCTTGTTTTTGAACCATTTTGCATGAAAGAGCCATCAAAGAACATTCTCCATGTTCTTGCAGTCATGTACATTATATGCTCATCTAGAAATTCAATTTGAATAGGCATGTTGTCTTGGATTGGAAAATCAACCAATTGATCTGCAATGGCTTGTCCTTTTATAGGTTTACACTCAACATACTCTATGTCAAATTCTGATAAGATCATCATCCACTTAGCAAGTCTACCTATGAGAGCAACCTTACCAAGAAAATATTTGAGAGGATCAATTTTTGCAATGAGGTATATTGTATGTGCAAGCATGTAATGTTGCAACTTTTGGGAAGAAAACACCATTGCAAGGCAAGATTTTTCAATACTAGTGTAGTTAACCTCATATGACATGAGTACGACTAATGTAGTATATAGCCCTTTCTTTTCCAATGTCATTAAGTTGAGCCAATAATGCCCCCAAGGAAGATTCTATTGCTGAAACATACAATATGAGTGGTTTTTGTGGGATAGGAGGAATTAAGATTGGAGGATTAGCCAAGTATTGCTTGATTTGGTCCATACTTTTCTGACAATCCTCATTCCAGACACATTTAACCCCTTTGTGCAAATTTTTATTAAAGGGTTGAGCTCTATTAGCCAGTTGTGAAATGAACCTCCTTATAGATTGAAGGCATCCCTGGAGACTCCTCATTTGACTAATGTTTTTGGGAGGTGGCATATCCAAGATTCCTTGAACTTTCTCTGGGTCCACCTCTATTCCTTTGGCTGAAATGATAAATCCTAAAATTTTTTCAAAGGTGACTCCAAATGCACACTTTTTGGGATTTAATCTGAGTTGAAACTGCTCCATGCAATCTAGAATGACTTCTAGATAACCTATGTGTGTATCCCTTTTTTTAGATTTTGCAAGGTGTCATCCACATAATCTTTCATATTCTTATGCATCATGTCATGGAATATAATTGTCATAGCTCTTTGGTAAGTAGCTCTTGCATTTTTTAATCCAAATGGCATGATGTTCCAACAATAGGTTCCCCATGTGCAAGTGAATGTAGTCTTTTCTTGGTCTTCAGGAGCTATTTTGATTTTAGTATACCCAGAAGAACCATCCATTAATGAATAGATCTCATAACCCACAGTCATGTCCACTATCATGTCTATGTTTGGAAGTGGAAAATCATCCTTTGGGCATGCTTTATTAAGATCTCTAAAATCTGTGCAGATGCGAATGGACTTGTCATGTTTAGAAATTGGTACAATATTGGATATCCATTCAGCATAATCAATGACTCTTATAAATCCTGCACTGAGGAGTTTGTTTAATTCAACTTTGACAAGAAGGACTATGTGAGGATGTATTTTCCTCAATTTCTATTTCACTGGTTTTATACCTCAAGCTATGGACAAGTGATGCATAATGAGATTAGTGTCCAACCCTAGCATGTTTGAGTAAGTCCAAGAAAAATTAATCTTCTTGCTTTGCAGGAACTTGGTATATGCCTCTTTTTCTTGTGTTGATAGAGACTGAGCCAAATGCACTATTTGTGGAGCCTCTTCTATACCCAAATTAACTAGCTATGTACATTCAACAAGCACTAAAGATCTATCTTGAAAGTAGCTTGGGAGATGATCAAGTACCTCATCCTTAGGAACCTCAGAGAGGTTTTCACCCTCAGATATGTCCTTTATTTTTACTTTTTTCGGTTTTGACACCATCGCATAGTGGTTTTTGAAATCAAAACTCTTATTTTCTTTTCTTTTCTTTTCATTTTGTGACTAAGGTACTTGATATTTGGTTCTATCATGCTTGTAGTTGGTTCTTCGATGGGAGAGACTATGGGCTCAAGGGCATTTAAGTAAGTCATTTTGGAAAGTTAAAAGTGGAGGCTCTAGATAGCATTGAGACCAATCAATTAGGTGAGGATTGGCAAGGGGTAGGTCAATGATGAGTTCAATGTTGTGAATATGGATGGTATCATCTCTGGTGATTGTAGAGTCAGGATCTGTCAAGTATCCCTCTAAGGTACCCAAATCAGGATTCATCCTACTGAGCAAAACATTGTCCACTAAAGTGACTTGTAGATTTGAATCCACTAATCCTACACTAGACTCGTTAGCTACCTCATTTTGGGTACTATAAGTATGGACAACATCAATGTCCATGTCAACTGTAGAACAATCAGAGAGAGATTCCCATTCATACTCATGTGAGTCCGTATTTGAATCCCCACTGGGATGTTTACACCAAGCATGTTTACGATGTCTGTATGTAGAAACTGTAATGTCACCAAGGGTAACACCTTCTTGAATGCCATTCATGTATTGATGTTCTTGAATAGGATCCTCAACAGTGGATTCTTCTTGTTCTAGGTTTGAAACTGTTGGATGGGCAACTAGAATATCTGAATCTCCCCAAAGGAGATTAGTGGCAGGGATCCAATCTTCACACATGTCCTACTAATTTATCAAATTAGGTATGTAGTTTGATTCATCATCACTATCCATCACAGCAAGGATAGGAGAAAATTTCTTATCATGACTTTCAAAACCTAGGCCAACCATTTTTTTAGATCTGCGTCAAAAAAGAGCATGATCAAGTGGTTCAGCTCTAGCATCTAATCTGTGACTGAGAGGACCATGACCTGGATAGCCTATATTTTTGACAAGAGTGTACCCTCTTCCATATGTCTTAGGGGAGGGAGAGAAGTTCTCATTATGCATGTATTTGTCTTCTCTATAGATCCAGTCCTTGATAGTCACCTCTTCTTTTTCATCTTGGATGGGCACTAAGAACTCTACAAATGTATCAAACAGAGTCATGGCTAAAGATGAAGGATGCATCTCTTGTGAAGGTTTGCCATAGGATCAAGGTGAGACTAGTAGTTTTGTAAAGGAGTCAATTTGATACCCCCCCATACCAAGGTCTATGGACTTGAACTTATTCTTGCATTGTGCTAGAGTTGCATCAAAATCCTCTACTTCTCTGTTGAGAGGAACATGAGTCCCGGCTGAAATTGCATTTACAGATAATGTGCTATCCCTGGGTATACAGACTTCTACTCCATTATAGGGGAACTTAACACATTGGTGGTAGGTGGATGGTACTACTTGCATGTCATGGATCCATGGTCTACCAAGTAGGATATTATATGCTAGAGGACTAGCATCAACAATTTGGAACAAAATGTCCTTTTCAATAGGGCCAATCCTGACAGGAAGGATGGCCAAGCCCTTGGAGCTTCTCTCTACCTCATCATAGGCTTTTATGGTAATTTTCTTCTAGGTATCAATAACTTGCTCAGAATAACCTAGTATCTTCAACAGACTCAAGGAACAAATGTCGAGCCTGGGACCCCCATCAACCAACACACGCTTGACATGGGTCTTGTGATTCATGACTTCGATATCAAGGGAAATATTATGTGGATGGCTCAAAGCTTTGTCATCTTCTTTTGAGAATGTGAGGTAATGAGGGTTGGCAAGGTGGTTAACCATGTTCTGGAATTGGTCAATATCTATATTGTTAGGAACATTGGCTGCATGCAAAGCATCCTCAAGGATACGCTCATGTTTTGGAGACAATTCCAAGAGTTCAAAAATTAAGATTTGAGCTGGCGTTCTTTGTAACTGGTCAACAAGATTGTAGCTCATTTCAGGGTTGACTGATGATTTGGTGGTGACATTCTTGGATGTCACTTTCTTGGGTTTGTTGGACTAGTTGGAACTAGGACCTCTAATAACCACAGGACCTTGGCTTTGACTTCTAGTAATAGCGTTAAGATCTTGGGATGACCTTTGAGAGTGAGGACCCCTAAGCACCACCATAGGTTCTTCATCAAATATAGGAGGAGAGCCCACATCATAACCATAAGGATCTTTGTCTCTCATCATGTTAACACTTTCCTCGACAACCTCAAGCATATTGACCACATTTTCTTCACTTGTGTAGGTATAGTTGATTTTGGCCTTGCCATTCTTGGGTTTAGAGGTTTCCCCCTTTTCATATTTGGGTAAAGGCTCCTTGAATTCCTTATGGTTTGCATTGGTATTCAGCCCATCAATCTAAAGTTTGCCACTCTCAATAAGATCCTGAATAAGGTGCTCAAGTTTCCAGAAATTTTCGATGTCATGTCCAATGCCATTGTGGAATTTGCAAAAAGCTTTTTCATTCCACCAATGTGGCTTAATGTTAGCTATGCGGAAATTTGTTGGATCTTGTGGTTGTACAAGGTTATTAGCAATAAGCATCTTAAAAACATCCTCATAGGAGTCACCCAATTTAGAAAATTGTCACCTCTCCTTTTTAGGCTTATCCTGATACTTCGATTTATGCTCTTGTTAGTTGGAGGATGTGTTGAGCTTCATAGCTTGGACTGCACTAGATAAATGGAGGACTCCTTGATCCTTGGGTTGGGAAGAGTCCACAACTCCATCATTGACTACTTTCTTGTTCTTTTTCTAGTGTGAGTGCTTACCTTTGTCCTTATTAGCATTGCTAGTATTTTGACCATTGTTGGTATTGCTATGTTTGGTCAAAATGTCTTGCTCTTTCAAGACATCCTCAATTCGACATGCGGTTTCGACCATAGTGTCAAAGGAATCAAAGACCATCTTCCAAACCTCATAGTGCATTTCAAGCACCAAATTGCTAACAATGATATCAATCCTTTCATGCTCAGGGATAGTCCTAGAATAGCGAGAGCACAATCATCTCCACCTTTGTAAGAAGGTAACAAAGGATTCCCCTTAGTTTTGTTTCAAATTTCACAAGTCTAACATAGTGACTGATCTTGACAAGTTGTATGAAAAATGTTGAACAAATATGTGGACAAGTTCCTTGAAAGTTTTGATGGGAGGGGTTATGTTGGTAAACCACTCCATGGCTTGGCCCTTGAGAATCCTTGGAAATAATCTCATAAGATAGGAGTCATCTTGGTGAAACTCAAAACTCATGATGTAGAAATGATGCACATGATCATGTGGGTTGCCATTGCCATCATACTTGTCATACTTGGGGATTTCAACTTTTCTAGGAAAATCCTTCATACTAACACTTCTGTCAAAAGGATTGGGACAAATAGAATCAAGTGAAAAGGAACTTTTAGGTGCTAACACCTTTTCCATCATACGCTTGAGTTGTTTGATCTCCTCTTCTTGAGAGGGTCCTTGTTTCTTGATTCTCCTATCCACATCAAAGTTGTAAGGGACTCTGGCACCCTTATTAATCAAGCTCTCTAAGAACCTATCCTTGTTTTGATCAAGATACTTCTCCACATATTGTTGGAATAGTGGCTCTTGTTGTATCCTCATAAAATCTTGATCATCAAAACTCACACTACTTCCTCCATGTTGAGAGCCATGATGCGCTTGTTGGGAGGGTTGTCTCAAGTTCCTAGGAGGTGTTTGTCTCATATGTTGTCAAATTATCCTTCCTCTAGGACTAGGAGATCTTGAAGGGGTCCTTGGCCACCTTCTGCTTCTTAGATTTCTTGAGGGAATAGATGGTGGAGATTTGTTTCCACTATTGGTACCCCTATTGTTGAATTGGTCATTGAGTTGCTGGGCTAAAAGCCTATCTTGTTCTTCTTAGAATGCTTTTCTTTTCAACTCTAACAAGGCTTGTTGCTCCACCTCTAGGAGTCTAAATCTTTCTTCTTTAGTGGCTTGTTCATCCAAAAAAGCTTTCTTTTCATGCTCAATCCTTTTAAGCCTCTCATTTGCATATCTTGAGGTTGTTTTGAGCAGAGAGTTGGGCCTTGAATGTTTGAACAAGTCATTAGTGAATGCTGCATTCACATGAGCATCACCAGATTCATTATTTTGGTCTTCATGTTGTGACCATGCATCTTGGTGAGCTCTCCCATAATGTCTTTCAGCTCTTTGATGGGTGTCTTAATATCTTGAGTTAATAATGGGCGATTCAGGTTGATTGTCATCACCAAATAGCATGTTATCCCTATCTCTTTGGAAAATTTCATCAAGAGTTTGATCCATAGCTTCTCTCTCCTTTCTAGTCATGGTGTAACTCATGTCCATATCTGATTGAGAAGGTGCTAAAGAGGTACTCAACTCACTAGGATTTCTCTTTGGGTCAAACCAAACTTTAGACTCACTCCTAGGTGATTGATCAAAGACAGGTTCCTTTCCCTTTTTCTTTTGATGAGTTTGGACTAAGGGTAACTGATCAAAGACAACTTGAAGTTATTTTCCTTGACTAGCTTGGTACCTTATCATAACCGGCATGAAAGAAAAAGACCCTTGGTGATAAGATGACCTTACAAAATGTCAATACCAAACTAGAATAGTAAAAGTGTTCAATTATCCAAAAAGAGATGGTGAGATAGAAAGCTGCAAAAGGTGTAAACCAACACTACCATAGAGGTGTATAATAAAAGGATGAGTATCCTAACACATATGGACCAGGAGGATGGATTTAACCAAATATATAATTGAAATTGAAATTGAATTTTTATGGAAGTGGATTTGGACAAGAGACTACTGAAACTCTCCAAGTGTGTTACCAAAGAATCTAAAGGTGTACTTTTTCAACAAGGATGATTCCTAGCTTATCAATGACAAGTAAGATTACTTTGTAAAATCAAAGGATACTAATTCAAGGGGTCTAAACACAGGAACCCAAGGTACAAATAGGTTTCCAGTGGCAGAGTAAGTCACCTACTAAAATCTAGTCAACTAAGGAAAGACTAAAAATGGCATAAATTAGGTAGACAACAAAAAGACTTTATGTGACAGTTTCCAGGCAAATAGTATGATAGAATCTAACCAAGTGATATTTTGCACTAAGTAGTGCAACAATTTCCAGCTTGCCTGTGCAATACTTTCGAGGGAAGTGGTGTGATAGTTTTGTAGCAATGAACTATCGCACGATAAATCTCAATACAGTGTACGATGAAGTTTTAGGATCATACAACTCTTGACCAGTGAGTGTTAAAAATCTTAGTTTTAAGGGCAATTGGGTCAAAGTTTCAATCTGAAGGTTGGATTTTTCAATTTCAAGCATAGTACTAGCAGTAATCAGACAAGTTTGCAAATAGTAGGTGATCAAACATGTCATAAAACACTTACACAAGGGAAAAAGCAACCTTGCCAAGACAAGCAATTGTGATATCAAAGCAATAAAATCCTATGAATGCTACCGTGATGTTTGATGTTTGAGAACATTTACACAGGTAGATCACAATGAGAACACTTCAAGTATTTACTAGGCTAAAAGGACAATGGCTCAATACTTAACAACTTGGACCACACTTGATGCTCCATTGCCTCACACAAAGTGGTTACCCACAATAGATATTGGCTTTGTCATGGAAGTTTCAATGACACAATCAAAGGAACACAGATGGTGAGTAATCTTGGGGTGATCCAAGTTAGTCCACTAGGATCAATCCTTACACCAAGAGGCTAAACAAAAAAATAGGGTGGCTTCTATCTATGGTTCTTAGTAAGAGCTTCCATTCATAATACCCCTCTTGCTCCCCAAAGGGACTCCTTACCTTGTGGCAAGTAACGGACCTTGTGAAAAGTAACGGACCTCGCAGCCACAAGAGTACCTTAAGCATTCTCACTCAACATTTTCCTCATGGTCACAATCACACAAGTACTCACATCAAGTGAAGACAAGTACTACGTCTACCAAGGTTTTGTTTCCTTGATAGCCTTGAGTTTAGAATGGGTCAAAATAGCCAACAAAAAGCTTGTGGCCACTTGGTTCATTCCTCTTCATTGCTCAAGAGTAGGCCCGCTAAAGGATTCTAAAACTAAACAAAGAGTGGATCAACTTTTGAGTTTCAAGATTTCTATTTCACCTCAAGGGTGAAGAACATATTCTCCTAGCTCAAAAATTTCTCCTAAACACACCAAGCAAAGGTTCAATTAGCTTCTTGCTTTCAAAATCCAAAGATGGGTCAAGATTTTTGTTTCACCACAAGGATGAAGAGCATACTCTTTTACAACCAAAAGATTCCTACAAGATTGGTTTTTATGCTTTTGGATAGCCTTGCAAGAAATGATTAGTAGCCCTTGTGCATTTGGAGCTTTGACATGCATTCTTTTAAGCAAATATTTTAAGCAATGAGAGCACCTACAAGCACAACTTGTTAGCCCTACAAAGGTTAGCACATCAAAACCAAATGAAATATGAAAATCACACTTTGTTCTACCACAACAAATCAGAAATCTGAAGCAAATAAATCAAATCTTGTAAAGAAATGTCCAAAATTACTCACTATCAGGTCTAGGCGATATTTTTGTCATAGAAAGAATCGTACAATATTTCATTGTATATTGGCGTGATACTCTCTGCCCAAATGATACTTCACACTACCTGCATGCAATAGAGTACAAAATAAGAGTGTGATAGAATCTGCAAGGGCTCGCAATACTTTAACTGGTAAAGTATTGTACTAATATACAAGGAACTATCATACGACACTGGAAGACTATTGCATGATAATTCTGTTAGAAAAATAGAGATCCAAAACAACAATCTAAAATGATGATGAAAAAATGATAGAAATACATTAAAAGAAGGACAAAACAAGAGTGTTCTACCCCACGGTGGGTGCCAAAAATTTACACACTAAATAGTGCACTTCTCTAAGTCATTACTTCCAAGAGAATCCATGAATAGGAAACCTTGAGAAAGTGACCTAGAGCTCCCTAGGCATGGAGTCACAAGGATGTTGATGGTACTCTCAGCTAGAGCTATTAAAGCATGCAACCTTGCTAGTAAACCACACAATGAGAGATTCAAAGAGACAAGGGCAAGAATGCCAATATCCTCAAGAATCAAGATGAGAATGCAATGCAAGTATGCTAAGAATGAAGATGCAAACTAAGCTATGGAAATGAAAGTATTACAAATCCTTACTAATTAAGCTATGTGAGCTAATCTAGAGCATAAAGGAAACTAAGTTAGATGTCATGAAAGCTTAAGCTAAGAATGCAAGAATGAAAGCTAAATGCAAGAAAGTCTCCACAAGCTCCAAAGTCTCCAAGAAATCCTGCAGCATAAGATTAGTATTCAAAGTTGGGGGTCTAAGAGTGAGAAAAGAGCTCTCCTTTTAAAGGAATTGAAAAGGAATGGACCATGGAGATTAAGAGGCAAAAGATTTAATCAAGGGTGGAGCTTGAAAGAGAAGCAATCTATGTGCATAAATATCCTCCAATGAGAAAATAAGAGTTGACTTCTGTGTCCATATGAGACAAAAAGGCCTTTTCTTCTTTTTATAAAATAAGAATAATGTTTTATTTGTTCAACTTAGGATAAGAGGAAAAGTGGAGGGCTTTTATTTAATAAAAGGAGAGAAAATTTCTTTTAAATAAATAAAGACTTAGGATAAAATGGTTAGCCCATAGAAAATAATCGAATAAATGATAGAAATAAGATTTGATCAAGGAAATTGGTATTTGAAAAATGTTCATTTTTTAAAATATTGATTCAGGGATTTGATAAATTGCTAAATGGGGGCCCAAAGTCTAGGCGACCATTTTAGGGTGCATATAACTGAAAGTAATAGACTTAGCAAAAAAATCATTAGTAAAATGGTATATTCGAGTCATAAACTTGAGGTTATTTAAATGATATATAGTACTTACCACCCTCATGATAGTAACTTTGTTTGTATCTATGCGATTTAAATGGTAATCTATTAGTAGTTCTTCCCCCGCACTTATTGATTTTATTGCACATACAAAAACATGATTCCCCTCATGCGCCTCAATTATGCAATTGGGTTTCTTATTAGTTGAGGAAGGTTGCGTACTATTTATAAAACCCACAATATTCTCTATTGCTTTTGGTCTCCCATCAATGTACATCGAAAATCTTTTAATTTGATTATTTTCTTTCCATTGTATATAATTTGCTGATAGTGCATACCTACACATACTTTTTTTATATTAAACAATCAACATCCAATCATTGTAATTGTAACAAGGTTTGACATACTCCATCAATTCAACAACTTTGTTGTAACGTACCTTTATTCCATCCATGGAAAATAGACATAAGCCATGTAATGAAGATGGAGCTATGTGATATATTCTCTCATTAACATAAAAATTAGTATTAATTGGAGGTAGCTCATTGGGTACCCAATCTTTCTCAAGATGTGTGTACTAAAAGGGCACCTTGATGTCGCCTTTGGTCTCATCATCATAAGAACATGACCCCCCTTTAGCAAGGAAAAATTACATGCATTTATTGAATTTTTTTCTAATCTTTTGACTGAGCTAGTTGATCTCCCTATTTTAGCTATACTACATGTAGAGCTTTCATCTACCATTCCCGCATTTCCCTCATTCGATGAAGATAGATCTGACAAGTACCTATTTGGTGGGTCCTGCAATCCATCAAATGAGATATTGTCATGTCCTTGCTTCAAATAGAATTTTGATAATAATTAAATAATATATATAGAATAAGCAAGTCTTGAATAGAGTCATGACCCATATGGTTCTTCTTTTTCTATATGTGGGAGATATAAAATGTAAGTTGAAAGTGAAGGAAAGGTACAAAAACAGGAATCATATAAAAGGATAAACAAGAAGAATATAACATATCAAAATTTATGTGTTGATTATTCAACACATTATATGATTATATAATATGTCTATTTATAACATACGTGCTCAGTGATAAACAAGAAGAATATAAGAAAATAATGTCTATTTATTGACTTATACCTACCTATCCTTGTCACTGTGCAAGATCCTCACCAAAGGGGTTAAATTTCCTGCATATGTTAGTCATTTATCTTAAGTTAGCTAAAAATTACATGACATGTATGCTACAAATAACATAGAAGGCACCGTGAACAATATGCAAGATCATAAACATGAACAAATTACCTTTACATTATATATGGAATGCAAGATCGTCAACAGAAGGAGTGACAATGTCTGTAGTCAATTGCATGTTTGTAGAAAGGGTAACAATCAAAGAAAATATATACATGTATTAGCAGCAATTAATTGAGTATCATAAGCAAAAAATTGGTAATTATAAATCACATGTTGTAATCATTAGAATTGAACACAATAAATATGTAATCATTAGAATTGAAATCAATATTAAATATATATATATACTAATCAATATAAAAATATAAAAATAATAAATCACATACCTTGTACATTTCAATCATGTCATTGATCATCATCATCATCATCATCATCATCATCATCATCACCACCACCACCATCATCTTCTTCATCTTCTTCTTCCATAACATTATACTTTATCGACCTTCCTGTTGGATCATATCTAACAACAAATGACCAACCCTATTTATGTGGAATCTCTAAGTAAAACACTTGCTCACATTTTCTTGGAAGAACATAGGGCTCATCTCCAACTGGCTCAAATGACCTTGTATTAATCATTGTAAATCCATTATCATGTTGAATAATAGTTCTATCAGGATCATTTTGATTCAGTCGTAGCCTGTACCATTTGAAGATGAATAGAACTAATTTGAAAAAGTTAAAGTGGCACTCAATTATATCATCCAAGATGCCATAGTATCGATTTTGAGATTGTTGAGGATGTATGTCATTTCTAGATGATATATTAGTGACCTTGAAGACTGCAGTTATACCAGAATCACAAGTTTTCTTTGTGTCATCCAACTTTTTTATGTGAAATTTGTGGCAATAATAGTACATAGCTTTGTGGTGCTTGACCTACAATTTTTCAAGTGTGTGAAAATTATTTACATCGCGAGTTGATATGAAACATATGGGTCATGATCATTAATAAATTTTTACATACCTCTCTACCTCTTAAACCATATGCTAGATCAATTACCACTAGTGTAACATTGGAATCTCCATTACGATGAGCTTCTCTAACCAATGAAGCAACACCTTCCCATGTTAATGAGTAACCATTTTGTTGACATCATTCAATCCATACCATCATTCAATCAAGATTATTCACAATATACAAATGTATTGCATCTCACTCTCAACCAACTGTATAAAAAAAAAGAGTAATTACAAATAACTTATATTGAAGATTTATAAGATATAATTAACTATAATAACATCTTATATTTACCTCTCACTTTTTAAAATCTACCTTTTCCCATCAAGTACTCTCCTTCAAATTTGTTAATGAAGTTGGGATCTGAAATATGATCTACATGGATCTTTGCTGCAAACTTAAGAATATAAATTCACTAATGTACACCATGGTCTGGTATACCATATATCCCTCCACCATAGAACCCTCAGGATGTGCTCTATGTCGAACCAAGCCTCTCAAAAATTTCAAGTTCCTCTCAACCATCCACAATGACCTAGTTTGTATAGGTCCACACAATTCAATCTCCTCAAGTTGATGTATGAGGTAGTGTTCTTGTGCATTGAAAAAAGTTGAAGGTAAACACTTTTTCATTTCACACATAAGATGAGGAATTTTTCTCTTCCAATATTTTATATCTTCATTATTGATTTCTTTTGATGAAAACCACCTCATGTATCTTCCAAGATCATATATAACTTGTTTGACACTTTTGTTGAAGTGGTGTGGGAGAGATAGAGGTAGAACGTATTGCAATATTTGTAAAATGATCTTATCAATATTTTAAAAAATAATGCAATAAAAACTACATGCAGTATACAAATATATAGCGAATACAAAATAGCATGAATTATCTTAATAAATGTATGTCAATCATGTGTTTTCATCCTTGGCCCAAATTCACTTTTCTTTGATATGAGATTGTTTATGTTTGTAGCAAATCCTATGGAAAATCATATTTTTTTTATGACTTCTTTTATAGCATTGCTCTACCGCTCCAACAATAACCAAGTAAGGGTACTTGTATCAATCTGGTCTCCATTGTTATTTGATCGAATGACATTTTTCATTACATGGTTGGATTCTTCAATGTCACTACAAATTTTGACAATCTTGTCTTTGTCACACCTTCCATCCAATATTTTCCATAATGTCTCTATTACATTCTTTCCAATATGCATAGCATCAAACAAATGCATGACTGAGAGTTTCTCATAGTATGGCAACCTACTAAATTATGTAGGATAACTTTTTAGTCCTTTTGGAATTTGGTCAGTAATGCCTTGATGACCTTCACGAGTATCAGTTACATCATCAGTAAACAAAACACAATATCAAAATATAAATCTCAAACAAAAACCTTCAGATGAAATGACATTACCTTGATGATTTATTTTATTGTATTCCAACTTCCATAGGTGAGGTGTCATTCTCCATGGCTTTGATGTAGTCTCTTCTTTCCCATTGAAAAGATGTTATTTGATAATTCGGTACTTATAATTGTTGTGGAGAAAGTGTCTATGCTCATCGAACACCTACTTTCCTAAACTTTTTGAATGACAAGATTTCATCTATGAACCACAAATTGGACATTCAAATTCTCTCTTTGTCTAAAGACCTACAAGATCGTGTATAATTGGTTTAAATATGTTAATTTTGTGTTAGCACTATAACATACCAAAAAAGAGGTGTTAAGAAGAGAACATACCACAAAAATGTGTTAGCCCAGAGGCATCATGTATTGTCCATACAAGCATTGCATAGAATTGAAATTGTCTTTGTCCTATTGGTCTAGAGATGTCATACATAGTGACCCCATTCCATAATACCATCAACTTGTTGATAAGGGGTTCAATATATACATTGATATCTTTAACTTGGTACTTACCTAGTTGAATGAACAAAAATTTTACATAACTATTATGACCATTTTGATGGATTATTTATAATAAATTTATTTAGATGACTATCAAATGATAAATACCTAGAACAATCATTGCCAACATTATGTGCTCCCTCTTTATGGACATCCAAGGAGGAATGTTATTGTTGATAACAAAACCATGCCACACCGAGTAAACAGATCTCATCTCTCCAAATGGATTGACACCATCTGCTACCAATGAAAGCTTGAGATTACAAGGTTTTTCTTTAAAGTGTGGCCAAGTTTCCTCTATTTCCTTAAATGTCAAACCATCCATAGGCATTCACATAATGTCATCTTGACTTCTATTGTGTGCATGGTAATCTATAAATTGTGCCAAGCTATTGCACCTGAATAATCATTGCAGATGTGGGATAATGAGAATTTACCAAAGAACCTTGCGAGACACATTTTTTGTTATTCAATCTGATTGATGTCTACTAATATGACAATTAGGGAATTCTGTTGTAAATTCATGCTATTGATGATATATAATATGATCATTCAGACATGCATGTATTGTTTGATACTCCATTCCAATATGTTTCATAATGGCAGATAATTCTTGGCACGAGCGAGGTAGAATGTTTGATGGTGGTAACAAACACTCACCTATCAACCTACGGCCAAAAATATAATTTTCTAATATAAATAATATTAATTGCTACATAATTAACCCTTTGTTAACTATGAGGGAATTACGACTAAAAAAATGAAAAAAGATGGCATACCTTAACATACGTGTCATTACTACATTGGATAAACCATTCATAACCTTCAAGTTTACCAACAACAATATAATGGAAAGAAGAGTTGTTTGGGATCCTTCATATAGGGGCTCATATGCCTTCTCAAGTATAAGTACATCAAGGTCATCTGCATCATCATCATTATTAGCATCTTGTTCATCATGATCATCTTGATCATCATGATCTTCTTGATCATCGTGATCTTCTTCTATGGGATCATTACCTTGTATTTCTATATTCACACCTCCACGTTCCCTCATTTGGAAATCCACATTCTCCGGATTGTCATGTCCATAACATGAAACCCAGGGTGGTTAACCTATATCAAAATGATGACCTTAAATTAACCATGACCATGATGTCATCATCAAATAATGTCTTATGTATTTTATAAATTATCAAAATACATACCAATGGATGAAATTCATTTCCCCCTTCAATTTGACCATGCTACCTACAATGTTCCTCGATTGTTTTGATTAGATATCTTTGAGTCTTTAAGGCCTTACAAATTTTGTAGGGACAATAACATTTTCCATCACCTTTTCTTTTAAAGTTAGACCACAATCTAGCAATTGTCTCCCTATTTTGTTGTGGGTTGATATAGTCAAACATGGTCTTTCTTGAATGGAATGACTCATTGGTGGAAGAAGCATGATTTATTTGCAACCTGCAGATACAAATCGTCATTGAACAACCATTTTCTCAGCTCCAATTTTCTCAATGCAAAGGGACATTTATCATACCATAGAAACTTGATTATTTTTATATGGAATACACCAAGGAGTACCATCAGAAATATTAACCATTTACAATCATGAAAAGTAAACCTAAATCAAATAGCTCATTTTTTTATCAGTATGTGTAGTCTCTGTGTATATGAAAAATGAAAGAAATATCAAGCTGAAATAAAATAGTGAACAAAAAAGTATTCCACATAAAGTGAATAAAATATACCATCAAATGAAGGTGAAAAAATCCTATCATGAAGCACATACATAGGGAATAAAAAAGGGACAGAAGACAAGAAATAAGAAAAATCATTAGGACTATAGAAAAATCATTAAGACTATAATCACAAAAAAAAACACTCTTTGTCAACAATGTTCAAAATCATTAGGACTATAGAAAAATCATTAAGACTATAAAAAATCAAATTTTAGAAATGGACGGTTCTGATGCTTTGCTATTACAACAATTGAGCATTCATTATTTGGTATTGTGTATTCCATTTAAGTATGTCACGCACAAAGTATTCCATTTAGATTTGACAAACATGCAGATTTGACCAAGCATTATTGGGAGCTTGACCCAGCAGTAAATGGACTTGTGATATGATTTTCACAATAGTACATGTGTTTTTGGGTAAGCTCCCAGTAGTGCTTAGGAAAATTTGCATGTTCACAATAGTACATGTTCATATAAGAGTCGATCAGAGAAGGTCTATGCAAAGGTGACAAACATGCAGATTTATCGACCAAGTATTACTAGGAGGTAGACCCTACAACAAATGGACTTGTGATGATATTTCATAATAGTACATGTGTTGCAAGGTAAGCTCCCAGTAGTGCTTACACAAATCTGCATGTTCATCACCTATGCATATGAAATGGCTCTAATGGCAGATACAATTGTTGAACAACCATTTTGTCAACTCTAATTTTCTCAACAAAGAGGGATATTTATCATAGCCATATAAACATGATTATTTTTAAATGGAATACACCAAGGATTACTATCATAAATATTGCCCATTTACAATCATGAATAGTAAACCTAAATCAAATAGCTCATCTTTTTATTAGCATGTGTAGTCTCTGTGTATATGAAAAATGAATGAAATATAAAGTTGAAATAAAATAGTGAACAAAAATTCAAATTCAAGGCCTAATTTATCAAGAGCAACAAACAATGCAAAACCCCATGACAATCAAAAAAAGAAACATCCTTTGTCAACAATGTTCAAAATCCTGTCACCAAGCACAGCCATAGGAAATTAAAAAGGGACAAAAGACAAAAAATAAGAAAAATCATTAGGACTATAGAAAAATCAAGTTCTAGAAATGGATGGTTTTGATGCTTTGCCATTACAACAATTGAGCATTCATCATTTGGTACTTCTTGGTATATTCCATTTAAGTATGTCAGGTACAAAGTATTCCATTTACATTTGACAAACATGCAGATTTGACCAAGCATTACTGGGAACTAGACCCGATAACAAATGGACTTGTGAAGATTTTCACAATAGTACATGTGTTGTTGGGTCAGCTCCCAGTAGTGCTTAGGAAAATCTGCATGTTCATCACCTGTTTCTTTGAAAATTTTCCAGATTCTTAGAAGAGGTATGAGTGGAGGCCAAAGAAGGGATATTTGTGAAGGTTTCATAGAGCTATGTTACTTTTGTCCCACCTCATCTCAGTAAAGAAGATATTTTGTAGAATTTTACAGATCTAGAAAATCTTCACAAATATCCCTTCTTATAGCCTCCACTGGATATATGTGTTCTCAGAATCTAAAAACTTTGATCATTGATCTATTTGGTTTTGACACAAGGCAATGATCTTACATCACTATTCACTCAAGAACACGTTTCCATAAGCAATTTAATTCACTATTGTAGTGAATGTATCCATGGGAAGAGATTTACTATTGCAAGGATGATTTTCATTTATTGATTTGAATCATTACAAATTTGGTCTCTTACACATCCCACCCTACTTCTCTCCTTCCACTCATGGTGCAAGAGCACCAAGGTCAAGGACATGACCTAAGGAGTGCAACAGGGTCACTGATAGATCCTTAGGTAGAGATGAAGACAACATGGCCCTCAAGGGTCATTTGATGATGTAATAGTCCAACAATGGTCATGCAATGATGTCAAAGACTTATAAGGTCAATAATATTTTTATTATGGCCAATTGTATTGTCCCTTGTTAGTTTGTAACCTTGGATCTCTCATTTCTAGTTATCATACTTCTAACTATTATTTCAATATTATTATCAAATATATATAATTCCTATTTCAATATTATTATAAAATATATATATATTTATTTATATGATAATAGGAATTATATATATTTGATAATAAGCTTAAAGGGCACCTAGGGGTCACTAGGAATGGATATGGATTGATCCTAGGTTTGGGGATGGTGAAAATGACCTATAAGGGTCTATAAATATGTAATCAGGCCTTTAAAGCCTTTAAATATTGTTAAAAGCACTCAAAGTGCAAAAACTTGTAAATTGCCTATTTTGGCAAGATAAGCCTAAGAGGCTCATGAAGGGGGTTATAGGTTAGTTGTTTTTCAAATGTTGTCTTTAAACATTTTATAAGTCTTTATAATGGAAAATAGGTATTGTGTTGTCGAGTTGACAACTTTTGTTGTCAACTTGACAACAATCTTGTGTTTTGTTAGTGATAGTAAGTTTTGGACTGTTAAAATGACAGTTAGAAATAATTGGTTGGTTGCTATCAGGTATTTGGAGAGTTAGTGTCTATTTGGGATGGGGTTCCACATGAGAAGGGTGTGGAGAATGGTTGGATCAAAACCATTGAAAATATAATAAGTCTTTTTTTTAATAAAAATAAAATTTCTCTGCAAATGTTGTAATCCACTGGCCCACGGGTATAGTCAGACAACAGTAAATTGTTGTGTTTAATTGGAACATGATCTTTTCTTGGCTTGGATGTATAAACATTTCTTTGCATTAGTTTTACTTGTTTATATTATCATTTCATTGTTTTTGTCACTGATAACACCAAGGAATTGACTGGTGTGGTGACAGTGACTGGTTTTTCTATTTGAGGGTATAGTCGGTGGATTAAGGGTTGTAACCCTCTATCATGTAAAGGAACTCCCACCCCTGTGACCACTATATTTTGGTGGGAGATGTCTTAGTGTATTCCTTGTATTATATATGGTTGTGGATGCAGGGAAGGGCATCAGATGATGAGGGAGCAGTGGCAATCCTAGTGAAGTCCCAGTGAAGGGTGCACTTGCTAAACACCAGTGGTGGTGGAGAGATAACCAATGGAGATAGGGGGTATTTGATGGTTGAAAATGTCTATATAGATATAGGGGAAGGTGTTAGAACTAGTCTTGGGGTTGTAATTTGGGTTTGGGATCATAAATAATGCATTGTAAGCCATTAAATGGCATTGGATGGACTAGTTGTAACCTTGGCGTCACTTGAGTGATCCAAGGATTTATGTAAGGGTCAAGGACCTATAGGTATATCTAAGTTTTTTATATGGCCATTGATGTCATTATTATCATGTATTTGCACTTCAAAGTAAAAAGATGCCAAAAACATGTAAAATTGCATTTTTATGCAATTATGGCCTAAAGGGCTAAATGAGGGTTTAGTAGAGGTTTAGGGAGTTTAGAGGATTAGGATAGGAACCTAAAACCTTTTGAAAGGTTAAATATGATGCAAGAAAGATTAAAGTGGTTGTCAACTAGACAATAATGCAAACGAATAACTAACTGTAACAGTCATATAACTGACTATGTAGGTTAAGAAGAAGTTGAAAATTAGTTTGCAAGGGGATTTCTAGTCGGTTTTTTACGTGAGTTTTAAGGGAGAGGAGTCTTAGAAGTTATGGGGAGGTGTGTATGGTCGAAGAAGATAATGTAATGAGCTACCAAGAAATAAACTTTTAATTCTTTACAAACAGTCACTTCTCTGCTCGTGAAGACACAGTTTGGTGTTTATATTATTAGACTCTCTATTCAATGCAACATTGATAGGAACAACATTCATTGATTGGTATTATAAGTTTTGATCATTCCATGTACTGATTATATTGTTTTGAAGTCTTAAAATCATAGAATTTTAGTCCTTTTATTGACTGTTCATGTACAGCGCTTGGCATGCAAACAATCAAGTTGTCTTGAAGAACCAATGATTTCATAGGCTCTCCCACTTTCTATGTTTAATGTGACTTTTGGGAGAAGCCTTTCCTTGTATTACTTGGGCCTATAAGTGTTTATGAAGGGAAGGTGAAAGGAGGCAAGGAACAGTGACTATTTTCCAACTTTTAAATTAGATTTCTATTGCACTACTGATGTTGCTGAATATGAAACCTTCATTCCAAGTTTGTAATTTGGTGTTAACAAGGGAAAATAGTAACTGCAGCATCACTACCAAGATGTTACAACAAAATTTCAATTTTTTTCAAGTATAGCTTACAAACATTAGAAGTCTTGTGAAGAGTCTTAGTGAGTTTAAGTGCCCTTTTGAAGAACTTTAGAAATATTGAATACATCTTTGCTTTGTCAAATAGTTGGCAAGAAATGATGTATCAATATTTCTAAAGTGCTTCAAAAGGCTTAAACTCACCAAGACTCTTCACAAGATGTCTAAGTGATATATTTGGTGTTATTGACTTACATTTCCTTAGATTGAAGGACTTTAGAATATACTCCAAAAGTGATTATGTAACGAATGACGTGAGAGGGAAGGATCTTGATTTAGGTCAATGGATATTTCAACATGATTTTGGACAAGATCTTGACATGAGTGGATGGGTGTGGATGGTGGGATGGGGGGTGTATTGGTGTAGGGCACCTAGGCCATTCAATTTTGCTTTGGGACTTGAGTTCTATGTTTTGTTTTTATTTTTAATAAAGGATGTCTTCTAAATTCCTAGACCATCCTATGGTTTGGTTTTAGTCCTTGTGTGAATAAGGATCCTTTGGTATGTCGGAAGATGACAGGAATATGAGGATGATAACCTGATTATGACCCATATCCACTGTTTGGAACCCGTAAAGTCATAATCGGGTTATCATCTCAAAACCTAAATATAGGCCGAAAATGAGAATATCGATCTTCCAGCCGAAGAGGTGGAATATGTTTTCATAACCTGATTTTGGCCAATTATAAACCCAATTTGATTCTTGGTCAGGTCCACCATCTTCCCAATGCCTGAATTGTGGATACAATTTCGTGGACGCGTGGATACGATTTCTTGTTTTGTGGATACGAAAAATGAAATGTGGATATGATAGTTTTGTGTTGTAGGGTTTTCTACAAGGTGGAAATGATAATGTTGTGATGAAGGGTTTTCTGCAGGGTGGAAACGATATTGTTGTGATATCATTCGGCTGAATGTTGTTATTCTCCCCTGCATTGTGATTGTTGAAGGGATTTGGGTTTTCTATAAATAAAAGGCCGCAGATTCAAGGTAAACAAAAGGGTTTTCATCGTATCACAGCTTGTATTATAGCTGTATGCAATATATTGAAGGAGTATAATGTATTTTGCTTGGAAAATAATTTAATAGAGTAGATTTTGCTAGAGGGTTTGACGAGCCATTGAAAGGTTTGACGAGCTGAAGGGTTTCTAGGTTTGTCTGAAACTCAATGCTTATTCAGTATCATATTCTGTCTCATTTTATTCAGTGTGTAGTATCATATTCAGTATGCTGTATAGTTTTTGTGGGTTTTGCTTATGAACTATGCTGTATAGTTTTTGTGGGTTTTTATGCAGCATCATATTTAGTATGATGTATGTTGTCTAGTTTTTGTGGGTTTTTATGCAATATGTTGTATAGTTTTTGTGGGTTTTTATGCAGTATGCTATATGTTGTATAGTTTTTGTGGGTTTTAGGATTGGTCGTCGTTGTTTCATCATCGTTGAGGAAATCAAAAAAATGATTGAAATAGGAAGTACATTGTCTGTGTTACACAAACATGCTCATGTGTCTTTATTCCTACCAAATTTGTAAAGTCTGCAATGGAAGTTTCCTACTTTTGGTCATCATGAGCATTTTACACAACCTGTGTACAGACTCCATACCCTATTCTTGATTTATTCTCTGCTCCACCTTGTGATTTAAACCATGGGACATTATATTTGGTTCAAACAAATTCCTGAAAAATTGTTGGGTACCTTCTCATAAACCTCAAAATAGGAATAGTCAAGCCCAGATGGTCCTACTTCTTCGCAACAGAAGACACTGGTAAGGACTCACCTGGTTGTTTCTTGATGATATATTTTAGCATCCAAACAACTTTTATTTCTGTCTCCTTGTTTACTACATAATCAAAACCCCTATTTTTCACCCATTTTAGCCTGACTTTCGTTATAAAATGTTTTTGGGTGTAGCTATAAAAATGCCCTTTATTTAGCAATGGGCTTGAACTGGGACCTTTTATTACAATTCCATTGCTACAAAAAATACTTCACAAACCCTAGCCACTTTTTGTGCTACCAATTAGGGAAAAATGTTTTCATCAGAAAGACATTAGTAGTTGGAGAGACACTTCATTTTTTCACCGATTTTTGCCTCATTTTTATGTAAAAAATCAAGGAGGGAGCCACATTATTCTGATTTTATCTTTTCTCATTTGCATTTTGAAAGCAATATGTACTTTACTTCGTAAGTTATTCCTTAAAATGATTTTAACATTATCATTGGCCCTTTTTCTTATTGGGGAGACATCAGGTTCAGAGAGACTTTTAAAAGTCTTGTAGATCTAGCATTATTAAAATCCAAACTGAACATGTTGCAGTTGGGATAGGTTTGGGAAACCTATCAAATCTCCTCTATAGATCACCAAGTCTGGCAAGCATGCAGGCATATGATCCAAGAATGTGTACCAACAAATCGGTTATGAATAAATCATCTTGTGGTGCTTGATATTCACTGTCAAAAGTGGCCTTCAATCATTTTTTGAAAATTCAACTGATAAACCTTGATAAACTATTTTTGTTTTTAGTTTGGAAACATATCAAACTAATTGATAAAATTCTGCCATTTGGCACGAGTACATTTCCATGTAGAAAATCACAAGGAAAAATCCAATTGATGTTGTATTCATCTATTTGAGACATAAATTTCCAAAGTGAACATCTAATTAACTTTGACATTGTGTAAATGACAATTATCCATTGACTGTATTGGGTTTTAGTCTAAGAAAAATATCAAATGGACTCTTGGAGCTCTGGGAATTTGCATAGGGCTTATTTATAGTATAGAGGATTGCAAGGATCAATTGTTTTGGTACATGAGTCAACTGAATGAAAAAATATTAACATTCATAAAAGGCCAGTTTGATGAATTTTTCATAGTGTAAGCAGAAAACTAAATAGTTTACAAATGGATTGGGCTTGGAAAAAATACCAAACAAATTGATGGAGCTTTTCAAATGAACGTGTGAGAACATTGTGATGGGGAAAATTAAGAGAAACAATTATTTTGACATGACATTCACCCAGTACTAGAATATAGACTTTCAAAACTGACCATTTCAACAGACTAAGGAATATGCAAACTGCAAACCCACTCAAGGTACCCAAATTTGGCATTTTGAAAACACATCAAATTTAACTATGGGGGCTGTAAATGGATACATATGCCTATTTATAAGAGGTGAACATATGACCACAGAGTGAATTCACTCATTAATTATGAGGTTTGGGGAGGCATTTTTTGGGTGTTATTTTGGTTTTTTCATTATATGGAATTTTGCAAAACTTAGGGTTCTTACAAATTGTTTGGTTATTTCTCCCTACTATCTCTATCCTTGAATTTATAATTAAAGTTATGAATATTATGCAAGCATCTCAATATTTTATCACTTTGATGATTTATTTATCTCTATGTGAAGGTTTATGGTTGTGTGCACTCTTATAAAGTTGATCAATCTTACATGGTATCAGCAATTCCTTCTATTTTTGGGAGCTTTCATCAATTCAAGAATTTTGAGATTATATTCAAATAAAATTGAAGTATAGTTGATGCATTCTTTATTAGCCTGAATTAATTGCATTTCAAATTCCAATATGCTTTCTAATCTTGATTTCTTATATAAATTGAGATATTTTTCTATATGGTAGAAGCAACACCCTTCTCTCCTCAACCCCAATTCCAATACTTTTCTAAAATCTTACACTTTAAAGCATCAAAGGTCTAAAATATTGTTAAAAGTAGTTTTTAAAAAAAATATTATTTAGGATCAGGATAATATGCAACAAATGCAATCAAAATGTAAGATAGATTTGTTCTATTTCCTCATACTTCTCTAGTCTATTACTCTACATCACTAATCTAATCGTATCACATGTCAAAATGGAGAGATGTGGCTAAGGTGATCATGCCAACTACAAGGAGGTGGCTAGGACAAATGATTAGAGGCCTTGAAGATCTTTGAATTTTTTATCAAAACACTAAGGAAAATATTTTTCTTACCTTCTAGAGAACCATCTTCGGGGCCCTTGGATCCATATCTGCAATCATCACAAAAATTAAAAATTGTGGTCTTGAGTCAAGACTAAAAACACCATATTTGAGGGTTAGGTCTATATCATTCTAGGACAACAATTACAAATTCAATAAGACAAATTATCCATTTCAACTCTTGCATATAAATATTGCATTAGAGTAAAAGGGTCAAAGTGAGTCAAAAATAAATTGTGAAAGTACTAGGGATGCACTTTGCAATTGAACCAAGTGCCCTTCGACAAAAAGTCAATCTGTCTCTGACCTATCCCAATGGTCAATGAATGTATCAGCCACATTTACAGCAGGAAATACCTCTACTCGAGATGAAGAAGAATGCTCACAGTTCTCCCATTTTGGACGTTTGACTTGCTCTACAATTTTCCTTTTACCAGACAACTTTCCACTAGAACTGTGGTCACAGGGGATTCTCATGCTAACAATATGCCTGTTATTTTGCCCAGATTCTTCCTCCATGCCTTTTTCTAATCCTGTATGAAAGGTCTTCCATTAGATCTAAAAATTTTCAAGCTCATTCTCATCCATGGTATGGGACTCATTAGAAGGCTCATTCCCATCCTCATCCATGGTATGGAACTCTCATTCTCATTCTCATTCATGGTATGATACTCATCAGAATTGTCATTCTCTAATGCATTCTCAATTCCCAATTCCACATCATCTGCAAACTCTTTGTGCAATGAATGTCTATGATCTTGTAGCTTTGTTTTTACAGAGCCCAGATCCATAATATCGTCATAACATGGCCCATAGTTGGGATGATACAAATGCACAAAGTTCTCATTCTCCTTAACTAGTTCTTGATCTTCTGATTGCTCTAAACTATGCCATTTCTACCCATCCTCTATTTTCTTATTCATGTCTGAATTGGGATTTCTTTGCTTATACTCTATTTTCTCATTCAAGTTTGAATTGGGCTTTCTGAGCTTATACTCTGTCTTGTCATTAATGTCCGAATTGGGTTTTTTAAGCTTATAATCTGCTTTCTGATTCATGTCTGAATTGGGTTTTTCACATACAAATTTCAGGGCTTTTGGCTTCATCACATTGCTGAAACCCTTATGCACAGAAAGTGTGGTCTAATTTATTGTTTTAGCAATTTCTATTCCAATGGGTTTCCACTGAGAATAGAAATTTTGAAGCAAGTTCTTTGCCATCTCATGATAAACACTAGTTGCAGGATTGTATCTCATTGCATTATCAAAAGTCAGATCTATAGCATGAGAAAATTCCATGGGATGTGAGTAAAGATTATTTTGTAGCCGTGATCTTATGGTAGAGAGATCCATTGGGTCTTTGATGATATGTTTATATCTTGAAGCATCCCATTCATTAACAGTGATTCCAATGAACCCACTCTCTCTAAGTTTGAACACCCTCTCAACTGTGTAGTCTTTTGAGTCAAACTCATTGACCCATGATTCATGAGTAGTGGTGATGCTCATAGAGGTGAAGCACCGGGACTTCTCAGTAGGTCCCGGTGCTTCACCTCTATGAGCATCACCTAGATTCATTCATTCCCATTGGAGATGGGTTCATGTTGAACCAGTACTCATGAATCATGGGTCAATGAGTTTGACTCAAAAAACTACATAGTTGAATCCTAATAGCAATATCACATACTCATCCATAATCATATCCACAAAACAATATATTGTATCCATGAAACAATATATTGTATCCATGAAATAATATAACGGGAAGATTGCGGACCTGACCGAGAATCAAATTGCGTTTATAATCAGCCAAAATTGGGTTATAAAACATATTCCACCTCTTCAGCTAGAAGATCGATATTCTCATTTTCAGCCCATATTCGGGTTTTGAGATGATAATATTCAGTAATCATATTCATGAATAGCAGTATCATATCCAGTATCATACAGCAGTATCATATTCAGTATCATACAGCAGTATCATATTCAGTATCATATGTAGTATCATACAACAGTATCATATTCATGAATAGCAGTATCATATTCAGTATCATAAGCAGTATCATATTCACGAACAGTTGTATCATATTCAGTATCATACAACAGTATCATATTCATGAACAATAGTATCATATTCACGAACAACAGTATCATATTCATTATCATATTAGTTGGTTGTTAGGTTCTATAATGTCTAGTTAGGTTCTATGAATAGCAGTATCATATTCATTATCATATCTCTTGATCTTGCTATGATATCTTAAGAAAAGAAATAGGCTTTTCACTAGAAATTAACCAAGCGTTAATCAACTTAATTGAGAAAGTTGTATGAAAACCATATATATCTATGTATGTAGGTATGTATCTATGTATCTATGTAACTATTTATCTATCTAATTGTATATCTATGTACCTATGTTTTCAGGCCATTGATGGATCCTATTAAGAATATTGACGTTCTAGAATGGGTAGTTGTGGGGACCACATATTCTCAGCTTCTCATAGCTCTGATTGCTTGTGTTGCTGCAGCCACAACAGTGGTGGCCCTAGAATTTAATGCAGATAGGGGTAAACAAAAAAGAAAAGGAAATAATTTCTATAGAATGGTTATTCATTCCAATGATGTGGATTGTCGTGATCAGATTCACATGAGTAGGGGAGCCTTCTTTTGTCTAGCTACTATCCTAAGGCTAAATGGATCCTTGAAAGATACGATACACTTGACATTAGAAGAACAACTTGTGATGTTCCTCCACACCGTTGACCATAATTTGAGGAACCGCAAGATTGCCCACAACTTTGGCCACTCAGGAGAGATAATCAGTCGATACTTCCACAAGGTGTTGAGGGCTATCTTAGGACTCCACAAGGATTTCTTTCTACCACCTAGTCCAAACACTCCTCCTGAAATTAGTGGGAATGAACACTTTGATCCATTCTTCAAGGTAATTGTTGTGTTGTTACATTTTTCTTGTATGGATTTTTATCATTGTCATTGAGGACTGGTTGACCTTACAATTGATGATTGTATCATATCGTATAGGATTCTGTTGGAGCTATCGATGGAACCCATATACCAGTCACCATTGATGTCGACATGCAAGGTAAATATCATGATAGAAAAGGCATCCTGTCGCAAAATGTTATGGGTGTGTGTTCCTTCGATCATAAGTTTCAGTACTGCCTTGTTGGTTGGGAAGGGTCTTCTGCAGATAGTCATGTTCTAGCTTCAGCTCTATCAAGAGCAGATCCTCTTGTTGTTCCCCCTGGTAAGCCAAATCATAGTTTAATAATATGCTTTATTTATGTAGGAAAATATTTTCACGTTTCACATATTAATAATATACTTTATTTATGTAGGAAAATATTTTCTAGCGGATGCTGGATATCCCAATGCACCTGGATTTCTTGCTCCTTATCGGTGTACACACTACCACCTGAAAGATTTTTCAAGAGAAAATCCAATAAACTCAAAAGAAGAGTTGTTCAACCATCGACACTCTTCTCTTAGAAACTCAATAGAGCATACATTTGGTATTCTCAAGCAGCATTTTCCAATCCTGAGGCATGCCATGTCTTATCCTATCATGACACAAGCCCATATTGTATTAGCATGTTGCATACTACACAACTACATTACAGTAGAGGATGGCATTCCACCAGAAATTGACATTGAAGAGGAAGATGATCATGATGGGGTAGATGTACCAGTGCTAGAGACATATGGGTTGTCTCAGAATGATAGAGACCAGTGGGCACAGTTTCGAAATGATATAGCAAGTAGAATGTGGGAAGAGTATAGATCCTGACAATAGTTGTTCTTGTATGGCTCAACACTACTTGATGGTTTCCTTTTTCTTATCTTTTTATCTGCAAGTATTGGACTTGTAATGGTCAATGTGTTTTATTTGAGTAAACTGATGTATGAAGCTACTTTGATATACATGATGGTTTCCTTTTTCTTGTCTTTTTATCTGCAAGTATTGGACTTGTAATGGTCAATGTGTTTTATTTGAGTAAATTGATGTATGGAGCTACTTTGATTAACAATAATTTGTATACACAACATGGCTTACACAGAATCATTGATGAACATGAATGAGATTACTAACATGAGCCAGATATCTTCTTTGTCGAAGAAGATTATGTGGTCAAAGGACATGGAATGAAAGCTTATAGACTTGCTCCTTGAGCAAGTACAACTAGGAAGAAAATGTGATGGAGGCTTCAAAAAAGAAGCCTGGACCGCAATTGAGAGGCAGTTCAATGCTGATTTGAACCTCAGTCTATCCAAGGACAACTTCAAAAATAAGTTGAAAACTTGGAAGCTTGCATATAGAGTCATGAAGGAGCTTCAGAATACAAGTGGTTTAGCTTGGAATGAGGCTACTCAGTCCATGGATGCTGAGGACAGCATGTGGGATGAGCTTCTCAAGGTAGGGTAATCTCTCTACTATTTTTATGGAAATAATATTGCCTTCTTTTTAAGTTAATAATGAAAGACAAAGAACCTAATCCATTTATTTATGCCAACATGCAGCAAAGAGGGTTAAAAAATGCAAGAATGTATAAGAGGCAGCCCTTTCAGTACTTCACTGAATTGGGTGTAATTGTCAATAATGACATGGCTGAAGGAAATGCAGCTACCACGGCCCTTGAGTTTGAAGAAGGGAACCCTTTGGAAGAGCCATTTGATGTGAATGATGAAGAGGACACTGTACATCTTGATAGTGGTGTTGATTGGGATGACGAGCCTTATAATTCCACTCAGTCCACTGCAACAGCAAGTACTAGAGGGACTCCTAGTTCATTAGGCAGAAAGGTGGGAAAGAGGAAGAAGGAAAGTCTAGCTACTTCATTGGATTCCATGTCTGAAACAATGAAAAAAATAAAAGAGGGCATGAACAATATTCACCTTGTTAAAATTGATGAATCTAGTCATGAGAATGCTTTGACGGATGCCTATAACGCTCTCAAATCCATGTCCGGATTGAGTAGAGGTGTATTCCTCAAGGTATATGAAACCTTCTTGGGTCAACGTGAAAGAGCCAAATGGTTCTTATTGATGACCGAGGAGGAGAGAAGTGACTGGATTGTAGCCACATATGGTGGTTTATAGTTATTTTAAAGGACATCATTTTGTGATTTTAAATGAGTTGGAAGCCTATAAAAGGATAAAAAAATGACATGATACTGCTGTTCATTTTATGAATATGACATGAAATCTGAATATATGTGTATGCCAACTTTAATTCAATTTTTGCTGAACATGATAGTGAATATGATAGTGTTGTCCATGATCATGATTACTAAATATGACACTGAATATGATAGTGTTGTTCATGAATATGATTGCTAAATATGATACTGAATATGATACTGTTGTTCATGAATATGATTGTTGAATATGATACTGAATATTCAGTATCATAAGCAGTATCATATTTAGTATCATAAGCTGAATATGATACTGTTGTTCATGAATATGATTGTTGAATATGATACTGAATATTCAGTGTCATATTCAGTATCATAAGCAATATCATATTCAGTATCATAAGCTGAATATGATACTGTTGTTCATGAATATGATTGCTGAATATGATACTATTGTTCATGAATATGATTGCTGAATATGATACTGAATATTCAGTATCATATTCAATATCAGGACATACCATCATATTCCATGCTTATCCATTTGCATTTCATAATTACATTTTCAATCATTCCATAACTACATTTACAATGCTTGTGATTACCATTTTGATCATACTTGTGATTACCATTTTGATTATATATACATGATGATCTTGTTGTGATGTGGCATGATACTTTATGATGATATCTAGTGTATTTTGTGTTCAAGAACATTGATTTTTTTATCATGTTGTTACTGATTTTTAGTGGTATTGTACTTTATCATGTGGATGGATATATATTTAGATTTTTTACTATTATATGCTCATATTGTCACAAAATAATTATTTTAATATTTTAATTTAAATGCAATTGTTGAATATGATACTGAATATGATACTGTTGTTCATGAATATGATTGTTGAATATGATACTAAATATGATACTGTTGTTCATGAATATGATTGCCAAATATGATACTGAATATTCAGTATCATAAGCTAAATATGATACTGTTGTTCATGAATATGATCGGCGAATATGATACTGAATATTCAGTATCATAAGTAGTATCATATTCAGTATCATAAGCTGAATATGATACTAAATATGATAGTGTTGTTCATGAATATGATTGTTGAATATGATTTTGTAGATATTTTACGATCACACTCTATGATCCTTCATTGGGATGGAAGAGATAAAAATGACTGAAAGAAAAGTCCATCATTTTGGTCTATTGCAATCATTTTGGTCTCAAACTATCTATTGCAATCCCGATGATGAATCACAGAGTGTGAACCAAAACTATCTACACAATCGAATCAAGAAGGTATTTCAAACATCGATGCAAAAAAATCCACATATGCTGATAAAAAAATGAGCTATCTGATGATTGTTTACTGTTCATGTTTGTAAACGGTCAAAATTTATGATGGTACTCCTTGGTGTATTCCATTTAAAAATGAACAAGTTTTAGTTTTTGTATCATGTTTACTTTGTAGATGCAAGATTGATCATCGAATGTGGGGCATAAGGGCGTAGACCGTGGATCTACTTGCGTTTTCTTATTTAACACCGTGTTTTCACACCACAAAACCAGTTCATGGATATTGTTATATCTGATGCTATAGTTGTGTCATTATATTTTTTGTATAACTTTTTCAATTTGTACTCATAGAATATAGTGATGTTGTTATAGTGAACAAAATTAGTATGAATGAACAAATTTTTGCTTGATACAGTGTTGATGGCTACGAGGAATGCTCCTATGTGTCACTGCGGTGATGGATTGCGTTGTGTGTTGAGGAAGTCACAGACAAAGGACAATCCAGGCTGTAAATTTTGGGGTTGTAAAAACTTCTATAAGGTTGTTAATTGCACAATATTTAAATATTTACAAATAATAAATATTAGTCATTATAGCGAGACTAACTTAGATTTGTATTGTAGGATGGAGGTGGATGCGGTTACTTCCGATGGGTCAATGACATCCCGTCATTGTCTACATCATCAGTACGTTCTACACACAGACCTGTTGTAGATGACGAGTGCAAGAATTGCAAAAGACTCGAGAAAACTATGGCAAAAGCGGTGGCTACATCTAAAGCCGAAATCTTGTTTTTACGATGCCTTCTTTGTGTAACGATCGTACTATTTAGTTTGATCATCATACTACTTAGTTTGACCATTTTTTGGAGATAGATATATATGTGTACTAGATGACTTATTTATATTTTGATGTGATATGAGCAATGTTATAATTATTTTTTTTGTTATAATATTGTTTATGATAATGTATAAAATTATTTTAAAAAGTTAAGTTTACTGTTCAATATTATTTTTGTTAATGTATAATATTGTTTTGTTTTTTTGTTAATGTATTGAAAAAAATATATTAAATTTTGTTAAAGTTAAGTTTATTGTTTTTGTTAATGTATAATATTGTTTATTTTTTTTGTTAATGTATTGAAAAAAATATATTAAATTTTGTTGAAGTTAAGTTTATTGTTTTTGTTAATGTATAATATTGTTTATTTTTTTTGTTATGATATTGAAAAAAATATATTAAATTTTTTTTATGATTTACTACATAAAAATATAAATTAATATCAAAAAACTATACATAAAGAATGGACCAAAATAATAAATGTATAAAATTATTTAAGTTTTCTGTTCACAAAATTGGAAAAAATATATTAAATTTTATTTATGATTTAGTACATAAAAATATAAATTAATATAAAAAAACTATACATAAAAAATGGACTAAAATAATAAAATATCAAATTAAAAATTAAATTCTAATTCCAATTCAAAATGTAGAACCAAACAGAGAAGATGAATTTCTATCTTCCAATTCCAATTTGAAATTGCAAACCAAACACATAAAGAGGAATTTCTATCTTCCAATTCCAATTTTGAAAATGGCAACCAAATACAGAAGATGGATTGTCTCATCCATCTTCCGAGTCAACCAAATGGTCCAAAACATATTCCGAATATACAAAATCAGAATATCAAAACCTTATTATGAGATAATCAGGTTTTGGGCCAAATTCCAATTCCACAAACAAACGGGGCCTTAATTCTTTGGGTTGTCCTTAGTTTTGGTGTTTAGGTTGCAGAAGTTTATTAGGGTCATTTTGACATGCTTTTTGTAGTTGTTTTGTGACATTTTCCCACATTGGTGGGATCCTTGAATGTTTAGTGTTGTTAGTTTTTCCAAAGGTTGTCATTTTTTTGACAATGTTGTCGACAACAACTTTTTTGTCTTTGTGCAACACAATGTTGTTGACAACAACTTTTCAAATGTTGCTCCTTTTGGTGCAATCCTACTCCCAAACAATTACAACCACCTTACAGTCAGTTGAATCGGTTGGGGGAAGGTTTTTTTTAGATGTGAAGAACTTTGTTCAATCGATTAGATTGATCGGGAGTTATAGTTTGAGGAAAATTTGAATGAAAATAAACCATTTTTCTGAGCATTCGGAGTGTTACATGAACTTGTACAGATTCCAACTGTTGAACCAGTGATTGTATAATCTTGGTTGAGGAGTTAGCTTTTGTTTACATTTTATTTGAGGTGATTTGGTTTCCATTCGCTCAAGTTAGAGGAAGTTTTGTGCCTACAAGTCAGAGGACCACAAGAATTGAGGTCAGGTTGGAAGATGTGGCCCTAACTCACATTTTCACCATTGGGATTCAATGCCACTATGTGAAAGGTGAGTTAAGGCAATGCTTTATAAGAGTTCAAAATCTTAGAGTTGGGAATGTTAGCTTTCTTCTTCAACAATGATGCCCTAGGTTGAATATTTCATATGTATTCAACCAGAGTACAAGATGAAACTTGACTGCAATAGCAGACAAAAATCATGTGGGATCAAGTTGTTGGATGAATTGGTCCCTTAGAGTTCATGGGATTGCCATATATTAACAAAAATGTAAGACTGAACATACAACCGGTAAACACAAGAATTAACACCAAGTGTACAAATTTTCAAAGCAAAGTAGAGTTCATTCAAAAATGGTTTAAAATGGAACAAGTAAAACCTGCTAACTCATTAACACACCAAACCAGGCTATAGAAAACTCCAAAGATCAATGAAATAGCAGAAAATGAAGATTTTATTTCTCACCAGTCCGCACTTCTATGATATTCAACCACTAGTTCGAACTTACTTGCATATACGCGTGCGGTGTTGATGTAGTGCAACTTCCCACCTTATACTGCCTCCTTCAACACTCCTTTGCTCGCGAACTATGCCAAAATGAAATTAAATGAAATGTACCGGTAGGCAGGATATATGTATAAAATTTGACTTTTTTTTTTTTTTACTTCTATTCCCGTGTTGGTCGGAATTACGACCACTCTTTAGGGTCGTAATTCCGACCAACACGGGAATAGATTTTTTTTTTAAAAAAAATTCTTCTATAAATCGACCATGGAAAATCATTTTATAGCTTGGTCGAAAATGTTGGTCTAAGAAGTGGGTCAAATGTACTAGTGATTAACTTGTAACATGAAAAATTCTTACAAAATTGGATATGTGGAGAGTTAAAATTCATTTTGTCATCTTCTTTTATCTATTTCACCATGGCAATCATATAGATAGAGAGGAGAAACATTTTCATGAATGGTGATAGAGATAGAGATGGTGATAGTGATGGACATAATAAAAAAATAAGGATACAAAAAATGTGGAATTGTCATTCCCATTGTTGTCAATATTGATTAATGATATTTGGTAAGTCTTTTTATTATGATTAAAAGTAAAATGTAAGATTTTTGCAAAGGCTCTAAATAGATTAATAAAGTCCAAGATAATTCTTATTTATAATTATTCTTTTTCTTTCCTTTCATTGGCATACAACTAGTAGTGCCTTCAAAGTTTAAAATAGATTTTTTCCTAATTTTTATATACTTGTCACAATGTGAACCACTTGAAAATTCATTTTGACATTATAAATAATAGTAAACATTAATCATTCACAAACAATTTATAGTTTTCCTTAACCTTAATCAGTATTCAAAATTACAATACAAGCATTACGTTGACTATATGATAAAAATGTTAGAGTACTATGTTTTTTATCAACATTGTAGAATAAAGTCAATTGCTAAACTTAATAGGGGAAGTAGGAATGCCGATATGAATACATCAATCCCCATTTGATGATAGTTTCTTCACCTCTCCCCCACATGATAGTTGACTACATTGGTATGATTTATATATGGCTACAATTGTTGCAAGGGAGATTCATCAAGACAACTCAGATGAAAGGGAGAGAACTCTAACATGCCCACATATTCATTCACAAACAAATAACTATGGAAATTGTGAATTAATTAATTACAACCCAACTCCAGGGAAAACAATCCCAAAAGTCCTCAAATGTTTCCCAAGATTAATCCAAGCAAGATTAATCTACACTTACATACAAACCCACATGCTCTTTTCCTATGACAATGCGATGTTTTAGTGGTAGATAAATTAGCACAATAGTATCACAATATTTTGATTAAAGAACACTAATATGATCCCTATACTCTATGGACAATTGATTGAACATTTAGGTACATAATTTAGATCCAATTAATAGCAGATCTCATTGCGTACATATAGAGATTAGTAAGGCTGAAAATATGAAACTAAATCCTTGGCTACAAAGTGCGTTAGGCTATTTGTGTAGTCTAATGTATGCATTTGTTTCTATTAGAGTCGTGCATATTTAGATAGTTTCAAATGACTTTTGATTATTGTTTATGTTATTATGGTTTTTAATATTGTGGACAAACTATTAGAAATATGCTTGTTTTTGTTGATGACTTTTGATAGTAAAAGGTCCACTAATGCTCATGTTTTTTCTAATTGGTAGAATTACCAAAGCAAAATATATTGAGTTGTGCATGTCTATTAAGATATAGTATGATTACAAAGACTGTGTATAAGAGCTGCTTTTGACTGCAATGCGGTTAACATTAGATGGGGTGGAGTTATTTATTTGGCCATTATTATAACAAGCATGTGGATGTGCAGTAAAAATTTCTTTATACATCAAGATGATCTAAAACGTATAAGGTCATGTTACATAAGATTGATAAATGGAAGAATGTTGTATATTCACTTATGAAATGCATGAGCAAAGATATGTATATTAACCCACATAGGTCATGAGAGTTGCATCTTCTATTTGATTTATTGTAATGAGGACATGGGACTTGCATCTTGTATTTGATTTATTGTAATGTATATTATTCTAAAAATCTTAAGATAGTATGATATTTATTTGTAATCCTAATGTATCATGTTGAATCTCTATCATTTTTAGAATTAATATTTAGATGTCTAGATATTTAAGATATATTATTATTTTATCATTATATGATTATTATCTTAATCAACCTAGAATATTAGATTTAAATTTCACACTTGTTGATTTAATGTCCAATATTTACTACACCATTACACCAATAGTTGTGACTTTAAAGTTGTAATTGGTGATGATGACTAACCATAATTGAATGAAATGTATCTCCTAGTTCTAATTGGATAAATATTTAATAGTTGATAATTAATCTATTAGTGTCTACTCCACTTCTTCATCATGTTAAGTTAAGCATCATGAATAAAAATAGAAATAGTTAAATTTGAATTACAAAAAAATGAAAATAATTATAAAACACATTTCCTAATTTTAAGAGTACTTACAAGCTAGATATATAATCATATAAATATAATAAAATATAAAATAAGATCATAATTAAGACCATTCTAGAAAAATTAGAGAACTCATATTAATACCCAAGTTTGAATTGCAATATCGTTCTACCAAAGCTTAAGGTAAATAACACACTTGATTCTAAAGAAAATCTACAAGAGTGAAATATGAACTAGAGTAACAAAATAAATTCATTGCTCAATGAATTCATTTGACATGTCTTTATTTTTTGAAGTATTAACAAATCAATTGACAAAAATTGACATGATGAAATCTTCATCAAACCTAAAGCTCAATCAATTTATTTTATTTGTTTAAATTTTATGCATTAATTCAATAGTAGACCAATACTAATTATTTATCCCATGTTAGATTATTATTCATGATATATTAATTAATTTATCTTATGATTATTAGATTTATCCATGATAGATTGATTAATTTATTCTAGGATATTTAAATAAGGAGAGTTATTATTATTATTATTATTATTATTTACAACATGGCATCACTTTAGTGTATAAGATTTCATGTTTGTAAATGTTATGCTTACTATTTTTCATCTATCTTATCTTATTTTTGGATATATAGTTTCATTTCTTCAAAATTTGAATATAATGAACATACCTTCCAATGAAAAGCTTTTTAGGAATATTTTATAGGTGAGCTCCAAAATTTAAGGAAGATGGAGGTATACCTTTGTCTTCTATACTCTCTAGACTAATAAAAGAAGTTAAAAAAATTCATTTTCCTTCTAAATTTATTTTGTAAGGAACACCCCATGTGACTCCAACTTAGAAAAAATTAATAGTGATTTTTATATTTTTCAAATAACTTTTTTTTCTGTTAATGTAAACAATGCTTTTAATTATTAAAATATACACTATGAACACACATACATATATTCTAAAATAAAAACAACTCAACAAAATTTAAAATAAGATATGTATATCAATAGAATATGAAATAAATAAAATAATAATAAACATGCAACAATAGTATAAATAGATAAACCTAAGACAATTTGAACAAACAAAAAATAAAACTAATAATAAAAATGAAAAGATACTTATATATAAAAAATTATATAAACTAAATAAGAAAACCTAACTAAATATGTGAGGTTTTTCACAATAATTTTTTTCTGACATATTGAATATTCAAATTACAAAATTTATTAAATTAATTTAACACAAAAAAATAATAATTTGTATAATAAAATTGAAACAAATCAATTGTATGTAAGATTAACATAAAGTATTCCACTATACCCTATATGCGCATAGTGTAAAAAATTATAAATAACAAAACTTAATAAAAATAATAATTTGAAAGTGATTTAAAATTTTATTTTATTTTTTGGCAAAATTTTTTATTTATATTAATATTAATCTAGTTCAAAGGGCTCCTGGAGAAAGAACCAGTAAAGAAAACTCTGTTCGTTACCCATATATACAAAAAGAGCAAAAGACTGCTCGAAGAAGCTATAGTATTTTACCCAAACCCACAAGTCGAAGGGTGACTTATATGGTAAGTACAAAAAACCCCCTTTAACCCTTACGGCAGAATACATCCGTATACAATATATTCCCAAAATGTTTTAAAGACATCCCGCCTAAATGTAGGCCCTATTACAAAAATTGAAATCCCCCCTATACATCTGATCATGTACATTATCAGAAATACTAAATTTACAAAGAAGTAAAGGCCTCCAAGCCCCCTTAAACATTTGAAAAATTACATAATGAGGAGTACTAAATTTACAAAGAAATAATGGCCTCCAAAAAGAAATACTAAATGAACATTGAAGCCATCATGTATCCAAAATCGGCCTTTAAAGGTATGTCTAGAAGATGATTTGAAAAAATCTGCAAATAACATCTCCATAGCAGCATATACACAAACCCAATAAAGAGCAGAGCACCTCCTGCAAAACAGCAAGTGAAGCAAGACCAAAACAGAATATACCAGAGAATTTACATCATAAAGTATCACTAGTCATAGTTCCCAAAAGCAAGATGTGAAGGTGGTGATAAAAACAGGGAACTCCAAATACGGTCGGCATGAGCAACCAGAGAATCCCCTAAAGAACTATCAGGAGGCAGAGAAACTGATGTAGGAGCATCCTGGGTGTAAGAGCAATCTTGCATCACCCAAAAATATTTATGTTTTTGTATTCAATAAGGGTTATCTTGTGCAGAGTTGCTATTTATGGAAACTTGCTATTTTTAGTAAGTTGGTCTTACGATCTCAGAATGTTCTAATTTTACATGTGGAGGTTCATCTCAGTCATATCAGCCTGCCAGCAAAGTTTCATGGCTAGCTCAGGTCTAGTTTTGAAGATATTGAAGATTTTCGGTATTGGCAGCAGGGTACAGAAACTTCGAACTCAGTTTTGAAGGCTTTAGAGGCCCCGGATGAGGTTGAAAATTTGGGTGACAAGCGCTATGTGCAAGTCAAGCCTATAGAGTGCTTCGTGGCATTTCCAGAATGGGGTTATAATAGCCAATCGGGTCAACGGGTGATGACTTATGGTCTTCGAAAGTTGGGTCACCTGAAATGGCGGAAAATAATTTTTCTTCAAAATTTCTGTTTGGGTTTCAAAACTCATTTTGAGCTGACTTTGATGTAATAAATTGTAAAATAAAATAATTCTAAGTTTGGTCGGCCCTAAGGGCTAAATTTCTAGAACCTTCTCGGGCGGTGGAAATTGCCTATATAAAGAAGGCCCGTAGTGTTGTCTAGGGCAGTTCTGGGTAGTAGATCTAGGTATGGATTCGAGGCTTTGTCCTACAGAATATTGTAAGGGAATGCCCATGTGGCTTTGCATATTGTAATTCTGAAAGTTTGTAATTCCACATTTGTGGAGATAATAAGAAGCCAATTTTCTGTTCTTGCATATTATTGTTGTTGTTTCTCTATTTCTGTTAAGTGTTTGTGGTATTAAGGGGATCACCCTTCATCAGAAACTGGGAGCCGAACAGGGGAAGAACATGAACCCACTGACAATGGAGCCAAAGAACATGAAGGAACATCCAAAGCAGCCGAGATACCCATGGGAGAAAGTCCATCCAACACAGAGGAAGATGAATTCAAATTCACAGAATGAACCTGACCCAATATGGCAAGTAAGGCATACATTTTTGCAAAATGGGGTTATATTCAATAAATGATCAAGATGCATAATTGAATTTGCCGATATACAATCTTTAATCGCAGCCAGAAGCATGACATATTTGTCAGAACTGAACAACAAATGCTGAGGAAAAATACCTCCAATATGAGCTTCTTAGAGCCAAAAGTTATAATTTTGGACTACAAGAAGCAAACCATTTTCCTACAAGTATTGTGGCCAAATAGACCAGTTTGCAATAGCCACCAACAAAGTCCATGACTAAGACAAGTCTAATATATTGGAACAAAATACCAAAATAATTTGAGATGGAAAAATAATTCTTTGATAATGCGGAGATAATATTGCATCCCCAATCATCCTACGGATACTACGAGCACATTTTGCACAGTGAATAATAAACATGGATGCTAGAGCTTCATCAAAAACAATACCTTCAAATGGGACTTCCAGTTGATGAGAAAACAACTGAACCCGAAGATTCAATGGCCTAAATTCATCAACGAATCTATGTAATTCCATGGAAACAATACCCAGTAGGAACAACACTGTAATATGGGTGAAGATACCGAGTAATTTTAAATGAAATGAAAGTTGATAATATAGCACCTGTAGCCATAATGAGAAGGGTTTCTCCATACACAAAATTAAATGCATAGAGTATGAGCCAGTAAATTCCACACATGAGAAATCATTCTTCAACAAGGTCCTTACAGAGGTAGAAAGGAGTCCTTCATGCGAAAACAAATCATAGAAAGACCACTCGCACTAGAAATAAACAAAAAATATTGTTGAAAGAAAACCTTACACATGTGAAGTCAGGATATTAATAGTGCCTGACAATCATAAAATACCATGAAAATAGAGTACCATAATGAAAGATGATGCAATATGTCGATCACTTCCTGCTTATGTCACTATACCAAGACAATGAAAGATAGTTAAGGGGGCTACGAAAAAAGGGGAAGAAAGAAGGGAGATGTCAAAGAGTGGTTAAGGGGTTTCAGACTTGATTAAATTAAAAATGGAAGGGTGAGAAGACGGGGATACGGAGGGGGAGGGAAAGATAATGTTAAAACCTTCAACTCCAAAATTGGCTAGCAAATCCACTAAACAGTTCCCCTCTCTATAAGTGTGGGTTAGGAAACAATCCAAAAAAGAGTCTAGAAGAGACCAGATTCTAGATAATACATAAAGAATATGCCTAGAGTAAGAAACTCTCCTAACACATGCATTAATAATAACTAATGAGTCCCCTTCAACATGTAAAAGATGGATATTTAACTTCTTAGCAATAGATAATCCATGAAGTAGCACAAATGCTTCTGCCAAGTTGTTGGTACCTATGGGGATGGGATGAGTCTCAAAGTGAATAACTGAACCTCTATGATCCCGAAGAACAAACTCAATCCCTGACTTTCCCAGATTACCTCTTGAAGCCCCATCAAAATTTAGTTTGATATATCCATGTTGGGGGGGGGGGACCATCTAATAATGGATTTTACAATATTCTTATCTTTTGGATATAAAGGGAAAGGGAGAGAAGGAAAAACTAACCCCTGCCAATTCTTAGAAATATAATTATCCCAAGTAGAAAATCCACGATTACCTTTGTAGTTACGCGTATAAGAATTAGTAACCTCAACAATGGAATGTTCAATCCTTTTAATAACAACATCAATACTTGACAAGGAATTTCAAAAAATTCTATTATTTCTCTCCCACCAGATAGCCCAGATTACTAGAGAAGGAGAACACACCCAAAATGATGTGAACATGGACTTGGTAAACAAACATGGCCAGGATTGGAATAGATCCCAGACAGTCATAGGAAGTGGCATATAGAAACTCAATTTATTTAAAACGAATAACCAACATTCTTGTGTAAATGAACAATTAAGAAAGAGGTGATCAACATATTCTTGATCCTGATGACACAGAACACAAGGAAAAACATTTGTAATATTTAGTCTGGCTAATCTATCACTTGTAAGGACCCATTTTTTCAACACAAGCCAGGAGAAATAGCCAGCCTTGGGCAGAATTGATTTGTGCTCGCAAAACACAAAGGCCCATTGCCTTGGGGTATTATTCTGATTAGCTTGAATTTTCTCATATCCCAACTTGACCGTATAATTACCATCCAGGGATGAAGCCTAGAAGAGACGATCAGAAGATTTAGAGAGGAAAATAATTTGAGAGGAAAGAAAATGATTTGCAAGAGTAGCTTCATGAGGAGAAATTGGAAGAAGGGAAAAGTCAATCCATATTACTAAACCTGTGTGAATAGACACTCTAGACACATAGGAAGAGAAATTAGAACCCCACACAGATGATGAAACTTCCCAGATGTTTAGGAAGGGTTGAAGAGTACATAAAGGTGATAAGCCATTCCATGAATCAAGCCAAAAGTTAATTGATTCACCATTATGAACTTCCCAAGACATAGAAGAAGTAATGACATATCTCACTTTCATCATAAAGTTCCAAATGGGAGAGCCTTTAGGAGGATCAAGAGCAATGATGACTCTAGAAGGGTCCAAAGAGTCAAGATATTTCTCTTGCATTAAACGACACCATTTGTTACTAGGTTGGGAAAACAATTTCCATATCAATTTACCTCCAAAAGCTAAATTTTGAGATAATAGATTATGAAGCCCCACTGCACCCGAAGCTTGAGTGGAAGCCATATCTGATAGTGAAACTAGTGGGATTTTCTTTTCACCTGTCATGTTAGCAGTCCAAAGGAAGTCTCTGATTAATTTTTCAATCTAACTAATTACTATCTTTGGAGCTTGAAGAACTGAAAAATAATAATTGGGAATAGCTGAAAAAATAGTTTTGATTAACAAAATTCTCCCAGATAAGGAAAGCCATCTTGCTTTCCATGCCAAAACCCTGGATTTAATACGAGCAATAACCGCTTGCCAATATAATGGTTTATTAGATCCCAAGAAAAAAGGAACTCCTAAATAAGTAGAAGGCAACTCATCCACAGGAAACCCAAGGATATCAACAATCCTTTGTGCAAATGATTATTTTACATTAAAAATATATATCTTTGATTTGTGACTATTAATTTTTTGACCCGATGCTAAACAGTACACATCTAACACGTGTTTGACTTGTTTAGCCTCCTCTATAGAAGCTTTACCGAATAGCAAAGTATCATCATCAAATAGAGAATGTGTGACCGAGATAGTAGTGTTTGGAATGAGGATACCATGCCAGAGGTTTGCAGTATGCAATGCATTAATGGCTCGACTTAGAGCCTCCACCATTATTATAAACAAAAAGGGGGATAGAGGGTCTCCTTGTCTTACCCCCTAGGATGATGGAAAGAAACCAGCAGGTGCTCCATTAATTATTACAGAGAAGTGGGCACCAGAGATACAAGCCTTAAACCATTTACACCACTTTTTTGAAAATCCAAATCTTGACAAAACTTCCAGTAAGAAAGACCAACTTACCCTATCATATGCCTTCATCATGTCCAATTTAACAACAAAAGAGGGCATAGAGTGTGACTTTATTGAATGTAATGTCTCATGAGCTAGAATGGCCCCATCTGTTGTATCTCTACCCAGGACAAAACCTCCTTGCTCCCGAGAGATGATTCTTAGAATAATATGTTGAAGATGCAGGTAAATGGCTTTCGTAATGATCTTATAAATTGTATTATAGAGAGATATAGGATGAAAATCAGCAAAATTTTGGGGATCATTAACTTTCAGGATAAGTACAATATTAGTAGTGTTAAAGCACTTTAAGACTAATGAATTCCTCCTAGATTCCTCCAAAACATCAAGTAAATCCAAGGTAATAACATCCCAGGTTTTCTGAAAGAAGAGACCTGTAAACCCATCCGGGCCAAGAGCCTTATCAGGGGATAAAGAGAAGACTACATTTCTAATTTCCAACAAGGTAAAAGGAGCCATTAACAATAAATTATCTTGGAGTGTAATAGAGGGAGGAATATGTTGAAGAATATCATTGGAATTATCCATATATGGTACCGAAGGCATAATGGGAGACAACAAATTTGAAAAAAACCTAAATCCTTGTAGCTCAATTTCTTTTGAATTAGTTAGAATATTCCCATGCTCATCCTTTATTGAAAAAATTGACTTGGCTGCTTTCTTATGTTTAGCAGATGCATGGAAAAATTTAGTATTCTGGTCCCCTGATTGCAGCCATAACTCATGAGACTTTTGTCTCCAGTATTCTTCCTCCCTTGCACATAACTCAGACCACTCCAACTGAAGTTCCTTTTGCACTTCATAAGACTGTGGATCTAACCCATTTAATATAATATATTGATTGATCTCAGATAAATCTTTTTCTATCTTTTGTTTCTGCTAAAAAATGTTCTTAAAAACATTAATATTCCAAGCCTTGATTAGGTTTTTAACATATTGTAATTTCTTGAAGAATTGGAACATCTTAGTTCCAATTTCATGAGGTGCAGACTACCACCATTGTTTCAAAAGAGAATGAAAAAGAGGATGTCTAAACCAAACTGACTCAAATTTAAAAGATGATTTTCGAAGAGAAGGCAGAGATAAATTAGGTAACTCAACGTGAAGTTGAATAGGAAAATGGTCAGAATCTGAGAAAGGCATGATTTTTGAAGATAAGCAAAAATTCTCCAATTTCCAAAGATGAGATCCTAAAAATCTATCCAACCTAACCGCTATCTGGAGAAAACTCGATCTTCAGTTTGTCCAAGTATAAGAACCATTTGAGGGCGTAACATCCAGGAGGTCATTATCCAATATAAAATTATTAAAATCAGAAACCACTTGAGTAGGAAGATTAATTCCTCCCTTTTTATCATTCGGATTCAGTGTAGCATTAAAATCTCCAGCAAGAAGGAATTTGGAAGACGGGAATTGATGCAGAATGTTAGTTAAAGTTTTCCATAGAAATAGCTTAGCAGGAGTAGACATGGGACCATAAAGATTAATTAGAAGGAATGACAAAGAGAAGCATTTAATGCTCAATAACTACCAGTTCATATCTGATTGGAGGGGGAATACTTATACTACCTTGGGATTCCATAAAACTGCCAGACCTCCAGAGGCTCCAATTGCTAGAACAGAGGAAGTTTCCCACAAACCCCACCTTCGAATTGAAGCATTAAAATTATCCAAGGACAACTTAGTTTCTTGAAGCAAGACAATATCACATTGCGAAGAATCAAGCCTTTGCTTAATTCTATTTCTCTTGTCAGGGGCATTAATGCCCCTGACATTCCATGAAAGAATTCTCATTGTGGACAAGGAGAACACTTAGTTCTCCTTGTCGAACATCTTTTTGAAGAGGAGAAATTTTTATCCAAAGTGGATTGAACTACAGCCTCTATTTCCTCCAAAGCTTTAGCTAACTTAGACTTTCTACCTCTCTTCTTGGGTGTTTGAATGCTCACCTTTGGGGACAAAGGAGTCTGAACAATGGATGCTTTAACTGGGGAAGAGGGCATGGAATCCAGAGTCACAGAACAATCATCAATATTAATATTTGTGGATTGGAAAATGTTTGACAGAAAAGTAGGGGAGGATTTAGCATCATCATGATTTGTTATAATAGGAAAATCCAAAAGGGACTTGTCTTGGTTGTCTTGACATTGTAAAAATAAAGAAGTGTTCTCAGATACAGCCGAAATAACTTCTTTAGACATCAATTTAGTGTGATCCAGAGTTAATTTTTGAAATTTAAGTGGCCCTCCTGAGAACGTCAGCTTATTAACTATGATCTCCATCATAGGAGCATCTACGTTTTTGCAATGGGATTCGGGTACCAGGGCAGATTACGGATACAATAATACTTTGGAAAAATCAATCGCATTATAGACAGAGGAGATAACTGGTAGATAGCATCTTAGCATGCTAACAAAAGAGTATATACAGTCAAATGACCAAGTAGATGATTTATTAAGAGGAACAAGTTGTTGTTGTGAGACTGGTTCCTTCTGCAAATGGGGCAATGGTCCAGTATTTGAAGATGAGATAGGAACTTCCCCTGTTGGCAAAGAATCATAGTTATTCTGGGCATTTTCATATGAAATTTTTTTATTTGGCACCTTAGAACATTTAGCTGGAAAAGAATTATGATCCTCACATAGAACTAAATTTGAACTATTAGGGTCTTTACACTGATTCGTGAAATGTCCCAATAAGTCAGCATAAAGTAAAACCATCTCAGCTTCCTGAATGATAAATTTATGATACCAAACCCCCCATTTTGATTGTAATTCAATTCCTTTAGGAAAAGGTCTGGAAGTGTCTAACATCAGACAGACACGAACAAACCTATGTAGATGCTCAAAGGGAAGCAAATCATGACGAACAAATGTTCCAACTTTGTTCACAATAATTTCAACAACATCAGTATCCCTATATTCAATCGGCAAGGCAGGCATTTCAATCCAGTAAGGAATTGGGGCACAAGCCAAAACATCCATTTTAAAGTTCAGACACCACGAAATCAAAGAGATGCCAAATCCTTTACAGAACCAAAATCTAGAACAAAGAACATTATTTCGAGCAGACGACAATGAAAAAATAACCACAAAAAAATTAGCAACATGATCCATATAATATAAGTCACATAATCCTGACCAATTATCAAAGGCCCAGCTTCACAACTCCGACATGGGAATGAAAGAACATATCCTTCCAATTAGGGCATTTTCTTGCATATGAAAAAATTGTGGTTCTAGTAACCCATCTTCTAAGAAAATCACCGAATTAGAATTGCTTACCTTATCCAGTGGTTTATGACAATGATTCGAAGAAAGCATAGCTATATTTCACACATTCTTACCTCGAGGAGAGTTGATCTGTACAGAAGACCCATCTAACGGTGGCGGAGGAGTCTTCAAAATGCCCTTGTAAACATAATATTTGGATACCCTAGCCTTCGAGCGTGAATACTAATGTCGCGGTATTGGATGCGAACCAACAAGAATATTGTTTGGAGAAGATACAAAGGGGGAAGGCTGAATAAGAAGGGAATTGGGCCAAGAGACAAAAGAAGGAGCCTTCGGATCAAAGTCCCCAATGCGATTACCATATGAATCAAAAATAGGAGTGGGTAAAAGAGGACCCGATCCGATATCAAAGGAGGGCCGAAGATGGGGTTGTCGAACAATGGGAGGGATATTGGGGTTCCTTTTCCCAGATCTGGTAGGAGCACCATTAGGCTGAAAACTCCCAAATTGAATTTGAGGGTTACCATTTCGTGCATATCTTGGTTTTCAAAAAGATGTCGAATGCTGTTGCAGACCACCGTTTGTTCCTGCGCGTGCTCCTTGGAATCCAGGATGAAACCCTAATCTTGACGCATAGCACCTCGCCTCCCAAAGCTCTGCTGCTTACCCTGATGATTTTGGTACACCTGCTGCTGACGTTGATTTTTGCTCCTCATTTTCGCTATTCCCATAATATAAACTATGTTTGATATCAAAGGCAAATTCAAAAGTGATTAAAAATGTTAACCTTCAAAAGCTTTGAAATATTTTAACAACCTCCGAAAAAAGGGCTCTTATCGCTAAAATATTTTAACCAATCAAATTTGAGAAAACAATTTTTTAGAATATGTTTTGTTAAAAAATCTGCAACTTTACTTTTAGTTAAGATAAATATTTTAGAAATATAAAAAATCTCTCTTATCTGATTTGTTAAAAAATTGGTTAATAATAACGAGTTAAGTTGAGTCAATGCCTATAGTTCTATGCCTTACGACAGGAACTAAAAAACAACCAATCATGTGATGTCACATCAATTGTACAAGTATGGGTCTCCCTTTTCCACAACTATTGGTCTCACTTTTTTTTAGGTTGTTTTAGACACCTAGATAAAAAGCATGCTGATGTGACATCATATTTAAAGATAGGTCCCTAAAACCTTAGTTATAAGGGGACTTGCCAAGTAAGCTTTGTAAGAAAAAGGAGAATGATTTGAAATTTCCACCTAATATAAAAGAAGGGCATTAGAGTGCTCAACTAATAGATCTTTTCCCCTAATATTTTAAAAAAGAAATAAATTTGACGTTAGAAATTAATTAGAATTCATTAATACTAAAACAAAGAAACAATATATGCAGAGTAGAATATTTAAAAATACCTTTTACATCATTCTTTTGCATGAATTATTCTTAGTAAGAAAGAAATGATTCATCATACCCTTTAATATGCTACTTTCAAAATTCATTGAAATTTTTGAACACAATGTTCATTTTGTGAATGCAAAGCTGCACAAAGTTAATTGCAGAAAAATAAAACAGAACAAACAAAGACACAAACGATTTATGGTGGTTCACCCTAAATGGGCTACGTCCACTCTTAGCAGAAATAATCTACTTTTATTTTTTTCTGGTATTAAATTACATATCTCAAAATATCGAAAAAAGAAAGCACAATAATATTCTCCACACCATAACTTTCAAGCATCACTGTTGAGAAAACCAACAGACGCCGGTTACAAAAAGGAAACGTTACACCAGCATCATGAAGATCCAGCGGTTACACTATTCCAATCAAGTATAACTGCCAATGGTGAAAGCCGTTGGGATTCACCGACCCAACACATTTCTCTCATCGAGGTCAGCATCCAAGAAATAAAATCGGAAGACATTTAACCAATGTAGTTTGACTTATATGTCAGTATTTTATTAACAGTATTTGAGGTGGGCGGAATAAAGTTGAAAATGCATTGTTGTTAGGTATACATAATATTCAGAAGTACACAGGATGGTTAATGAAGCTTCTGCCACGCCATGGCCAACATTACACTTCTGTCAAGGAATTCATTCTTGGACAGGGAGAAGGATAGCAGGAAAATGTAACAGTCCTAGGCAGTGATTTATATGTTATCAGTACATTTTGATCTGTTTTTACACAAATTTGGCAGAATCCACTGAACAGTATGGTTGTTGAAGCACTAAAGTCCATTTCAAACTGTAGCTATACTAACCACAAAGCTTTTCCCGCTATGATAACGCCAATTACAAGGATTAATGAAGGCAGCTGTGAGCTTGGAAAACATTTACCAACCCTACAGATGTGGAACAGATTGCACAGAGCATGTCACAAGAAAGCAAAAAGAAGACAAAGTTAATCTGAGAGTGGCACCCACAGCGACATCAATTAAACCACTTTCTGCCATCGTAGAAAAGCAGACTGACTTCTGTCATCTGATTGGGTTCTTTGGCTGACCATACATGGACACAATCCTTCAAATTGCTTATTATTCAGGGTTAGGGGTATGTACGCTTTGTATTAGCAGAATAATTTAAGTGTCTCTTATATATTGGTTTATAGATCTAGAAATAGGATTAGGGTATATATGTTTGGTACTAGAAATACAATTAGGTGCCTTTTACATACTGGTAGTACTATATCTTATTTGGTAAAAAAAAAGAAACAGATTTAGGGTATATATGTTTCATACTAGAATCACGGTTAGGTGTTCACTACATATTGGGAGTACAAGGTAGTCATATATACTGGAAGCTATTAAAACAAGATTAGGGTCTGAATGTTTCAAACTAAAAGCACCAATAGACACCTCCTTCATATTGGAAGTATAAATAGTCTCATATACTATATGCAATTTGTAGACCCAAAAATAGGATTAAGGTATATATGTTTAGTACTAGAAGCACAATTAGATGCCTCCTGCATACTGGGAGTACAAGGCAGTCTCATATACTTAAAGCTATTTGTAGATCCAAAAACAGATTGCTCTGAATCATAGATGATTAAAAAATTCCATTTTCATTTCTATTTTCATTCATTTTGTTCTTATCTCCCAATTAGGTTTTCTATTTATATTGAGAGTACCAGGTAGTCTCTTAAACTATAAATTATTTGTAGACCCAAAATTAGATTGTTCTGAACTATGAACTACAAAATAGTTCCATTTCCATTTGTCTTCTTACCTTCCAAATGAGTATTAAAATCTTTGCTTCTATTCCTATTTTTGGTTACAGAAAAGGCAGTAGGTGAAGAGCATCAGTAACCGTCCATGTTTCAATTATCATTTATTAGATTTTGTAAATAAAAAACCCACTAAAAAATCATCTAGTGGGCCAATAACAGCCTATTTTTTGGGAAAAAAGTTAGTAATTAGATCAATTGTACAACTTTATTAGAACCAGTATTGCTCAATTTCTGGGATATCTGTGCATAAATAATGGATCAATTGTACAATTTTTGTTGTCAAAGTGAACTAGTAATGAGGCAATAGGGAATATGTTATGGACAACAGTTTGAAATGACTACTTTTTGACCCTTATTCATACAGTAGATATCAAAAACATTTGCCTTTATTACCAAGAACAATAGCTATAATCAATTGAATCACATACAATAGCTATAAATAATTGAATCACATAAAAAATCTTATAAGTATTCTTATAAGTATTCTGTTTTTTATCAACATTGTAAAATAAAGTCAATTGCTAGACTTAATAGGGGAAGTAGGAATGTCGATATGAATACATCAATCACCATTTGATCAAGACAAGCTAACAATTTTGCACTGGCTTTCTATGTGCAATCAATTGAAAGAAATGTAGGTAGAGGAAATGTATGATAGTTTCTTCACCTCTCCCCATCATGAAGTACAAGATAGTTGACTAATTGGTATGAAATATATGGCTAGAATTGTTGCAAAGCAGATTCATCAAGACAGCTCAGATGAAAGGGAGAGAATTCTAACATGCCCACATATTCATTCACAAACAAATAAATAAGAAAATGGTGAAAATCCCAAAAGCCTTAAAATGTTTCTTAGGGAAATAAGGTGATTGCTTATTCATCCAAGCAAGACTAATCTCCACTTACATACAAACCCACATGCGAGATGCAATTTGTTTATTAAAGGCATTTCAGAATACAATAAGAAAATACTCGCAGACAAGGATATGCTCAGTTTTAATGACGAGATTTCTAGACTAAAATCCTTAACAATTGCTTCGTGTCATCAATATCCTTTTACAATTCCTCAGCTTCTCTAAGACAGCATATTAGGAAGAGTGCTCAAAACTTATTATCTGTGCATGCTTTCTAGTTAAATTTTGATAATCAATTATGATTGAATTTTCGATGTTTGTTTTTTCATTGAGTTACCATTTTTTTTAATGTCTAGTCTATTTTTGGTTCAGATGTAGTTCATTATTTTTCTTTTGGTTTGGCTTTCTATCTGATTTCTAATATCATGTTAAATTAATCATGAGAAGTTAAGAAAAGAATCTAGGACCTCTCATTTGCTGATGAAATGTTCTGCCTTCTTAGTAACCAATCTGTTTTCAGTTCAAATATGATTAATTTTCTAACATTTCCAAACTTCATCTGATAAGAATTGTTAAATTAAATTGAGAAGTATATTCTATATTTTAATTAAAGTGTTGTAGTTCAATTGAATTGATAAAAATGTGATGAAGGGTGCTCCCCTTAATACCACAAGCACATAACAAAAATAGAGAAACAACAACAATAATATGCAAGAACAGAAAATTGGCTTCTTGTTATCTCCACAAATGTGGAATTACAAACTTTCAGAATTACAATATGCAAAGCCACATGGGCATTCCCTTACAATATTTTGTAGAACAAAGCCTCGAATCAATATCCAGATCTACTACCCAGAATTGCCCTAGACAACACTATGGGCCTTTTTTATATAAGCAATTTCCACCGCTCGAGAAGGTTCCAGAAATTTAGCCCTAAGGGCCGACCCAACTTAGAGTTATTTTATTTTTCAATTTATTACATCAAAGTCGGCTCAAAATAACTTTTGAAACCCAAACATAAATTTTGAAGGAAAATTATTTTTCGCCATTTCAGGTGGCCTGACTTCCGGAGACCATAAGTCATCACTAGTTGACCCGATTGACTATTATAACTTCATTTCGGAAATGCCACAAAGGGCTCTACAAGCTCAACCCGCACAAAGCGCCCGTCACCCAATTTTTTGACCTCATCCGGGGCCTCTAAAGCCTTCAAAACTGAGTTCAAAGTTTCTGTACCCTGCTGCCAATACCGAAAATCTTCAATATCTTCAAAACTACACCTGATCTAGCCATGAAACTTTGCTGGCAGGCTGATATGACTGAGATGAACCTCCATATGTAAAATCAGACATTCTGAGATCGTAAGACCAACTTACTAAAAATAGCAAGTTTCCATAAATAGCAACTCTGCACAAGATAGCCCTTATTGAATACAAAAGCAGAAATATTTTTGGGTGATGCAAGATTGCTCTTACTCCCAGGATGCTCTTGCATCAGACACCCAGGATAATTTGAGAAGTGACCCTGTCACGACTCAGGTGTGCAGAGGAAAATCAAGATGGTTAACCTCCTCCTTTGTTAGCCATGATGAATCTTCAACAGGTCGTCTTTTCCATTTGACCAAATACTCTTCATATGTCATGTTCCTTGTGCTTTTGCCAACATGACTGTCCAGTATGTCTTCAATCTCGTTGATATCTGAATTGGTTGCTGGAATACTCCACTATGCTGCTGCAACCTCATCTTCAACACCTCCTTCATGATACTCTGTCAAATCTGAAATGTTAAACACTGGTGAAATATTCAGCTCAGTAGGCAATCCTACCTCATATGCATTTCCTGAATCATGCTTCTTCAGTATCTTACATGGTCCAAACTTCTTCATTTTCAGCTTGTTATATGTACCAACTGCAAACCGCTCCTTCCGCAAATGAACCATGACTTCATCCCCAATCCGAAATTTCTTATGCCTCATTTTCTCATCTGCCTTAGTCTTATAGTATACATTCATCTTGGTAATATGCTTCCTCACCTCCTCATGGATGTTCTTCAAATGTTCTGCAAAATCCTCAGCTTCAGCACTACTTATTTCTCCTTTATCTATCTTTCTCAACTCAGATGCATTTCTTGGACTACTTCCATATACAATCTAGAATGGTGATTTACCAGTGCTCCTATTGACAGAATTATTGTATGAAAATTCTGCTTGTGGTAAAATCAAATCCCATCTTGTTGGCTTATCTCCAACCAAACATCTCAACAGATTTTCCAAACTTCTATTCACCACCTCTATCTGTCCATCAGTCTGTGGATGATGTGACAAACTGAACTTCAAATCTGTCTTCAACTTCTTCCACAATATCCGCCAGAAATATCCAACAAACTTAGTATCCCGATCTGAAACTATGGTCTTTGGCAAACCATGTAGTCTCACCACTTCTCTGAAAAATAATTCTGCTACATGAACAGCGTCATTAGTCTTCTTGCAGGGAATGAAATGTGCCATCTTTGAAAATCTGTCAACTACTACAAAAATTGAATCATGTCCCCGCTGTGTCCTCGGTAAAACAAGAACAAAGTCCATACTGATATCCTCCCAAGGCTTCTCTGGTACAGGTAATGGCTGATACAACCCTGTATTTTGCTTCACTCCTTTCACCATCTGACATACTCTGCAACTCTGTACAAACTTCTTCACATCTTGCTACAATTGTGGCCAATAATAATTTTCACCAACCAAAGCAAGGGTTTTATCACGACCAAAATGTCCAGCCAATCCTCCACTATGCTTCTCCTTGATGAGATTCTCCCTCATAGAACTTCATGGAATGTACAACTGACTCCCTCTAAATAGCATATCATCTTGGATGATAAAATCTAGCCATTTCGTCCTATCTAGAGTAACAGGTTCTATATAAGCTTTCCAAGCTTCACCAAAATTAGGATCCTCTGGGTACAAATTTTTGAGTTCCTTAAACCCAACCACTTCAATCTGCATCTCTGTCAGCAATACTTGCCTTCTGCTAAGAGCATCCGCAACCCTATTAGACTTTCCACTCCTGTGTTTCAAAACAAATGTATAACTCTGCAAAAATTCAAACCATTTCAAATGCCTTTGATTCAACTTTCCTTGACTATTCAAATATTGCAACGCTTGATGATCAGTATACAAAACAAACTCCTTAGGAAGCAGATAATGTCTCCACTTCTTTAATGCTTGAACTATAGCATAAAATTTCTGATCATAGACAGAATATTTTCTCTTGGCATCATTTAACTTCTCACTGAAATAAGCAACAGGTTTACTTTCTTGGCTCATAACAGCTCCTATTGCAGTACCACTAGCATCACAATCTACTTGAAACACCTTATTAAAATCTGAAAGTGCTAAAACAAGTTGTTTTGTAACTTTTTGTTTCAACAGTTGAAAACTCTTTTCTGCCCCATTAGTCCACTTAAACTCTTTTCTATCTCCTCTCATTGTTTCAGTCAAGGGACCACAAATACTGCTAAAATTTCTGATAAACTTTCTGTAAAAGCTAGCCAAACTATGAAAAGATCTTACCTCAGTAGCACTCCTTGGAGTAGGCCATTCAAGGATAGCCTATACTTTCTCTGGGTCCATTTTTAGACCTTCTGCTGAAACTATAAATCTCAAATACACTAACTTTTTCTTCACAAAACTGCACTTCTTCAAATTAATCAACAATTTCTCATCTCTCAACTTCTCAAACACCATATGAATATGCATCATATGTTCCTCCAATGTCTTGCTAAAAATTAAAATATCATCTAGGTAAACAATGACAAACTTACCTAAAAATTCTTTCAGAACCTCGTTCATGAGCCGCATGAAAGTGCTCGATGCATTGGTTAGCCCAAAAGGCATAACTAACCACTCATACAGTCATTCTTTTGTCTTGAAGGTAGTCTTCCATTCATCTCCTTCTCTGATCTGAATCTGGTGATATCCACTCTTCAGATCTATCTTTGAGAAATACACAGCTCCACTCAAACAATCCATAATATCATCCATTCGTGGCAATGGAAACCTATACTTGATTGTGATTTTGTTTATTGCTTTGAAATCTGTACACATCCTCCACTCTCCATTCTTCTTTGGTGTTAATACCGCTGGTACAGCGCAGGGACTCAAACTCTCTCGAATCAACCCCTTCTGCAATAACTCGTGTACTTGTCTGTTCAACTCTTCACTTTCTGCTGGTGTCATTCTGTGTGCTGCCTTGTTTGGCAAACTGGCTCCTGGAATCAAATCCATCTAATGACTGATCTTCCTTACCGATGGTAATCCATCGGGTACATTATCGGATACAATATCTTGAAACTCATTCAACAAATCTGCAACTTCTACAGGTACATCCTCTACTTCTTCTTTACCAACTTTTAGAATTAAAAAAAAACACACATGCTCATGCCTCATACCATCTAAGAATTTTCTTCCATCAACAAATGTTATTCTTGCATTACCACATACCTTTTCTTCGGTCTCCTTCAATGGCTTTAGCTTATGTCGCACTCCATCCTTTGTCAGGGAATAGGTATTCGCATGACCATCATGTACAACACATTTGTCGAACTGCCACGGTCTACCCAACAACATATGACATGCATCCATAGATATTATATCACATAGTACCTCATCTTGGTACCCGCCGATCTTGAACTTTACCAGGCACTGTTCACTGACCATGACCTTGTGGTCATCCTGCACCCAGGTAATCCGATATGGATATGGGTGTTTCAGTCTCTTGAGCTTCAACTTTGTCACCGTCTCTTCTGACACCAAATTGTTAGTGCTTCCATTATCGATAATCACATCATAGCATTTACCCTCACACTTGCATCTAGTGTGAAACATGCTCCTCCTTTGTTCAGGTTCATTCTCACCACTCAGCAAGACTCTTCTATTAATTAGCGTTTCTCCTCTTTCAGCATCTTCAGAATTTGATGATCTAGCATCTTCATCTACATGTGCAACTCTAGCTTGGGCTTCATTTCTTCTGTCTGTTCTGCCTTGGCGCTGAGGACATTCAAATGCCCTATGACCTTCTTCTCCACAGTGAAAACATGTTCCACGGAAGCCTACTCTTCCAGATCCTTGTCCTCTTCCTCTTCCTCTCTGATCTCTATTACTCTGATCCTAGAAATGATTGAAATTATTTCCTCTCTGATTCTGACTGCTACTGGCCTCATCCTTCTTTTTCAGATCTTCATTTCGGCCACCATATGACCGTCCACCAAATCTTCCATCACGACCTCTTCCATTTTGTCTGCTCTCAAACTTCTTGTTCAGCTTTTCCTCTACTTTTAGGGAAAACTGGTATGCCTCCTCAATACTGTTCATTCGAACCAGATTCAACTCCTCCTGAATGCTTGGCCTTAACCCATTAAGGTATCGGGCAACTTTCTCCTTATCAGCTTCTGCATGGCCTGTTTTAATGAGGATTCGATAGAACTCCTCTGTATACTCCTGAACAGATCTTCCTGCTTGCTTCAAACTTTGCATTTTCTTTAGTAGGTCAAGCTCATAATCAACAAGAATGAACTGTCGCTTCAAATTATCCACCATCCGATTCCATCTTGTGATTTTATCTTTCCCTCTTCTATTTCGCTCCAATTGAATTTCTTGCCACCAGATCTTCGCATGACCTTTCAATCTGGCTTCGCAAATTTGACCCTATCAGGATCCTCAACATCTTCATACTCAAAATATTCCTCACATTCATTGATCCAGTCGATCAATTCTTCTAGGTTAAGATTTTCAGAAAATGTAGGAACCTCAATCTTAGGTCTTTTCCCAATCTTGGAAATCGCCCAAAAAAGTATTTCTTCCTCCTGGGTCACAATTTCAGCTTCTCCTTCTTGATATTCTTCTTCGGCTTCATCCTCACTTTCGTCTCTGACATTAAGATTCATTCCTCTATGAATCTCTTCTTGCAATGCTCGCACTTGTCTCTGCAGCTCTCTAACCTCAGGTGTCACAGCACCAGCTCTTTCACCACATTCTCTTCGTGGAGGCATTTTCGCGATGCGCGCTGAAACCCTAACCACGGTCCTGTGCAAACTGCCTCACAGTCGGCGATCTATTTACACACTCAAGAACTCTTGCTCTGATACCACTTGATGAAGGGTGCTCTCCTTAATACCACAAGCACATAACAGAAATAGAGAAACAACAACAATAATATGCAAGAACAGAAAATTGGCTTCTTGTTATCTCCACAAATGTGGAATTACAAACTTTCAGAATTACAATATGCAAAGCCACATGGGCATTCCCTTACAATATTTTGTAGGACAAAGCCTCGAATCAATACCCAGATATACTACCTAGAACTGCCCTAGACAACACTATGGGCCTTCTTTATATAGGCAATTTCCACCGCCCAAGAAAGTTCCAGAAATTTAGCCCTAAGGGTCGACCCAACTTAGAATTATTTTATTTTTCAATTTATTACATCAAAGTCGGCTTAAAATAACTTTTGAAACTCGAACATAAATTTTGAAAGAAAATTATTTTCCGTCATTTCAGGTGGCCTGACTTCCGGAGACCATAAGTCATCACCAGTTGACCCGATTGACTATTATAACCCCATTTCAAAAATGTCATGAAGCGCTCTATAGGCTTGACACGCGCAAAGCGCCCGTCACCCATTTTTTTGACCTCATCCAGGGCCTCTAAAGCCTTCAAAACTACACCTGATCTAGCCATGAAACTTTGCTGGCAGGCTGATATGACTGAGATGAACCTCCATATGTAAAATCAGACATTCCGAGATCGTAAGACCAACTTACTAAAAATAGCAAGTTTCCATAAATAGCAACTTTGCACAAGATAGCCCTTATTGAATACAAAAATAGAAATATTTTTGGGTGATGCAAGATTGCTCTTACTCCCAAGATGCTCTTGCATCAAAATGATGATATGCTCTTGACTTACACTATGGGCCATAATTTCTTTTATCAAATATTAAACAAATGCATAATGACTTTATGTTTCTTCTTAGAACAACAATGTGATGTAATAGTGGTAGATAGAAAAGAACAATAGCATCACAATATTTTGAATAAAGAAAATTAATGCATTCCCTATACTCTATGGACAATTGATTGAACATTTAGATACATAATTTAGATCCAACTAATAACAGATCTCATTGCCAACATATAGAGATTCATAAGAAGGCTCAAAATCTGAAACTTTAATTGTTTGTAATTCCTTGGCTACAAAGTGCATTAGGCTATTTGTGTAGCCTAATTTATGCAATTGTTTGTATTAGACCTAATATAACCCAAGTCATGCATATTTATATCATGTTTTTGTCAAACCCTAACATATAGCATTGGGCTCACGTTAAGAAGATGTTTAGATATTTGCATGGGACTTTTTGCTTATTGTTTATGTTATTATAATTTTTAATGTTGTGGACAAACTATTATAAATATGCTTGTTTTTGTTGATGATTTGGATATTCAAAGCTCCACTAATGCTCATGTTTTTCTCTATTTGATAGAATTATTAAAAAAATATATATTGAGTTGTGCATGCCTTTTAAGAAATAGTATGATTAGAAAGAGTTAAGACTACGTATAGGAGCACGTACAATTTTTAATGTTGTGGACAAACTGTTAGAAATATGTTTGTTTTTATTGATGGTTTGGATAGTCAAAAGTCCACTAATTCTCATGTTTTATTTATTTGGTAGAATTATCAAAGAAAAATATATTGAGCTGTGCATGTCTTTTAAGAGGTAGTATGATTAGAAAGATTGTGTATAGGAGTTGGTTTTGATTGCAATGCAGTTAACATTATATGGGATGTACCATTATTTATTTGGCCAAGGCTCACATGTACCATTATTGTAACAAGCATTTTGATTTGTAGTAAAAGTTTCTTTACTAAATGATATAAAACATATAAGGTCATGTTATATGAGGTTGGTAAAAATGATCGAAAACATACAAGGTCATGTTATATAACGTTGGTAAATGGAAGAATGTTGCATATTCATTTATGGAACACATGAGCATTGATAAGTTCAATTAATTGATGGAGGTGGTAGGACTTTCACCTTCCATTTGATTTATATATAATTCCTCATAAGTTGTGAGAATCTTAGGATAGTATGATATTTTCTTGCAATCCTAATATCATGCTGAATCTCCATCATTCTTGGATGTCTCAGTAGTTAAGATATATAATTATTTTATGATTGTTCTCTTAATCAACTTAGAATATTAAATGTAATAATATTTAAGAATATATATACTAAGTAGGAGATATTTTCCTTTCATTCTCATGAAAGATGGGTTCGTGTGAATCACTACTCATGAAATATAGGTCAATGAGTTTGACTCGAAAAAAAATTACACAATTGAATTCTGATAACAATATCACAATATATATAATATTACATATTGATTGAAGCTCGTTAATACCACTTTTCCATTCCTAAATATTAAGAGGGACACAATGATTAAATGAGTCCCATGATTCATAATACCCTTTAATATGCTAGTTCCAGAGAATAAAATTGGAAGACGTTAACCAATGTTGTTTGACTTACATGTCAGTATTTTGTTGACATCAATCCAAAGGATTTGAGATGGGTAGACTGAAGTTGAAAATGCATTTTCGTT
>BSBK01004474.1:1892500-1960000 GCA_027943335.1 Chamaecyparis obtusa
CGCTTTTTCATTGATGGAAACAAATGAATATGGCCAAGTTGCTAACTGTTCTTAATACAAAAAACTTTTGTCTTCTATACATATGCTTATATCTCCCTATACATATTATGATCCATATTCTATACACAACTCCCCCTTTGACATTAATGACAAAGGTGTTACAAAAACTATATCTATACATACTTATTGAGGGAAAACATCCTAATATGCAATCTTTAGGTTCTAGATCTCCTTCTTCCAAAATGTGATCAAAGAGTTTACTATTTGGAGATGGGCGCATAATGCATACTGAAGCTTCTCCATCTTCTTCAAATCTGTGGAAGGACCTTGATCATATGTTACCATTGTGGCATCTATGTCCTTGATGTTCTGACACTAATACATTTGGGGTGAAATTGCGACGGCAATTTGCGACGATAGGCAAATGTCATGCGGTTTTGGCTTTTTTTTTTCAAATATAGCCCGACACCATCGCAATTTGTGACAACAATACATTTGGCAATGTCGCCATTGCGACGTTGTCGAGATATAAGGACAAAAAAAAAAGGAACGTTGTCATTTGTGTTTTCAACAGCGCCGTAACCCTCTACGAAATCACATCAAGATATAAGGGCAAAAAAAACAAGAACGTTGTCATTTGTGTTTTCAACAGCACCGTAACCCTCCGCGAAATTACATCGGGATATAAGGGCAAAAAAAACAAGAATGTTGTCATTTGTGTTTTCAACAGCGCCGTAACCCTCCGCGAAATCACAGCTACAATTTCTGAGTACGTTGGGTTTATTTTTCTTTTGTCATTATTATGTAATCTGGTATTCAGCTGTTAGAGAGCTAAAATACCCAGAAATGAGGACATATCTATGTTGAATTTATTGTTAGCGGCTTTGGTTATTTAGAAGTTTAATTTTATTTGTTCATCTTTCAAGCACAAACGTTTTGTGGACCGTAACATCTTCATTGTTTCGGGTATGCAGTGAAACAGCCCTAACTTGCAATTGCGATGTTGTCGGGATATAAGGGCAAAAAAAAAAAGGAACGTTGTCATTTTTGTTTTCAACAGCACCGTAACCCTCCGCGAAATCACATCGGGATATAAGGGCAAAAAAAACAAGAACGTTGTCATTTGTGTTTTCAACAGCGCCGAGAGAGATTCCTCCGCGAAATCACAGCTACAATTTCTGAGTACGTTGGGTTTATTTTTCTTTTGTCATTATTATGTAATCTGGTATTCAGCTGTTAGAGAGCTAAAATACCCAGAAATGAGGACATATCTGTGTTGAATTTATTGTTAGCGGCTTTGGTTATTTAGAAGTTTAATTTTATTTGTTCATCTTTCAAGCACAAACGTTTTCTGGACTGTAATGTCTTCATTGTTTTGGGTATGCAATGAAACAGCCCTAACTTGCGACTACCTTCACAGTACATGTGTACATTATCATGTTGTCTTTACAGTGACTGTCCTCAGTCAAGTGGCAATTACACAAGGGACAGTCACTGTGAGATGTCCTCATTTGTGACAAGGACAGTCACACTTAGGACATCTCATAGTGATATTCCCTTGTGTAATTTCTACTTGAATGTATTGCTATTGAACCACATTAATGCTTTTCTTCTTCAACAAATGAGGACAGTCACTGTAAAGACAACATGATAATGTACACAATTACCAAAAAATGATCTTGTTAATTGATGTAACACTTTGTCTTGCTCACTCCCTATCCTTCACTAGGGTCTCTTTAGGCCAATGTTTTGACTTAATAGGGTACTTAACTATCCCTACACTCTTTAGGTATCTCTACCCAAGATCCCACTCCTTCAACTAGTGCACACCAACAAGAAATACAACGAACTCTGCTCAATACCAATCTAGATACTAGGACACTCCTAGTCTTGTCTTCACAAATTGAAACACATTCAACTAGAACTTTACTCCATGGAGAGGCTGGCCACTAGGACCTCTATTGGTTTCAATATTACTCCTTCACCTATACTTTTCATCAGTACTTCAATCCGGTTCATCAAACCATGCCAATTGCACCCAAAAATAGGCTACTAGCAATTAGGCCTTTGTCAAGCCTTTTTGTTTATATTAAGCCACCTAAAGGGCTTAGGATTCAGATGCCCTTTATTGAGAACTCCAAGATATCTAAGGTCTTCTCCTCCTAGATTTTTTGTACACCAACTGCTACAGCCATGCCTGAAAACAAGTATTTTGACACAACTTGGACAGTCTGACTAAGAGTTTGTTTTCTTAGCAGCCAAAGAAACTCACCCAATCTTCTAATTTGACTTGGGGCTTCTTTAGATGTGTGTCTACCTCTCCATGAGATTTTAGTTGAAGCAACCAATGCATTCAACTTGTTGTAATCTTCTTGTAATGATTTGTCATCCCTAACTGTGCTCAACTGACTCACCTAGGACATCATTGCAAACATAGAAAATGAGCTTCCCAGGGCCCCTCCTTCTAAACATATAGTACATGGAGTCTCCTCACCCATTCCAAGAGCCCGTACAAAATTGAAAATGGAATGATGAGCTAAGACTCCATTTGTTCAACCTGCCTGGTTCAAACCAATGATAGGGTACTTAACAAAAGAATTAACAAACTAGTTGGAATGCTTCAAAACTCAAAAAAAACACAACACAGAATAAAAAAACAACTTGTACTAACTTTTCCAATAGACACTGCGAGCTATCTAATCCATTAATCAACTGAAAACAAAGAAACAAAAAAACTCAAGAATTCACTAAAACCGTGTTACTCTACAAATCTTCTTAATTCCAAATGTTTTTCCCCCCAACCTTTTGCACAGATCGATGGAGGCCTCTTATTGTTGATTTGATGCGTAATTCAATGGTTTCATATAGTTACATAACCATCTTACTCAAAAATGCTCCCTTGCACAAATGTTGTCAATGTTGTGAATGACAACATTGACAACTTGTTACAACCTTTGGGATTTTGGTTCAAAACTTATTGTTCAAACACCATAAGACCCTAACCATGACTTAGTTAGGCTATTTAGACCTCACATAGGCCACTTCTACACTTCTTTGCCCAATTTGACCCCTAAATGCTTCATTCCCACTTTTGCCACAATATTGGTAACTTGGGTACAAATTGGCACTTGCCTTCACAAAGGTCACACATGAGGACATCTCATAGTGATCGATTGTCCCTTGTGTAATTGCCACTTGAATGTATTGCTATTGAACCACATTAATGCTTTTCTTCTTCAACAAATGAGGACAGTCACTCTAAAGACAACATGATAATGTACACTCATTGTAAGGACAGTCACAAATGAGGACATCTCACAGTGACTGTCCCTTGTGTAATTGCCACTTGAATGTATTGCTATTGAACCACATTAATGCTTTTCTTCTTCAACAAATAAGGAGAGTCACTCTAAAGACAACATGATAATGTACACTCACTGTAAGGATAGTCACAAATGAGGACATCTCACAGTGACTGTCCCTTGTGTAATTGCTGCTTGAATTACACAAGGGACAGTCATTGTGAGATGTCCTCATTTGTGACAAGGACAGTCACACATGAGGACATCTCACAGTGATTGTCCCTTGTGTAATTTCCACTTGAATGTATTGCTATTGAACCACATTAATGCTTTTCTTCTTCAACAAATGAGGACAATCACTCTAAAGACAACATGATAATGTACACTCACTGTAAGGACAGTCACAAATGAGGACATCTCACAGTGACTGTCCCTTGTGTAATTTCCGCTTGAATTACATAAGGGATAGTCATTGTGAGATGTCCTCATTTGTGACAAGGATAGTCACACATGAGGACATCTCACAGTGATTGTCCCTTGTGTAATTGTCACTTGAATGTATTGCTATTGAACCACATTAATGCTTTTCTTCTTCAACAAATGAGGACAGTCACTCTAAAGACAACATGATAATGTACACTCACTGTAAGGACAGTCACAAATGAGGACATCTCACAGTGACTGTCCCTTGTGTAATTGCCGCTTGAATTACACAAGGGACAGTCATTGTGAGATGTCCTCATTTGTGACAAGGACAGTCACACATGAGGACATCTCACAGTGATTGTCTGTAATGTCCCCTTTTTGGCTAACTTGGAAAATAGGAACAATTACTCCACTTCTCAGACTTACTCTATCAGATACTTACAATTAAACTAAGTAATGGAGGTTACTTAAGATATCAACCGCTATTTCAGATTCAATCACAATATGGGTGCAAGATGATATTGATACCAATATGTTTAATAGCACTGTCGGATATAATGATATGAAATATGCTATGAATATGATGTTTCCTATCACTTATAGTGATAGTATAATGATGCTATGTCTGATATAAACAATATCGATATACAATCAATAAGTATTGCTTACAGCAATGTATTTGCTGTGTCTGATATGATGATGTAATTATGCAAATGTGTAATATCGCTATGAGTGATATGTTGCTATTTCAGATTCTGAATTATATGCTTGCAACTTCAAATATTGATGCTGTTTCTGACTATCCTTTCTATCTGTGCAATCATGGTATTGTCTCTGATCTGCAATGATAAACTTGAAACCAAACTGCCAAAGGCAGATGCTCTATTGAGTATATCCAAATATGGATAAGTAAATAAAGTTCTAATGATGCCTTGAGTGACTGACGAGAATGCATTCTTATATTGTCTTTAACAAATGAAGAGATGCTATGAATGAGACGTGTCTTGTTTCTTCCTCCATGTCCCTTTGTTAATCACACCTTTCCATAATCCGACAGTTCACATAATATTATTTCATTATTTTCTGATCATAGATAACTCCCAGATTGACTCAATATCAAATCTTTTTATGAAGGTAATCTTCCCTAATTGGTAGTGCAACCAGTAGTTAACATCCATTGTGTTTGTATTAGTTTGGTCTAACTATCATTAGTATTTAACTCTTGCCTTATCCCATATTGTTATGATTATATCCAATCTTTCTACTCTGATATAAGTCGATATCATTTTCTGATAATTGTCCATTTATTGGTTGATTGCTGGTAATGGAGTTTGATCTTCAAATTGACTTCCATTCCTGTTAATACTTAAGGATACATTGTACTTATTATCCATGACTGATGCCTCATTCATCAATAGCTTGTGATATAATCACTGATGCTTTTGTGTTTCTACAAGATGTGGTTTATCTCAGACAATCGATAATCTTTCAATCCTTTAGTCGATATCCTCCTATGTGGTGTCTATTGATATAGATAGTAGAATTCAATCTAGTTTATGTTATTGTCATGATAACATAGGAAGTGATGGTGCATATTTGCTAGCGGGTCTTCATGTTTGATATTGCTTTATCGGATATGTCATTGTCTAAACTTGTGCAATTAATGATTATTTATAATATATGAATGGTTATCCTTCTTGCTTATCAATACATCTTCTGAAACACATAGCGACCTATCCCTTATTCATATCATGTTGATCTTGACTTCATAGTATTTGGTTCATTAATCATCCTCTCATGGTATCGATGTGTAATGACTAGTGATTGTTGTATCACTTCTTCATTCCTCATCGTGATAGATAATGCAGATGTTTAATGTAGATGTATATCGATTACAGATATTCGATATTGCTTTAAACGTTATTATTATTATTATTATTATTATTAATGTTATTGTTATTATTAAATATTATAATTAATGATGTTAGTAATATTAATAATATTATAATAAATATTATTATAGTGATAACATATTGTTTTATATTGAGAGGTTTATTAATATTATTTATATATTAAAATTATTATATCAATAATTGATTTAATATTATTACTTAATATATTATTATAATATAATATATATAATTTATTAATAATTATAATCATAATTATATTATTTATTAATATTTTAATATTATTTAATTAACATATTACTTATTATGCTAACTATATATTATTATTATCTTTTGATAATAATTATATATTATTGTTATATACCGTTAATAATAGATTATTATATATCATCTAATCATTTTATTATTATACTAAGTTCAATATGTCACGGCTCATGACATTGTCCCTTGTGTAATTGCCACTTGAATGTATTGCTATTGAACCACATTAATGCTTTTCTTCTTCAACAAATGAGGACAGTCACTCTAAAGACAACATGATAATGTACACTCATTGTAAGGACAGTCACAAATGAGGACATCTCACAGTGACTGTCCCTTGTGTAATTGCCACTTGAATTACATAAGGGACAGCCATTGTGAGATGTCCTCATTTGTGACAAGGACAGTCACACATGAGGACATCTCACAGTGATTGTCCCTTGTGTAATTGCCACTTGAATGTATTGCTATTGAACCACATTAATGCTTTTCTTCTTCAACAAATGAGGACAGTCACTCTAAAGACACCATGATAATGTACACTCACTGTAAGGACAGTCACAAATGAGGACATCTCATAGTGACTGTCCCTTGTGTAATTGCCACTTGAATGTATTGCTATTCAGCCACATTAATGCTTTTCTTCTTCAACAAATGAGGATAGTCACTCTAAGGACAACATGATAATGTACACTCACTGTAAGTGTACATTATCATGTTGTATTACAAACGGACCTTATGTTGGTCGGGATATAAGTGCAAAAAAAAAAGGAACGTTGTCATTTGTGTTTTCAACAGTGCCGAGAGAGATTCCCTCCGTGAAATCAAGCGGGTTATCATTTGTGTTTTGAACAAAGCGGGTTGTCATTTGTATTTTAAACAGCACCGAGAGAGATTCCCTCCGTGAAATCAAGCGGGTTGTCATTTGTGTTTTCAATAGCGCCGAGAGAGATTCCCTCCGCAAAATCACAGCTACAATTTCTGAGTATGTTGGGTTTATTTTTCTTTTGTCATTATTATTTAATCTAGTATTCAGCTGTTAGAGAGCTAAAATACCCAAAAATGAGGACATATCTGTGTCCAACATATTTTAAAATGATCACCCCCCTATTATTGTATCACTTCCTCCTTGTTCCTCATTCAAGTGGCAATTACACAAGGGACAGTCACTGTGAGATGTCCTCATTTGTGACAAGGACAGTCACACATGAGGACATCTCACAGTGACTGTCCCTTGTGTAATTGCCACTTGAATGTATTGCTATTCAACCACATTTATGGGCCCGTTTGGACCATGACACACAGTAGCATCTACAGAGAAGAATATCCCAGGTGTAACAAGTTGTAAGAATATACCAACAGTTCTAAGAAGTTCCCTAGCACGTAGTAGCATCTACAGAGAAGGATATACAACATGAAGGTAGCCACTGTAAAGACAACATGATAATGTACACTCATTGTATGTGTACATTATCATGTTGTCTTTACAGTGACTGACCTCATTCAAGTGGCAATTACACAAGGGACAGTCACTGTGAGATGTCCTCATTTGTGACAAGGACAGTCACACATGAGGATATCTCACAGTGACTGTCCCTTGTGTAATTGCCACTTGAATGTATTGCTATTCAACCACATTTATGGGCCCGTTTGGACCATGGCACACAGTAGCATCTACAGAGAAGAATATCCCAGGTGTAACAAGTTGTAAGAATATACCAACATTTCTAAGAAGTTCCCTAGCACATAGTAGCATCTTCTAATTGTATATACCACTTCACAAGGTATTGTTTGCACACATTATTTTTGGTTCTTTTGATGACCCTTGTTTTGAAATTGCTATTAGGCCTTGTAGCTTATATGTTTTGATTGCTGGAGAGCTTCTAAAGCTAAGCAAGAAGACCATTGCATGAGTTATAGCCGCGCGCTCAGGTTTGAAAATTGTATATTTTTTAATCTACTGAATATTTTAACTAGACTTTTAGCTTATTTTTGCTGTATATTTTAATCTAAAGGGAATCATGGATGTGAACTTGAAAGAATTTTGTACTTAGTTCTTATGGAGAGAATAGTAGTAGTTTACGGTCTAATATCAAATAGAGTTTTCCAATTACAGAAAGTTAATGAATTCTAATAGCTTATATGTTTTGATTGCTGGAGAGCTTCTAGAGCTAAGCAAGAAGACCATTGCACGAGTTATAGCCACGCGCTCAGGTTTGAAAATTGTATATATTTTAATCTAATGTATATTTTAATCCTTTTTCCATGTCATGTAATATGTCTTGCCTTGTAGCTTATATGTTTTGAAATTGCTGTTAGGCCTTGTAGCTTATATGTTTTGATTGCTAGAGAGCTTCTAGAGCTAAGCAAGAAGACCATTGCACTAGTCGTAGCCACGCGCTCAGGCATGAAAATTGTATATTTTTAAATCTAATATATATTTTAACTAGACTTTTAAAATATTAAAGGATTTAACTAGGTCTAAGAAGATTTGTGTAATTTTGACAATTTTGCTTAGTCACTGAAAGTTGTAGACCGAAGTTTTCATAGCCCAATTTTTGCTTCCTGCGAAGAACGATCATGTCAGATAATATAAGTGAAGAACAAAATAGGGAGACAATCGCTAGATTGTGGTCTAACTTGAAAAGAAAAAGTGATGGAAAATGTTATTGTCCCTGCAAAATTTGTAAGGGCTTAAACCGTAGAAGACTGCTAATCAAAACAGTTAAGAGACATTGTAGGGAGAATGGTCACATTGAAGGGGGGCATGACTATCATCCACTGGTAAGTTGTTCATTATATCATTTTAACAATTTATATACATATGAAATCACTTGATGATGAGTTGAAGATCATGGTTTATTTATGTTAATCAATTTTATATAGGTTGATCTCCCCATGGAAGTACATGATATGGAGGAACATGGGGGTGCGAATATCCAAGGTGAAGATAATGATCCCATGGAAGATGATGATCATGCACCAGAAAACACAATTGAAGATGATGGTATAAATACATTGATCCATGACACATTTAGTCCAAGCGGATCTGATCATGATGATGATGATAGCCTCGATGTACCTCTACTTGAGAAGGCATACGAGCCCCTATACAAAGACTCCCAAACAACTCTTCTCTCTACTGTATTGTTGTTGTTGAACTTGAAGGTTATGAATGGTTTATCCAACATAACAATGTCACGTATGTTAAGGTATGTCATATATGTCTTTATAGTTAACAAAGGGTGAATAATGTACCACTAATATTGTTTATATTAACAACTTATATTTTTTGCTGTAGATTGATAGGCAAGTTTTTGTTACCACCATCAAATATTCTACCTCGCTCATATCGAGAATTATCTGCTATTATGAAAGATATTGGAATGGAGTATCAAGCAATACATGCTTGTCCCAATGATCATATTATATATTATAAAGAACATGAATTTGCAACACAATGCCCTGTATGTCATACGAGTAGATATCAAACAGATCGAATAACAAAAAAGGTGCCTCACAAGGTTCTTCGTTACATCCCCATTATTCCACGGATGCGACAATTATTCAGGTGTACTAGCTTGGCACAATTTATGGATTACCATGCACGCAATAGAAGTCGAGATGACATTATTCGAATCCCTGCGGATGGTTCGGCATTTATGCACATAGAGGAAAAGTGGCAACACTTCAAAGAAGAACCTTGTAATCTCAGGCTTTCATTGGCAGCGGATGGTGTCAATCCATTTGGAGAGATGAGATCTGTTTGCTCGGTGTGGCCTATTTTTGTTATCAACAATAACATTCCTCCGTGGATGTCAATAAAGAGGGAGCACATTATGTTGGCAATGATTGTTCCAGGTATTTTATCATTTGATAGTTATTAATTTACATGTACTTACAAATCTTACAGTAAAATGGTCACAATAATTATGTAATGTTACTGTTCATTCAAGTAGGTAAATATCAAGTTAAAGATATGAATGTATATATTGAGCCTCTTATTGACGAGTTGGTGGAGTTATGGAATGGTGTCACTATGTATGACGTGTCTAGACCAATAGGACAAAGACAATTTCAATTCCATGCAATACTTGTATAGACAATACATGATGCCCCAGGGCTAACACATTTTTGTGGTATGTTATAGTGAATTCAAGTTGCGCATGATAATTCTAATTATAAAAATCAACATATTTAATAATCCAATTATATCATTATCTTGTAGGTCTTCAAACAAAGGGAAAATTTGCATGTCCAGTTTGTGGTCCAAAGATGAAATCTCATCATTCAAAAAGTTTAGGAAAGCATGTGTTTGATGAGAACAGACACTTCCTCCACAGGAATCATAAGTATCGAAGTATGGAAAAACATCTTTTCAATGGGAAAGAAGAGACTACATCAAAGCCACGAAGAATGACACCTCGCCTATGGAAGTTGGAATATAATAGAATTAATCATCGAGGTAATGTCGTTCCACTTAATAGTTTATGTTTGTAATTTATATATTTCTATTATGATTTTTGTTTACTAATTATGTAATTGATGATCGTGAAGGTCATCAAGGCACTACTGACAACCTTCCGAAGGGACTAAAAATCTATCCCAGATAATTTAGTAGGTTGCCCTACTACGAGGACCTACAAATTGTGCATTTGTTTGATCTTATGCATGTTGGAAAGAATATAACAGAGACATTGTGGAAAATATTGGATGGAAGGCGTGACAAAGAAAAAATTGTCAAAATTTGTAATGACATTCATGAATCCAATCATGCACTGAAGAATTTCATTCACTCAAATAGCAATAGAGATCATATTAATATAAGTGCCCTTCCTTGGTTATTAATGGAGCAGCAAAGTGATGCCATAAAATAAGTCATACGAAAAATTCGATTTCCCACAGGATTTGCTGGGAACATAAGCAATCTCATATCAAAGAAAAGTGAATTTGGGCCAGGGCTCAAAATGCATGATTGGCATACTTTCATCAAGGTAAATTATATTCTTCTGTATTTACAATATATTCATAAACTACGTGTACTATTCATTATTTTATGTTAGAAAATAATGAAATGATTGGTTTATAATTACTGCAGTACGTGCTACCTCTATCTCTCCCAGAGCACTTCAACAATAACATCAAACAAGTGATATATGATCTTGAAAAATACATGAGGTAAGCAGTAATATCTGTTCAATTTGTTGTATATATTTATTATATTCACGATTTGTTTTTCTTGCTATGTAATCTATTGTATATTATTTTGTAAAGTCTCGTATTTATATATTTTTTGTGACTTGAATCTCTTAATGTAGGTGGTTGTCATCTAAAGAAATCCATAAAGAAGATATAAACTATTGGAAGAGAAGAATTCCTCATTTACTGTGTGAAATGCAAAAGTGTCTACCTCCAACTTTTTTCAATGCACAAGAACACTACCTCATACACCAAGTTGAGGAGATTGAATTGTGTGGACCTGCACACACTAGGTCAATGTGGATGGTTGAGAGGCACTTGAAATCTTTGAAGGCTTTGGTTTGACAAAGAGCACGTCCTGAGGGTTCTATGGTAGAGGGATACATGGTCTACCAGACTATGGTGTACATTACTGAATATCTTCCTAAGTTTGCTTCAAATATCCATGTAGATTGCATTTGGGATCTCGACCCTTTTAAAAAATTCAAAGGGGAGTACTTGATGGGGAAAGGTAGATTGAGGAAAGTGACAGGTAATAAATTATAAGATGTTATTGTAATAAATTATTTCTTAATCTTCAAAATAAATCGGTTGTAAGTCGTCTATTTTTTTTTGGTACAGTTGCTCGAGAGTGGGATGCACTACATTTGTATATTGCAAACAATCTTGATTGGATGACGGTATGGATTGAACGATGTCAACATTCTGGTCACACATTAACATGGGAAGGTGTATCTTCATTGGTTAAAGAAGCTCATCGTAATGGAGATTCTAATGTTACACAAAGGGAAATAGATTTAGCATATGGTTTAAGAGATTTCTAGGTACGTACAAAATTATTAATCACCCGTATGTTTATCAACTCATGATATAATAATTTTGACATGTTTCACATATTATTGCAGGTTAAACACCACAAGGGTATGTTCTGTAATGGTCAAAAATTTCGCGTCAAAGTGTTGGATGACACGAAGAAAACTTGTGATTCTGGAATAACTGTAGTCTTTCAAGTGACTAATATTTCATCTAGAAATGAGTTAGATCCTCAAGAGTCTAAAAATCAATACTATGGCATTTTGGATGATATACTTGAGTGCGACTTTAGTTCCTTCAAATTAGTACTCTTCGTTGTCAAATGGTACAGGCTACGACTTAATCCAAATGATCCTAATAGAACTATTATTGAACATGATAATGGATTTACAATGGTTAATACAAGGTCGTTTGAGCCAGTTGGGGATGAGCCCTATGTTCTTCCAAGCCAATGTGAGCAGGTATTTTACTCAGAGGTTTCACATAAACCGGGTTGGTCATTTGTTGTTAGACATGAATCGAGAGGAAGGCCGATAAAGTATAATGCGATGGAAGAAGAAGATACTGAAGAAGTAGAAGATGATGTAGATGATGATCATGATCGACAATTATTGGATGATGTTCCTGAGAAAAATTTTCATGAAGAAGAAGAAGATGATGATGACGATGATGCTGCTACTGATGATGATGATGAAGATGATGTTGATGTTGATGATGATGATGTTGATGATGATGACAACGATGACAATGACGACGACGACGACGATGATGATGACGACGATGACGAGGATGATGATGATGATGATGATGATGATGATGATGAGGATGATGATGATGAAATTTAAAGGTATGCCATCAATCCTTAATGTATTTAATATTCATTTCTTGATAGAAATATATTTGTCTTAAATGGTTACATAGTTTATTCATTATCTATTTAAAAGCTACAAGTTTCAACTACAAATAGAATACTGCTAATCTAAATTAACTATTAATCTAAATTAATTAAATAAAACTATTTAAAACACATATTAATGTGAGCCTGATTTAAGTGTTATAATGTGTACGTTTTAATGTTTTTAATTTTTATGTGATGCTTATGATGGATGTGATTATGATTATGATGTGATTATGCTCACGATAATTGAATTACATTTGCAGGAAATTGAACCCCTTTCAAGAGCATCCCGCACAGTCTCATGGATTGACAGGTATAAGTCAATACACCTTATAGAAAGTCTATTTAATACACTTATCAATAGTAAGATTGATGTCTTCTAAGATCTCTCCCATTTGCAGGTACCAGCAAATAGGTATTTGTCAGAAGTGTCTTCCTCGAGTGAGGGAAATAGAGGAATAGAAGAGGAAAGTGAGACATGCAGTTTATCTAGAATAGGGAGATTAACTAGAGGTCAAAGGACTAGAAGGAAATTCAATAAACACATGAAATTTTTCCTTGCTCAAGGGGGGTCATGTTCTTATGATGATGAGATGAAAGGCGACATCGAGGTGCCCTTGAGGTACCAACATCTACAGAAACATTGGGTACACAAGGAACTTCCTCCAATAAACACTGATTTTTGTGTTAATGAGAGGATATATCGCATAGCACCATCATCATTACATGGTTTGGGCCTATTTTCTATGGATGGCATAAAGGTGTCTTACAAAAAAGTTTTTGAATTGATGGAGTATGTTGGACCATGTTACGATTACAAAAGTTGGATGCATATTGTTCAATATAAAAAAAGTATGCGTAGGTATGCACTCTCAGCAAATTATATACAACAGCAAGACAATAATCAAAGTAAAAGTGTGGCTATATACATTGATGGAAGGCCAAAAGCAACAGGGAATATTGCGGGTTTTATAAATAGTACACGACCTGGGTCAACTATAAAGCAACCCAATTGTATATTTGAGGCGCGCGAGGGAAATCGTGTATTCATCTGTGCGATAAAATCAATACGTGCAGGGGAAGAGCTGCTTATTGATTACAGTTTGAACCGCATAGATACAAATGAGGCTACTATCATGGGGGTGGTACATACTATTAAACCAACTTCTAATCAATGACTCCAACATACCATTTAGTTATTAAATTTTTGGCTAACATTTTTATACTTGATCTTTGACACAGGGGCACAATATGGAGCAATCGCCCGAAGGTGATGGTGATGATATTCCTAGCTCATCTACACATGAGCAGGTAAAACTCATTGTAATTGTGCAAACTAGATAGAAGCAAAATGTTATTTTTTTTAATGTTATTTTCTTCATTATTTTGGAGTAATTTTGATAATACTAATACTATTGTTGTCACAGAGGGCCGGTGGTCGGAGAGAGGGAAAGCAACCTACAGTCCCTTAGGAGTCCCCCCTTGTGGACCCTTTTTTTATTGATTTAGCAGAGACCGATGACTCGATCAGTTCCATTAATAAGCTGCTAAAGAAAATTGGGAAAGAACTTCTACGTTTGGTATCCATACATCCTCAGACTCAGGAAATAAAAGACAGGGCAGCTGAGTTGTTACGCACTTCTGAAAACTTTAAAGTAAGTATTAATAAAATTTTTAATTATTACAAGAGTTCAATAATGGTTTTTATGTTATGCTCTTTTATGACATTAATTAAAATATGGATGCATTGTCTTTACAGAGTTATTTGTGTAATTTTGAACCCCATTCCCATGATGAGGCCGGTATTGCAAGTGGTTCAGGTAGATCACATGTTCCATTCCCCACTTGTGTTTTCCACTGAATATATATAGGAATGATCATAATCATTGACAATACATGCTCGAACAATCTTTTTTTTTAATGCTCTAACAATCTTGTCCATGCTAGTCCACGCGTTCTATATTTATGCATGCTCTAACAATTTTATTCTTCAGCTCCTTTCCATGATGATATGACAACGACGCCTCCATCTAGGATAGCCACAAATGTCTTGCCGACTGCCATGTCAACAACACACAGCCTAAATGCACCAACTGTTGCACCATCTACTGGTACACAAATCCCTCTTTTTCTCTCTTTTGTTATGTGTTTAAGTGTTATGTGTTTACGATGTAGATCCCTTGATTGTGTTTGTGCCATGGGTGCTCTGCACCAATTTATTTCCCTTGAAGTATTATTTCTTGGAGGCATTTGATAATGGTTTTCATTTTTTGCAATAGGAGATGCAACAAGTCCCGATGCAACATCATTTCCTGGATGTTCCCGTGTTCCTAGTACGGGAACGGTGAAGGATTGCGTATTGATCATCAGCGATGATGAAGGCATTCCCTTAAAAGTAGCCAAAGTTCCAGGTACTTTAAAGTTATTATTATTCTATAGTGATATAATAGTAATTTAGTTTTTTATCACTCTTCATCGACTAATGATCCCATGATTATTTTGTAGGGAATGATATTTTTTGGCGAAAACTTGGTGACGAGTGTTTGCGGATATTCGGGCCCACCCTACGTACATGTTGGAACATCATATCCTAACTAAAACCCCAAACCACTATTTTGATTTCATATCATTGCTAGAATAGTTTTCCTTTTCATCAATTTCTTGAACTATATTAAAGGTAGCTTCTCTTCATTTATGAGTCTAACATGTTTTTTTTTACTTAAAAGGTGGAATAACCAAGATAAAAAGTTGAAGGATGATCTTGTACATAGTATGACCCAGCTTTTTGGACCTCGTGCATTCGAGAGAAACAAGCTCCTTGAAAAAGCTGGTTTATGTTTGAAGTATATTAGGGACCAGTACAGAAAATATTTAGAGGTTAACCCAAGGCACGAGCGTCCGCCCTATGTTCTTGAGGCTGAGTGGCAGGCTTTGATTTTGGATGGAAAGTATAAAGCCGACATGAAAAAAGGAATTACGCCAGTAGAGAGTAGAGCAAGGTATGTGATACTTTTGAGAATGTAATTATGTACTAATTAACCTCTAAATTTTTCCTGTAATTATGTACTAATTAACCTCTAAATTTTTCCTGTACTGGTCTCTAACATATTTCAAACTTTTCATAGATTGCCTGACACATCAAAGGCAAAAAAGGCAAGATTAGAAAAGCACGGGACACACAAGCTCGGCTCTGGTGGTTTTTCCAAACTTCAAGCACGAGTTGTAAGTATTAGTAAATGAAAACTTGTATCAATTTTTTTATATATTGCAAGGAAATTTTTTTTGATCAAACAATGCAAGTAAAATTCACCATACCAAGCAAAAATGTAGGGGTCAGAGTTCAATAGATGCCTCACAGAAGAGGACAAGAGAATTGGCTTCCAACAAGGCTATAGAGCCGTGGTTGAACGGCTACGAGCTGAAATCAGTGTGCAAGGTTCAAATAATGATGCATTTGAGCCACAGGTAAATAAGCTAAATGAAATTTATTTCAAATTGAATACTTTACCAATTAGTCTATTTGATGTTAAGTTCTAATATAAAGTGAGTATATCTGTTTTAAGAAAGCAATGATAACAATGTGTAGGATATTGGAATGCAGCCTGACAATCCTTCTACACAATCTATGCATAATGAAGGTTCGCATGATGTGCATCCTAGTGGTGGAGGTATACATTTGCTATTAAAATTTTTATATGTAATTACAATTGGTGTTTGGATTAATGTAACATTTTGTATAGCAACTGTAGAGGATCGAGGGGTCGGTGCTCATGAGCATGTTGAGGTTGAGTCTAGACAAAATGATGTGGCCAGATCAGGTAATTAAAGAGTGCCACAGTTATGTTCTTTAAAATAATTAAATACTTGTAACAATTATAATTAAATATTTTAAATTTAACTCTTTTATTTGTTATTGTAGAGGACCCCCCTTTGCAGCAGCATAGGAATTTGAGATCATCAAGAACAGAGAACAAAACAACTGATGAGGGGGGTATTGATGATAACACTGATGCTCCTCTTAGAGCTTACATAGAAAAAAAAATTCGAAAGAGAAAAAAGAAATGATTGTCATCTAAATACCTTAATTGATAATGACTGAATTTTATGTCTCAATGAATTTAATAATGTGCTAATGAATGTTCATGAATTATGTGTTTATTTTCATATTGATGAATGTTGCATGTTAACGAATCTAATGTGTTAATGAATGTTATCATGTGATATTGATTGAATGTTACATTTTATTAATAATTGAAAGAATGAATGAATGTTAGATGTTAACGGGGAATGTAGAGTGATGTTAGGGGGAGGGGGGTGGGGCCAAATGAGCTTCCACCTTCACATGGTTGGCCCTGTTTAGTAGAGAATATTAAACTATATTCTCGAAACAAAGTGAAGCTCAATAAGATACTAAATGAGTTAAAATGGTTATCAAGGTCCTCTATCCATAAGATACTTGTAGTCAAAATGGTTATCTAGGTCCTCTATCCATTCCATAAGTTCTTCACCATTCAAACTTCCTCCATAACAAGGAATGTGCTCTAGGTTAGTCATGAAGCCTAGCATGGACTCTCTGTCAGATAGAGCCACTATTTCAGAGCCTTTTCTGTGCATTTCCTTCAAGCACTGTACAGTGTACGGATGTGAAAGGGAGGGCAGACCAGTGTGGAAGTTAGAGTATTTATATCTTATGCTTTGAGAGTTTATTTGGTAGATTCAAGACACCTTATATCAAAGTTATTCCTTTTTCTTATCTGTTGTTCTGTCAAACCCTCATTTTTTGGGTTATTGCATTCAAATGGCCTTAACTTGCAAATAAACCATAGGATATCCTCTGTTCTTTGTAAAATGAAAGTTAAGGGGGTTTATTTTCATATTTTAAAAGCTTTGGAATAGGATACTAAGCCAGAGAATTTCGAGAGCAAGCCCTAGGTCAAGAATCTCAATGTTCTTGACTAGGAGTTGATGGATTATGCAAGATCAGAGGGTAGCGGCAAGTAAAGGACCTCAAACCTTGTTGAATCTAGATCTTTAGAGCATGGTGGACATCTTCAAACTCTGATCTTGGTTTCATGCACCCATTTTCAATGCCTTGTTTTGGAACCCACACCCAAAGGCATGCATTAGGTCTGCGGACTCAATAAGGACATTGATATGCTAGAGTGGATTCAGGGTCTAGGAGTTGGAGGATTGTTAGAACATCAAAAAGGGTACTCAAAAAACATATAAGTTCATAAGGTCCTTTGTCAAATTGAAGAGTTATTGCTACAGAACAGGTTTTGGAGACCTACTAGAGTCACTAGGTCTATTTGTGATTTTGATGTCTTGGGTTGTTTGGAACACAACCAATGCATGATTTTGCATGTTTTAGGGAATCTTAAGAGTTTTCAAATGTTTGATTGGGTTGGCAAAGCCTAGGATCAATAAAGTCTCTTTTGGTAGAAAATCAGGGAACTTGTCCCTAAAAGGAAATTTGGTCTTGGTTGGGATTGAGTCAATAAGGTGTTAGAAGTATCTTGAAACCTTTGAAGTCCCTCTAGTACAGAGATTTTAAACTAGTCTGATAGAATCAGAGGCTAAATTGCTTAGGTGTAACATTTTGGTGTCTTGAAGTGGGTTGGGGCTTAAGACCAAGTTTCTTGCTGACCACTCTGCATCACATTGTCTTGCATGAAATTAGTCATTCTGTATACACTGGTCTAGTGTTGTCAATAGACCCAAATAGTTCAAAGATACTCGAACCAATCAGACGTTTTATGGGGTGCATTTTTGTGTTAGGTAGAAAGGATTCTTCATACAGGTGAAAGTCTCGAACCTTTCCCCACTCCCAAAAAAATATCACTTGTACTGTTATGAGCAGTCATGAGGACTAGACAGATACATTATAATATATGTAATTGCCACTTGAATGTATTGCTATTCAACCACATTTATGGGCCCGTTTGGACCATGGCACACATTAGCATCTACAGAGAAGAATATCCCAGGTGTAACAAGCTCTAAGAATATACCAATAGTTCTAAGAAGTTCCCTAGCACACAGTAGCATCTACAGAGAAGAATATACAACATGAGCGCAGTCACTGTAAAGACAACATGATAATGTACACTCATTGTATGTGTACATTATCATGTTGTCTTTACAGTGACTGTCCTCATTCAAGTGGCAATTACACAAGGGACAGTCACTGTGAGATGTCCTCATTTGTGACAAGGACAGTCACACATGAGGACATCTCACAGTCACTGTCCCTTGTGTAATTTCCACTTGAATGTATTGTTATTCAACCACATTTATGGGCCTGTTTGGACCATGACACACAGTAGCATCTACAGAGAAGAAGTTTGGTATGCAATGGTCTTGAAACCTCCTGAGAAATTCTTGGTATGCATTTGTGTGGTGCAAAAGCTTCGTTGAAAGAGAAAAAGAAGAAAATAATAGAAATGATTTTTTTTCTTTTTATGTCATATACTGTAACCAGCTACTTATAACTTGCAAAAATTATTATAACCATTTGAAATTGAAACTTAGTTTAATGTGAAACTGAGAACTGCTTTATTAGAGCTTTCTATGATTTAGATTCAGACATCAAGAACATTGTTTGCCTAATATTGTGATTAATGTTTATTTATTAATATCTCATACTGACAAACAATTGATAATTATAGGGAAAATGTCATTGGGGGTCTTTGAGGATCCACCAGAAGCCAAGGAGAAAATGTATTCAAATGCTAAAGATGGTGTAACAGTCCTTACAGCTGTTGAACCTTGCTGTGTAGATCATCTCCGATTCTCCAAGTTCAACAGTACTGTGGTATTCCTTTGGATACTTCTAATGGTAAATTTCAGACATCAAGTTCTTTTCGTATGAAACTACTACATTTGTAATCTGTATTTTTAAACTTTTAGTTTATAAATGTTCATCAGCTTTAGTTCGTATGCTGCCATTTCAAGTATGATTAATGAAGTTACCTTTATCACAGGATGAAAGTGAGCAGTCAGCATACTGGTACAGAGCTGGCAGCATTGATATGGTGACTAGGGCATCATTTAATGGTGGTATTGTGTTTTCCCGTGTTTAGGGCATCGGCCTTTTGAAGCATTGCCTTCATCTTTCTTAAGTCTGAGTTTTAAGTTTGTTTATCTCTCTCGGCGCTGTTGAAAATACAAATGACAACGTTCTTGTTTGTTTTGCCCTTATATCCTGATGTGATTTCACGGAGGGTTACGGCGCTGTTGAAAACACAAATGAAAACACAAATCCCTTGTGTAATTGCCACTTGAAGGAGGACAGTCACTGTAAAGACAACATGATAATGTACACTTACAGTGAGTGTACATTATCATGTTGTATTTAGAGTGACTATCCTCATTTTTTGAAGAAGAAAAGCATTAATGTGGCTGAATAGCAATACATTCAAGTGGCAATCACACAAGGGACAGTCACTGTGAGATGTCCTCATTTGTGACTGTCCTTACAGTGAGTGTACATTATCATGTTGTCTTTAGAGTGACTGTCCTCATTTGTTGAAGAAGAAAAGCATTAATGTGGTTCAATAGCAATACATTCAAGTGGCAATTACACAAGGGACAATCGATCACTGTGAGATGTCCTCATGTGTGACTATCCTTGTCACAAATGAGGACATCTCACAATGACTGTCCCTTTTGTAATTGCCACTTGAATGAGGACAGTCACTGTAAAGACAACATGATAATGTACACATACAATGAGTGTACATTATCATGTTGTCTTTACAGTGGCTGCCCTCATGTTGTATATTCTTCTTTGTAGATGCTACTATGTGCTAGGGAACTTCTTAGAACTGTTGGTATATTCTTACAACTTGTTACACCTGGGATATTCTTCTCTGTAGATGCTATTGTGTGCCGTGGTCCAAACAGGCCCATAAATGTGGTTGAATAGCAATACATTCAAGTGGCAATTACACAAGGGATAGTCACTGTGAGATGTCCTCATGTGTGACTGTCCTTGTCACAAATGAGGACATCTCACAGTGACTGTCCCTTGTGTAATTGCCACTTGAAGGAAAAAAGCATTAATGTGGTTCAATAGCAATGTATTCAAGCGGCAATTACACAAGGGATAATCACTCTGAGATTTCCTCATTTGTGACTATCCTTACAGTGAGTGTACATTATCATGTTGTCTTTACAGTGACTGTCCTCATTTGTTGAAGGAAAAAAGCATTAATGTGGTTCAATAGTGATGCAGAGTAGTCAGCAAGAAACTTGGATCTATGTCCCAACCCACTTCAAGACACCAAAATGACTCAACCAATCAATTAGGCTCTGATTTCTATAGGTTAATGTTTAAACTCTACAAAGTAATGAATTTGAAGGTTTCAAGGATCACACAACAACTTATGGACTCAATCCCATTCAATAACAAATTTCCTTTTAGGGACAAGTTCCCTGATTTTCTATCAAAAGAGACTTTTAAGGTTCTAGATCTTACTTCCTGCAGCAAAACTTAGAAACCCCTTAGATATCATCTAAATAACAAGAATCATGCATTGGTTGTGATCTAAACAACCCAAGACATCAAAATAACAAACTGACCTAGTGACCCTAGTAGGTCTCCCAAACCTGCTCTACAGCCATAACTCTGCAACTTGCCAAAGGACTCTAAGAAGTTATATGTTTTCTGAGTACCCTTTTTGGATTTCTAACAGACCACCAACTCATCCCAGACCCTGACTCCACTCCAGCATATCAATGTCTTCATTGAGTCCGCAGACCTAATGCATGCTTTTAGGTGTGGGTTCCAAAACAAAGCATTGAAAATGGGTGTATGAAACCAAGATCAAAGTTTTGGAGTGTTCTCCTGATCTAGATAAACAAGAATGCACAAGTTTTCAAGTCCTCAATACGATGCAAGCTTCTGATTTTATTCTGATTACCATCTTCCCAGCCAAAAACATGGTAGTTTTTGATCTAGGGCTCGCTCTCAACAAATGCAGATGCAACCCCCTGCCTCAGGGCTTTTAGAATATACAAATATACATCCTTAACTCTCATTCCACCAAGGAAGAAGGAATTCCAATGGTTGAAACATGAGTTAAGGTCTTTACATCAGTCAAACCCTGAAAATGAGGGTTTGTAAACAATGCACAGAAAATTTGAAATAACTTAGATATAAAACAAAGAGAATCAATCAAACCAACTTCCAAAGCATCAGATGTCACTATTACAACTTCCAGGAAAATTTTATCATCCAACCACCATACGTACAGCCGTACAGAGTTCATTTTTCACCAGAAATGCACTAAAACAGGGTTATTTTTATTTTTTATGAAAGCAAAATGATTACAATACTGGTTCTCTGTCTGTCTTCGACCATTTGAAGCCTAAAATAGGCTCTCCAAATGTTGGTTCAACCATCTAGGTGGTTAGAACAGTTTATCCAACAAATGTCAACTTTGCTAAGCAACTTTTAAAGTTGCATTACAACTTTGCAAACAACTTTGCCGAGAAGGTTAAAAATGTGTTGTGATACTTTAGGAACCTTATTAAAGTTATTTTGGACCTTCAAACTTCTTAAAAACATCTAAAAGACACCTAATAAACACTTACTATGCTCGTTTCATCCAAGGACTCAAAAGATGCCCAAGGTTTATAAGTCACCAAGGGGTCTTGTGTCCAACAAGTGGATGTTTATAAGGAGATAAAATCAATCCTTAATATTTATTACAAACCAAGAAAACATCTAAAACTCCTATTCTAATTTATTGTCATTCAAAAAGACTCTATTTGTCAATCAAAAGGACCTTTCACCAGTCAATCCTTCAAAGCTCCAAGGTGAAAATCTTATGTTCCAATTGATAGGATTTGACTCCTTGGCTTCATGGAAACTTCCTTCAATCATGGTGTCTTTGGCTTGCATTAGGGATGCCCCTGCATCAAATAGCAATGCATTCAAGTGGCAATTACACAAGGGATAGTACATGCCCATTAAAGTTGGTGTTTTGTTATCCAGCATGACAATGGAGACAACATACTCTGTGTCAATTTTACTGATCAAATTTCCCTCCGCCAGGAAAAGCAACAATCTGGGTATGATAAGGTGAAATTTTGTAGTCCTTTTGGGTATGATATCAGTTCCAGTTTCCAATAAGATGGTTCATTTTTATAATCTAGCTTCAATTTCTCTTGTGAAAATCTTTTTTTCGTTTTATGGGTGGTAAAATATAATTATTATGCTAGAGGTGTGTACTTATGGATGATAATGAAACAAAATGATAAGATTTAAGACTCTTGTTTTTTTTTTAAATAGCAATTTAAGTTTCCTTCTATTATAAATTATTGTTTTTCTATTTTTTAATGTATCTTTCCAGATCTTTTATATCAATTTTATTTATGAAATATAAATATATTAATAATGTTTTAGTGTTTTTAGGATTAGTTTATATCAATTCTATGTATCATCATTCGTCATTTAATTGTCAGTATTATTAATTTAGACTGTGCAATTGTAGAACTACTCGAATATGGGTTGGATGGATACTCAAGCAGGGGAACCCTCCTCAAATATCTCAAGCAGTGAACTTGGAAAAATGTGTCCTGAAGGAACCCTTTCCATCAGAGAGATAAAAGTACAAACAAGTAAAAGAAGCAGGCTCTGCAAATATGTTTTTGAGAAAAAAAATGATAGATTATTCGAGTATGGTTCATGAGGTATATCTAAAAAGACATTTTTTTTCTTATTATAATAAAAGAGGAAGTTGTGAATGTCAAAGTTGAGTGAAACAAAAATTATTTTCATCAAATTTTGTTAGGCTTGCTTTTGGGAATAGTTTCTTACAATATTGCTATTAAGATTTTTATTGTGTAGTTTTTAGATTAGGTTTATAAAATTATATTTCATGAGTAGTGATTCATATTAATCAATTAACGATACTTTTGGAAGGTATTTTCAATGTGTCAAATTTTGATATTTTTACAAGAATTAGATTGTGTAATTTTTTTAATTAAAGTCATTGACTCATATTTCATAAATAATAGTTCTCATGAATCCATCTCTTATAAGATTGAATAGTCTATTTAGGAAGTATTTCTGATAGTATGTCAAATTATGATATTACTATTACCATTAGATTGCATGGCTTTGAAGTCAACCTTGTTGACCCATATTCTTCTCTGTAGATGCTACTATGTGCTAGGGAACTTCTTAGAACTGTTGGTATATTCTTACAACTTGTTACACCTGGGATATTCTTCTCTGTAGATGCTACTATGTGCCGTGGTCCAAACGGGCCCATAAATGTGGTTGAATAGCAATACATTCAAGTGGCAATTACACAAGGGACAGTCACTGTGAGATGTCCTCATGTGTGACTGTCCTTGTCACAAATGAGGACATCTCACAGTGACTGTCCCTTGTGTAATTTCCACTTGAATGAGGACAGTCACTGTAAAGACAACATGATAATGTACACATACAATGAGTGTACATTATCATGTTGTCTTTACAATGGCTGCCCTCATGTTGTATATTCTTCTCTGTAGATGCTACTATGTGCTAGGGAACTTCTTAGAACTATTGGTATATTCTTACAACTTGTTACACCTGGGATATTCTTCTCTGTAGATGCTACTGTGTGCTGTGGTCCAAACGGGCCCATAAATGTGGTTGAATAGCAATACATTCAAGTGGCAATTACACAAGGGACAGTCACTGTGAGATGTCCTCATGTGTGACTATCCTTGTCACAAATGAGGACATCTCACAGTGACTGTCCCTTGTGTAATTGCCACTTGAATGAGGACAGTCACTGTAAAGACAACATGATAATGTACACAAGTACCGTGAAGGTAGTTGCAAGTTACGGCTGTTTCATTGCATACCCGAAACAATGAAGATGTTACGGTCCACAAAACATTTGTGCTTGAAAGATGAACAAATAAAATTAAACTTCTAAATAACCAAAGCCGCTAACAATAAATTCAACACAGATATGTCCTCATTTCTGGGTATTTTAGCTCTGTAACAGCTGAATACCAGATTACATAATAATGATAAAAGAAAAATAAACCCAACGTACTCAGAAATTGTAGCTATGATTTCGCGGAGGGAATCTCTCTCGGCACTGTTGAAAATACAAATGACAACGTTTCTCTACATTATCATGTTGCCTTTACAGTGACTGTCCCTTGTGTAATTGCCACTTGAAGGAGGACAGTCACTGTAAAGACAACATGATAATGTACACTTACAGCCCGTGTACATTATCATGTTGTCTTTAGAGTGACTATCCTCATTTGTTGAAGAAGAAAAGCATTAATGTGGCTGAATAGCAATACATTCAAGTGGCAATTACACAAGGGACAGTCACTGTGAGATGTCCTCATTTGTGACTATCCTTACAGTGAGTGTACATTATCATGTTGTCTTTATAGTGACTGTCCTCATTTGTTGAAGGAAAAAAGCATTAATGTGGTTCATTAGCAATGTATTCAAGCGGCAATTACACAAGGGATAGTCACTCTGAGATTTCCTCATTTGTGACTATCCTTACAGTGAGTGTACATTATCATGTTGTCTTTACAGTGACTGTCCTCATTTGTTGAAGGAAAAAAGCATTAATGTGGTTCAATAGCAATGTATTCAAGTGGCAATTACACAAGGGATAATCACTCTGAGATTTCCTCATTTGTGACTATCCTTACAGTGAGTGTACATTATCATGTTGTCTTTACAGTGACTGTCCTCATTTGTTGAAGGAAAAAAGCATTAATGTGGTTCAATAGCAATGCATTCAAGTGGCAATTACACAAGGGACAGTACATGCCCATTAAAGTTGGTGTTTTGTTATCCAGCATGACAATGGAGATAGCATACTCTGTGTCAATTTTACTGATCAAATTTCCCTCCGCCAGACAAAGCAACAATCTGGGTATGATAAGGTAAAGTTTTTGCAACAATTTCTTGCTGCTGCTAAGGTTACCATTGTTTATGGTTTCTATTATATAGTTCTATCTATATTGCTATATGGCCTTTTGTTTAGGATTAAGTAGACGAGGGAAAATATTTCTTTTGTGGATTGTAAACAAAACATTGAATTATTTCAGAGAACAGATCTAAATCTATAAGATGCTACGATGGAGCACATGACCATGTACTTGTGAATATTAGGATCCATGTTAATCAAATGACTGCTTTATGTAAATTACTTTTGAGTAAGTAAAAGGCAATATAATTTTTCGAAGTGTGCAAGGATTTTTATGATATATAGGTGTACGAAGAAATGAATCTGTGTTGTTTTGTATCAATATCAAACATCTCTGATATATTTTCATGTTTTTATAATCTATTTTGCAGATGAAAACTGTCCAACAGATAAAGATTGGGAACTTCTCCCAGCATCTGTACCTGCATCTCTCTTATATACTACAAGTTGCTTGCCATCAGAAATTGTAGTTCCCTCACGTGACATTGATGGTGAAGTGTTCTTTTCAGAACCATCATCTGTGGTTACCAATGCTCATGTTTTAGGCAATAAATTTGTTGCATTCCATGAGCCATTGGTCAAGTTTCTTCTACGAGCTTCTGATGCCTCAAAATCTAAGCAGTGCCTACGCATGCCTCGTTGTGGTTGATTATCATTCTGTACATGAATTATAATGAGTAATCAGTTTTGGGCCTTGGAATCTTGTATGTAACATGCACAGGCATTTCATGGCTAAATGAATCTATTTTAAAAGCATCAACTTTTCTTACATGATGCTGGATACATAAGTAGAACAAGCGTATATCAAATTGGAAGCAATCAGAACTCCACAATGACATATTATTTAGAGTACTCTTTAGTTTAAGTAATAATGCATATATTGACACTGTAAAGACAACATGATAATGTACACTCACTGTAAAGACAACATGATAATGTACACTCATTGTAAGGATAGTCACAAATGAGGACATCTCACAGTGATTGTCCCTAGTGTAATTGCCACTTGAATGTATTGCTATTCAGCCACATTAATGCTTTTCTTCTTCAACAAATGAGGATAGTCACTGTAAAGACAACATGATAATGTACACTCACTGTGAGTGTACATTATCATGTTGTCTTTACAGTGACTATCCTCATTTTTTGAAGAAGAAAAGCATTAATGTGGCTGAATAGCAATACATTCAAGTGGCAATTACACAAGGGACAGTCACTGTGAGATGTCCTCATTTGTGACTATCCTTATAGTGAGTGTACATTATCATGTTGTCTTTACAGTGGCTGTCCTCATTTGTTGAAAGAAAAAAGCATTAATGTGGTTCATTAGCAATGTATTAAATAATTTTATTTTTTTAATCCACCCACGGGCGTCGCAATTGCGACGGGAGCCCGTTGTAATGCGATGCAGGCGCCCGTCGTAATTGCTTGGGAGGCCCGTTGCAATTGCGACGGCCCTCCAAAGCCATGCGACGGGGGGGTGACGCCCATGCCGCTAACAAATCTTAGCGACATTACGACGGGAGGGCACCGCAATTGCGACGGCTACCCATAGACGTCGCAATTTGCGACTAAAAAATAGCGACGTCTATGGGTGTTGCTATTGCGACACATAGCCGTTGCAATTGCGACACATAGCCGTCGCAAAATGCCCCCAAATGTATTAGTGTGATTGAGTATATCTAATGAGTGTGCAAGAGCATTTATGAGTTGTGTTTGCCTTGCCCTGATCTTTGACATTTATTTTTCTTCCTGCTCAATCTTTTCTATTTGTCGTTGGTATACATTATTACACATGTTTACATATATGGATGTGTCTTTCACTGAACTCTTGACTTTCTCAATCATAGCTTCTACCTCTTTTATTTTCTTGAAGTGGGCATCAGTAAGCTTATCTTGATCCATGCATTCTACAATGATTTTTCTTCCTTGATCTGCAAATTCTTTCAAGGATGCTTGACCAGTCTTGAGTGAGCTAAGGTCAAGTACAAAGTTGTTCACCAATTCATTCAATCTCTTCTTTAGATACTTTTCTTCTGCAACTAGGGATGCAGATTCTTCAAGGCTTGAGAAATTATTTTTGAAATGTGAGATGACTGTACTCACATCATCAATAGAGTGTATCTTTGACACTTTCTTGTCCTCTAGCAACAGACTCTTCAAAATGTTTACTGATTCTACCAAGAGGAGATTCCTCATCACTTGCTTTTCTTTGGCTTTCTCCATGGCTAAGACGCTGAACTTAATCAGGTCTTCTTCTCTCCATGAGTCCAAACTGGATGTGTCAAGTGTCAAACTTGACAACAATGTTGCTGAAGGAGTGATGGGAGTGTTGTCCATCACTTCTTGTTTCACCTTGGTTGATATTTCATCCTTTTTCTCACTTTCTTTTATCTTTTCTTCCTCTTTTTCTTTTTCTATTTCTTTTTCTTCCATTTTTTCTTCTTCTTTCTCATCATCAATCAATACTTCATCTTGATGAGTGGGAGGTGTGTTGCTGCATAACATTTCAGCTTCTTGTGTGTTCACAAAAGCTTCCTCAAACTTATCCAAGTCATTGTCTGTGGCCGCCATTGCAATCTCTACATTGTCAATGAAGATGGTGTTGTCCTTGAGTGATTCTATCATGGGCACAGACTTATCTACCTCTGATTGTGTTTTCACTGCAGGACCTGTAGATTGTATCTTGATGGTCTTTGACCCTTTGGTAACCATTTTGGGTACATGTGTTGGAAACAATTGTCTGAAGGAGATTGTTGGATACAAATTGTTTAAATATGTATTGTCTTTGATGTCACACTATGTCATATCATATATCAATTCTATGTGTCTACCGAGTTCAGTCGGTCAGCTAAGTATCTACCGAGTTCTCCCGGGTGTCAAGGGAAGTATGACAGAAATCAATGTTAACCGAGCTTCCTCGGTTATCAAAGGAAAGTCAATATCTACCGAGTTCACTTAGTCCCCAAAGGATGTTGCAAAATTTGCAGAGGTAACCAAGTTCCGTCGGTCACCGAAGGAAATCATTTTAAGATTAGTGTTTACTGAGCACTGTCGGCCATTGAAGGATTTTTGTGAATAAAGTTTGTTTATTCCAGCCGACTGTTGTAATGTCTAAAATGATTATTTGTGTCGACTTGACAAACTGAATGAAAAATCTGAATGATATATATAGTCATTCAAGAAGGAAATATAAAAAAAGGATGGGCAGCAATATGAAGGCAGATATGTGCAAATTGTGAAGGATGATCAGATATCCTTGAGGAGCAGCAAAGATATATTCGATCAGAGAGGATCTAAGTGAAGCAGAACAAAGATTTGTAATTAGCAATTGAGTTGCATCCTATACAAGTCATTTCATTGTTACTTTCTTATCATTGTAGCAGTGATCTCTAAATCTCTTAACTGAGTTGGTCTAACAACCATATTGTAAATCCTCTAACAAGGTAGCAGTTCCATTGAATTGTTTTAAAGACCTCTTACAAGGCCACTCTTGACAGGGTGATTAAATCCTCTAACAAGGTCACACCTAACAGTGTGTTTTGTAACCTTTTACCGGGTTGGCTTCTAACTGGGCATCACTTCAGAAGAGTGAAAAACAGTAACTAGTTACATTGGTGGTTTTTTCCATATTGGGTTTTCACATTAAATCTGGTGTCTCTTATGCTCTTGTTATTTCATCATGCATACATATTAATATTTGATGAATGATAAAGAACAGTTATATTTAATGCTCTCTGTAATTACTGAGTTACAGTAATTCTCTCTGTTTACCGAGTGACAGCAGAAAATATTTGTTAAAGATATCTAAGGGATTTGTGGAAAGATTTTTTTGTGGTTAACTGATTCACCCCCCCCTCTCAGTTACTCCATCTTTATTTCCATCAATTGGTATTAGAGCTTTTGGTGCTTCCAGGAAGGGTTTCAAGAACCTAAGCTAAAGATCAGGATGTCTTACAAGAGAGAAATTCCAAAGCTTAACAGAGATAACTTTTTAGCATGGCAAGGTTTCATGAGACTTCATCTGGCTTCCATTAGTGATTCAGGATGCAAATACATTGATGAACAATATACAGTTCCTACTAGCACATTAACTGTTGAAGACATTGCAGAGAAAAAAATCATAACACCATGATGATAGACATTGCATCAACTCTTAGCTATGAAGAATTTGATGAGATCAAAGACTGTGCCACTGCTTATGAAATATGGAACAAACTGAAGAAAATCTATGGTGGTGATGCCAATGTAAAGAGAGCCAAAGAAGAAAGTCTAAGAGGACAGTTTGATAAGATGAATATGAAAGAAGATGAGAATATTGCAAAATATGTTGAAAGAATCAAGGCAAGTGTAAGTGCAATTAGAGCTTCTGGAGGAACAATTACTGATGAAACTGTTATAAGTAAGGTTCTTAGAACTTTACTCCCTATCTATGCAATAAGAGTATCTGCTATTCAAGAAAGAAGATGTGAAGCAAATCATAATATAACTTTGGATGCTTTAGTGGGAAGACTGACAACATTTGAGTTAGACAACTATGACAACTATGTTCCAACTTCCAAAAATATTGAATCAGCATTTGAGGCCAAGGTTTCACTTAAGAAGGGAAATAAAATAAAAGAGATTTAGTCAGAAAGTGAAGAAGAATCAGAAGAAAGTTCTGATAGTGATCTTGAAATTGTAGAAGCATTACTTGCAAAGCAATACTCTAGAGGCAGAGGTAAATACAAAGGTAAAACTCCCTTAATCTATTTTTCATGTGAAGAAATTGGTCATTTGTAGCTAGGTGTCCTGACAAGCAAAGCAATGATGAGAAGAAAGGTCACAAGTACTATGGCAAAAAGAACTTCAAATCATTCAAGGACAAAGGTAAGAAAACATGTTTTCATGGCTAAAGATTCTGATGATAGTGAAGAAGAAATTGTTTTTATTGCTGTAAAAGATGAATCTGATGATGATGAAGATAAGGTGGCACTTATTTCTCATATAAGAAAAGATGATATATGGATAATAGACAGTGGATGTTCACATCACATGACTGGTGACAAAACAAAATTTGAATATCTTGAAGACTATGATGATGGTAATGTAAGATTTGGAAACAATGAACCTTGTTGTATAAAAGGAAAAGGAAGAATCTCACTAACCAAAGAACTTATATGTGATAATGCATATTGGGTTGAAGGACTAAAGCATAATCTTCTAAGTGTAGCACAATTAATGAACATCAGTTTCAAAGTTGAATTCATGAATGGCCTGTTAGATTAGGTGAAAGACTAATCTCCCAAGAACACCTGTATGCATAACCCTGTCACATGGAAGAAGCAAAGCACAGAAGGCAAGAAAAATCTATGGAGGCCAAAAAGCCAAAGACATCATATGCACAATATTACAAATGATATTCTAATCTCTTAAGAAATGCAAAGAGGTGAATCCTTATAAAAGGAAACACGAAACCCTAAAAGGGAAACCCTAAAGAATAATAAGATGCCTAAGTCTAACTTAAGTGTAGAGAATAATAGACTAATAATTAAATAAATTAATTATTAGCTATAATATGACTACTCTAACATCCCCCCTTAAGTGTAACTTAGGGAGAAGCTAAACAACGAAGGACTAAAAGATGCATGAAAACAAAAATGCATGAAAGAGCAATGGGTCCCGGCAACAAGGCCTGATTAGGTACCCAAGTACAAGAAATAAACTAGATGAAGGAAACAAAGCCTCCAATCTAGGGAATGTCCTAAAGAAAGGAACAAGAAAGAGCATGAAGCATCTCCGAAGCATGAAGCTGCAAACACTGTCAGAAGAAATTGCTGGAACCCCCACTGAAATAGTGCATGACCAGGTAGAGAAGACAAAGTCTGAAGAGCTGATCAATCGAAGAGGTGGCCTCCAAAAGCAGGAATGAATGAGTGTCTATATAGTAGATGATCCATCTCACCAAAATCCATAGGTACCTAGCCACTGCATCCGCCCAGTACATAGGAACAAAAATTGTATACGTAGATCACTCAATCAAACCAAGGAAGCAACAGAACCAACAGGTGAACCCCCCCCCATAATGCTGAACAGGGAGAGGGGTGACAGGAACATTGAAATGCAATGCCAAAAACATCTGCAAGAAGAAGAATCAGGAACACCAATAGTGCAATATAAGTACAAGCACATGATAAAGGGCGATGTCATAGACACACAGCATGGGCTAATGTCATGGAAGGTACACTCACTTGACAAAGGTGGATGAGCACAAAAGGCAAAACATCATAACCCCCCATGGCACTTTATAACTGAGTGCGAGTACAAAAAAACACAAGGAGTATAAGATCCCAGATATGCAAAAGTAAGCACTTTATCTTAGTGCATTTACAGAAAAGAAATGCTACAGAAGAGAAGCATACAATGCTCAGAAGTCAGAAAGAAGAGTGAGCCAGAAGAATAGAAGAAGAGATCCCAGGACCTATAGAACCCAAGTAATCCGCTAGAGTGTGAAAATGCAAAACTTGGAGGAGAGAAAACCTGGAGCAAAATCTGGATAAAATACCCTTGCAACTGAATAACTCATAGAACTAGCTTTCCAATGATATATGGTGAGCCCAAAAATGAGTCTGGATGAGCAAGATATGGCTCCCAGAAGGCAAAAAATAAACATCACCTTTGAATGAAAAAAAATACTATCAAAATAGTAGAGCCAAAAAACCTTACCTCCATAATTGGAAAGATCTCGGAAAGAGCTTTTTGACGATATAAAGAAGTCCAAAAAAGACCTCCATATGCTCAAGATATTGCAAAAAAGGCCCATGTACCCTAAAAAGGCTTCAAAATAAATTTTTAAGGCCCTGGGGCTGGAAAACACAAAGCCCCTAGGCACATGGAGCACGCAGGGGGAAAAATAGAGTGGAGCAGGGGTGCGGGCCGGTGGAACGGAGCCCGAGGGCGGAGCGGACGGTGGTGGCGGAGCGGAGGGAGCCCGGTGGCCGGTGATGGGGGCAGCGGCGGGGGCCGCGACAGCGCTTGTAGCTGCTAGCAGCTCGGCGGAGGCCATGGGGTGGCACCTGGGTGGCCGCTGGGTGGCACCCGGGAGGCCACCCGCTAGTAGAAAAAATTTTAATTTTTTTTGTAAATCATCATCTCAATCCACGTGCCAGGCCGTATGGCCTAGTACCCAAAAAATTTTGCCTCAAATTGCAAAGGTGTCCAAAATGGACAAATTTTATATGGATTCTAAGGTTTTTGGGCTTTCTGGACGCAATGGTGGCATCCATTTTTGCTCAAAATACCCCAAAATTTTTTTTTTCTTTTTTGCAGGAAAAAAAGAAACAAAAAATAACGTCCTGCAGAGAATACCAGAACTGAAAATTTTTGAAACCCTCCTGCTTCTGAATCACTTCAACAAGACACGAACAATGAGCAGCAAGATGGCTCTGATACCATGTTAGATTAGGTGAAAGACTAATCTCCCAAGAACACCTGCATGCATAACCCTGTCACATGGAAGAAGCAAAGCACAGAAGGCAAGAAAAATCTATGGAGGCCAAAAAGCCAGAGACATCATATGCACAATATTACAAATGATATTCTAATCTCTTAATAAATACAAAGAGGTGAATCCTTATAAAAGGAAACACAAAACCCTAAAAGGGAAACCCTAAAGAATAATAAGATGCCTAAGTCTAACTTAAGTGTAGAGAATAATAGACTAATAATTAAATAAATTAATTATTAGCTATAATATGACTACTCTAACATGGCCAAGCAAGATTGCTAGATGACAAAGGAAAGCTGATTGGATCAGGCAAACAAACAAAAGGTAACCTATTTTAACTTGATCTTGGTGAATACTCATGTTTCATTACTCAAATTGAAGAAAGTTGGTTATGGAACAAAAGGTTATGTCATGTAAATTTTGATAACATGGTGAAGATAAGCAAATTCAAGAAAGTAAGAGGCATTCCTATTCTAAAGAAACCTAATATTGGTCTATGTAAAAATTGTCAAATTGGTAAAATGGGAAAGACTAGTTTTAAAAGTAAAAACTATAAGTCTGAAGAGATTTTGGAAATTGTGCATACTGATTTGTGTGGACCTATTGGAGTTGAGAACTATACTAGAGAAAAATTATTCATTCTCTTTGTTGATGACTATTCTAGAATGATGACTGTAATGTATCTGAGAGAAAAGTCAGAAGCATTTGAGAAATTCAAATGGTATTTGGCAAGAGTAGAAAAGGAAATAGGGAAAAGATTGAAATGCTTAAGATCAGACAGAGGTGGTGAATTCATCTCCCATGAATTCAATAATTTTTTCTTTGAAAGAGGAATCAAAAGACAGGTATCAGCCCCTAGAACTCTTGAACATAATGGAATAGCTGAAAGAAGGAACAGATCTATCATGGATTGTGCAAGGACTCTAATGATTGAAAAGAACATTGCTATAAAATACTGGAAGGAAGCTATCAACACTACAATTCATACCATGAACTGAGTACAGTTGAGAAAAGATACATTCAAAACTCCTTATGAGTTATGGTATGGCTATAAACCTAATGTGAGTTACCTAAAAGTATTTGGCAGCAAGTGTTATATCTTAAAAGAATCTAGAAAAAGAAAATTTGATGTGAAAAGTGATGAAGGAATATTCTTGGGATATTCTAGCAAAAGCAAGGCATATAAATGTTTGAACTTGCTACTCACAAAGTCATAGAAAGTATACATGTGAAAATTGATGAGTTTGCAGAAAAGACTGAAGAAGAAAGACAAAAGGAACCAGAGAATTACAGGAGATTTTTCTACATTGAGCCTGATACATTTCCAGACATATCTATCAATAATGAGTTGACTGTATCTACCAAACCCAGTACAGTTACTGAGTCATAGGAAGAAGTTCACACCGAGTCACAAGGAACCGAGTCTCAGCTTGAAGCTACCAAGAAAACATCTACCGAGCCCAAGCAACCTGTACCTAAAGAGGAAATCCTAGAAGATGACAATATAACTCATTCAAGAGGCAAGGAACCTGTATTAGCCAAGTATGTCAGGAGATATCATACACCAGATCAGATTATTGGAAACAAATCAGATGGTACCATGACAAGAAGTAAACTAAAAGGTACATGCTTAATTGCTGATTTTGAACCTAGAAATGTGAAAGATGCATTGGAGATGAAAGCTAGATTAAGGCTATGAATGAAGAAATAGAACAAATAGAAAAGAACAAAACATGGACTCTTGTACCAAAACCTAAAGACAAAAATGTAATTGGAACAAAATGGGTATTCAGAAATAAGTTGGATGAAGATGGTCAAGTATCAAGAAACAAAGCTAGATTGGTATGTAAAGGCTATTCTCAAGAAGAAGGTATAGATTATGGTGAGACTTTTTCTCCTGTTGCAAGATTAGAAGGTGTAAGAACTCTACTTGCTTATGCAGCACATAAAGGATTTAAAGTATATCAGATGGATATAAAATCTGCATTTCTCAATGGAATTCTTGATGAAGAAGTCTACATTGAACAACCTGAAGGCTTCATTGATTCAGACAAAAGGGATATGGTCTGCAAATTGCACAAAGCATTGTATGGTCTGAAACAAGCCCCTAGAGCATGGTATGAAAGACTACATAACTATCTTATTTAGATTAACTTCAAAAGAACCAATGATAACAGTAACTTGTACATCAAAGAAGGATCAGACAACAAAATTGTTTTGGTAGAAATATTTGTGGATGATACTGTATTTACAAGGAATGATGATCAGTGCAAAGAATTTTCAGAGCAAATGAACAAAGAATTTGAAATGTCTATGTTTGGACAAATAAAATTCTTTGTTGGTCTTCAAATTCAGTAGAGCAAGAATGGTATCTACATTACTCAGTCTAAATACATTAAGGAAATACTTAAGAAGTTTGGTATGGAAGATTCAAAACCAGTTGGTACACCCATGTGTACTGGACTGAAGCTTACCAAAGATGATGATTCAAAAGAAGTAGATCAGACCTTATACAGATCTATGATTGGAAAATTGCAGTATGTAGTGCATACAAGACCTGATATTGCCTTATCAGTAGGTATAGTAGCAAGATTCTCAGCAAAACCCAGAGAAAATCATATGATGGCAATCAAAAGAATCTTGAGGTACTTGAGAGGAACTGAAGAATATGGTTTGTGGTATAAATTTGGAGGCAATCTAGACTTAAAAGTATTTACTGATGCTGATTGGGCAGGAAACATTGATGATAGGAAAAGTACAAGTGGTGGAGCATTTTTTCTTGGCAAAAGATTGATATCTTGGACTAGTAAAAAGTAAAATTACACATCCCAAACCACAGCTGAAGCAGAATATGTTGTTGCTGCAGTAAATGGCTCTAATATTGTTTGGTTTGAACAGTTATTGGAAGGCATGAAAGTTGAGATCAAAGAACCAATTGTTATGTTTTGTGATAATACAAGTGCAATTAACATTTCAAAGAATCCAGTAATGCATTCCAAAACCAAGCACATTGCTATTAAATATCACTTTGTCAAAGAATTAGTGCTAGACAAGGAAATCAGATTGGAATATGTTCATAGAAAAGAGCAAATTGCAGATATATTCACCAAACTATTACCTAAGGATGCATTTTTGTATATGAGAGGTAAGTTAGGGGTTATTCCCCTATCCAAGGCTCACTAAATGAAGATTTAGTGAAGCATCAGCCAAAGCATGTTGAAAATCAATCAGTTGATGCAGCATATTCAAGAAATCATTGCATATGAATCAGTACTTGAGGTACATTGGTATACACTGGCAGTATGTGAGTTGTCTTTGGCATGTGTTGTCAAAGAGGGAGAGTTTGCTGTCATTTGTCATTCCAAGAAATTTCTTTTCAAAAGAATCAAGAAGGAAAGTTTGAGGGAGAGTTTTCAGTCGAGAAGGAAGTTTTCTCTTAGAGGGAGATTTGAATCAGAACAAAGCTAATGATATATTCCTTATTCAAATCCTTTTGAAATTTCATTGTGCTATGACATATTGTGTTGCCATCAATGCCAAAGAGGGAGATTGTTGGAAACAATTGTCTGAAGGATATTGTTGGATACAAATTGTTTAAATATGTATTGTCTTTGATGTCACACTATGTCATATCATATATCAATTTTATGTGTCTACCAAGTTCAGTTAGTCAACTAAGTATCTACCGAGTTCTCCCAGGTGTCAAAGGAAGTATGACAGAAATCAGTATTAACCGAACTTCCTCGGTTATCAAAGGAAAGTCAGTATCTACCGAGTTCACTCAGTCCCCAAAGGATGTTGCAAAATTTGCAGAGGTAATCAAGCTCCGTCGGTCACCGAAGGAAATCATTTTAAGATTAGTGTTTACCGAGCACTGTCGGCCATTGAAGGATTTTTGTGAATAAAGTTTGTTTATTCCAGCTGACTGTTGTAATGTCTAAAATGATTATTTGTGCCGACTTGACAAACTGAATGAACAATCTGAATGATACATATATAGTCATTCAAGAAGGAAATTACAAAAAAGGATGGGCAACAATATGAAGGCAGATATGTGCAAATTGTGAAGGATGATCAAATATCCTTGAGGAGCAGCAAAGATATATTCAATCAGAGAGGATCTAAGTGAAGCAGAACAAAGATCTGTAATTAGCAATTGAGTTGCATCCTATACAGGTCATTTCATTGTTACTTTCTTATCATTGTAGCAGTGATCTCTAAATCTCTTAACCGAGTTGGTCTAACAACCATATTGTAAATCCTCTAACAAGGTAGCAGTTCCATTGAATTGTTTTAAAGACCTCTTACAAGGCCACTCTTGATAGGGTGATTAAATCCTCTAACAAGGTCACACCTAACAGTGTGTTTTGTAACCTTTTACCGGGTTGGCTTCTAACCAGGAATCACTTCAGAAGAGTGAAAAATAGTAACTAGTTACATTGGTGGTTTTTCCCATATTGGGTTTCCATGTTAGATCTATTGTCTCTTATGCTCTTGTTATTTCATTATGCATACATAGTAATATTTGATGAATGATAAAGAACAGCTATATTTAATGCTCTCTGTAATTACAAAGCTATAGTAATTCTCTTTGTTTACCGAGTGACAACAAAAAATATTTGTTAAAGATATCTAAGGGATCTGTGGAAAGATTTTTTTGTGGTTAATTGATTCACCTCCCCCTCTCAGTTACTCCATCTTTATTTCCATCAACATGTGTTGTGGGTGTAGTAGGTGGATACATGTTTCTATTCATAAAAACCTTCTCAAAGGCATTCTCTATCTCTTTGGCAACTAATTCATAGTTTTTATCCATTATATTCAGAGTTCTTGTCTTGGTTCTAAGGTGGGGCTTCACCAAATCTAACATCAACTTCTTTTCTTCTAGCTCACATACAGGAAGAGTTTCATCTAAGATCTTTTCCCTTATCCGCAGATCTTCTTCAATAGCCTATCTCTTTTGGAATTGTTAGATATTCCATACATTGTCAAGGATCATTGTTTTTAGTTCCAAGACTATCCTTTTGAACTTGATCACGTGCTTTGTGATCATGCTATGAATCTCTAATTTGTCTATTTCACTATATTTATCATAAAACTTCTTTACTTGATCAATTCTTCCCTCATCAATTATTCTAGCACTTAGCACACTGAGACTAGGTTTGAAACTTACTTCAGGAGGTTCTTGAGTGTTCTTTCTGCTTCTTGTTGCTTGCGAGGATGGATGACTGGTGCCAACCTCTTTCTTCCTCTTTGGCATTTCCTTATACTCAGGAGGAGCAGTAAGGTCAATGGTTTCCTTGGGTGCAGAAGGAGTATCATTAGATATATCCTTTTGTTCATCAGATTTTTCTATCTTTACCTTCTTCAACTTGAGATCTTTTGATTCTACCTTTACTGCATCTACGCTCTTTAGTTCCAAAGCAATCTTTTGTTCTTTTTATTTTTCAAGATCTACTTGAGACACACCATGTATTCTCAAGATCTCTGATGTGACTTTAGCAACCTTTCTTTTTGTTGCTGCGCTATTTAGTTTGGCATCTATTTCTCTTGTCTTCTCCTCATAAGTTCCCCATCTAGGATCATCAGGGTCAATAGGAGCTGAAAGCAATACTTGAGTATATGCTTCTAAAACTTGTTCCTCTACTTCATATCCAAGTGGATGAATCCACTTTGTTCTAGGGACTACTATCTCCATGCATGTTGTATCTGTTTCAACCATAAAACAAATTGTATCCTTGTACTTTTCAACAATGTTTTCTAGAATTCTGTACCTCATTTGCATCTTGGCCCTGAAGGTCCTCAATTCCAATGTTATATAAACTCTCAATGTACTCTCAGTGGATGCTTTGTTAGATATCTATGGCATGGTTGGAATGGACTTGTCCAAATACAAATCTGATACTTTCCCAACTATATGAAGGTACATGTAAATGATCAATGACCCAAACCTGAATATCTTGGTTTTGTCATGCTTGATTGCCTTGATGTTATCAATCAACTATACGCACAAGATCTCACACAAGTTGAACTCTCCATTTTCCTTTACAAGTCTAATGGTTGCTAGAATTGTGCCCGTAGACACACTATTCACCCTGGTGGAGTGATGAAACTTGTATCCAAGTATCATGGACATCAATTTGATGTCAGCTTGTTCAATAGGCTCAATTGTCATCCCGCCCCTATCACTCCTTGACTTACAAGTTTTCTCAAAAATTTTCCTGATATCCTTCCCTACTGGAAGGATGGTGTCTATCTTAGATAGGCCTGTCATCTCATATATCAAGTCACTAGTAATTTTGACCGGCACATCACCTATCCAAAATAGGTCATCATGAATTCTGCTCAAAAGTATTTTAATCTATTATGTCTCATAGAATTCATATGCTGTAGCATACTCTACTATGGGGTGATCATTCCACTTCGCATATTCATCCAGGAAGGTTTTGTCTAGTTTTAACATTGTTTCCATGTGTTCCCTTAACCTGTCCAATCCTATTGGTTCCTTCTTACAGTAGATGTAAGCCCTAATGTCTTCCACATGCATAACGCCCATAGGCATGTGGGAGAATGCTCTCTCTAAGTCATCTAGGGTAGACTTAAATGGATGCTTCTTAAAAACATATCTTTTCTTTTCTGCAACATCAAATACTATGGGAGTGGCCATCACTTACTTGATTTATCATTTTCCAAGTGTTCACTAGGATAATCCGAAGACTTTTGAATCGGCATGGTGAGCTAGGGTTTCTGCAATCGATGAATTGTGTTGCTAATCACTAATAGATCAATCTCCATGTCTTCACAATAACTTCTAAGGCTATTTTTGCTCTCCTATCACTCTAAATTTGAATGCAATGAGTAATCAAACAACTTTCTATGTACTTAAAGTGAAAATTATGCCATTAATGCTTTCCACATAAACCAGGTTGTCACTTAAAAATTTCCAACTCAAGATTTGCTAATAATTAGTATGTGCACTCTTGCACGAAGGTTCTTTTATACTCCAAAAGCTTAAGTTCAAAGGCCATACTCTGAGAGTGAGTATACCAACCATGTAGGGGTCTAGAGCTAAATTAGCTCCCCCTATGACCTTGAGGGCCATTCATCTAGATGTAGAGGGTACGTCCACTGTGGATGCATCCAATACATTCTCATCAACTTTTTCCTTCTTTCCTTCAATCCAAATCAAGCTCGCATCCTCTGAGGCTTTCACAAACTTGACTTCTCCTTTAGGATCCAATACTGGTTCTTTGGCCTTTTTACGGATTTCCTGACCTTGCATCCTTGATCTACAGAACTTTGAGATATGTCCAGCCTTGTTACAAGAGTGACAAATGACTGGAGGTCTTATATTCTTCGTTGCATTGACATGAGTCACCATTTTACATTGTCTTGTTGAGTGACCATTATAGTTACATATCTGACATGTAACATTCTGAGAACTTCTTACATTTGTCTGATTCTGATTTCTCTGATCATGCTGAATCTTGTTCTTCTTACTAGTCTTGCAATTCATAGCTCTATGACCAAACTTATTTCATGAATAACAATAACCATTAAAAGGTCTTACCTCTATACAGTTCCTTGCAATGTGTACATGCTTGTTACATGCAAAACAAGTGTGTTCTACTTGCTTGCGCTCATTCTTAGGTGGTCCACCATTATCTTTGGTTTGATCTTCAGTCTTCTCAGTATCAGTAGAGTCTTTTTGTGTGTCCTTTCTTGCTCGCATGTTGTCAATCTGATTTTGTGCTTCATTATATCCAATACAACTAGTGTCTCCTTTGGCTCCTCTTGCATACAACTGAGATTCTATCAAATCAGAACTAGTGTGTAATTTGTCAATATGATTCTTTTCTTCTTTCAATTCAGACTCTAAGCTTTCTTTGCTATTCCTTAGCTCCAAGATTTCCATGTTTTCTTGCCTTAGTTCTTCATTGAGTTGAAGGTTCTCTTTGATTTGTTCATTATAGACTTCCTGATTGTTGATCAGCTTATCATCGAATTCTTCAAGTAGTTCTTTTAAAGATGCATTGTCTTCATTCAACTTCTTGACCTTTTCTCCTAGATCACTATTAGAGAATTCTTTCAAATCCTTTCTTAGTCTTTTGATAACTAATTGAGCATCATTGACTTTTTCCTTTAGTTCTTCAATTTCTCTTTATGATTTGTCTAGGTCTTCATGAGAAACTTCAAGATTTCTTTTCAGATGTTTCATTTCTTCTTTGTCCATGATCTCCTGAAGTGGTTAAACTTCTTTGCTAAGGACTAGAGCTCTGATACCAATTTTTAGGAATGGGAACACTAAGAGGGGGGGGGGGGGTGAATCAGTGTTCACTATATTTTATCTTTTCTACTTTAATCTTTAAATAGAACTTGAATGCTTAAGAACTAAAATAAACATTCACATAAACCTGAAACATGAAATCAACACATAACACCAATATTATTATGGGGAAACCCAAATAGATAAAAACCCTGATGGGAATTAACACCCACTAATATTCTGTACTAGTGTTTAGTGATACTTGTTAGAAGATCCTTAACCCTGTTAGGAGTTTCTTTACAATGTATTAAGTACAGTAGACCTTGTTAAGGGTCAGACCCTATTAGGAGTCTTTAACAATATTCCCTGTTAGGGGAGAGGACGCACTATCCAAGAGCTCACTGCTCAAATGGTGAAGGCTACAACCTTCTGATCTCAGATACACACTATATCTATTGGATGAATTGTCACTGTGACACTACTTGTCAGATCAGTTCCTTTCATGCGCTGATGCTTTGACCTCTTGCAAAGCTCTAATACATCTTAATGGATCTTCACATACTTCTTCTCTGCTTAACACAACTCTCTATCAAATTCCATGCCAAATACAATGGGTGCATCTTATATTTATACGCGGATACAAAATAAACAACTAGGTTGGCCCTTAAACCTATTACATACAACACTTCCAAATGAATTTGCTTAAGCGTGTTTACAATCAAACATATATACATGTCAGAAACCTAATTACAATAGGCACATATCCTTTACATCATTAGACTATAGTCGCAACTCAAAATGATAACTGTTGGCTGCTTACTCTATTCTTCACTGGCACAGATTGGTTGTGCGACTTCAACTGACTGTATCTTTCTCATACTTGCACATCTGATTATGCACTTATAGACTAAGCATGAATATAGTCTAACCAACTTAAATTCTAGGGTGCATACCATTATTCTTCTGTATGCACATGTGCTGATGCTCTAAGCTACAGGAACTTTGTACATTGTCCAGTCTTCAACACTTAACTGATTTCTGATCTCCTCATCAAGTGTACTGACTCCAAACTGCTATATGGCTTTGTTGCCATAATGAAAACACTAGATTAAGTCATATACATCAGTATATCCAACTTGCCAATAGTTGGCATGTCTGAGATGTCCAAATAATCATTAATTCTTCTGACATGGGTATTTGCGTAAATAGTAATTATGGATTGCATGCATAAGATGTCAAATCAAATCTTTTTATCATTGCCTTCATAAAGATTTGAAATTAATAATCAAGTTTCTCACACTCCTATTTAAGATGATCCTTACACTCAAAGTTTTAAATAATAGATTTATTGAGAAACAATCAAATGAAGGTAAGGACATTGGAGCTACAGTGATCAGTGAAATTTGTAGAGAAAGGTGAGTTTGGCTGCCCTTTCATGGTATTTTCAAATTTAATAGCATAACATTGAACTGAATAGGGAATACAAGTTGCTAAAGCCATGAAATATGCTTTTCATTTGTTTAGAAATGTATCAAGTTTTGTATGCGATGGCCCTTTAGTAACAAATACTAATCTAGAGAATTATAGTTTAGAAAGGTTTACCAGACTACCTTCTTAATTCCCTTGAGGGTACACCAGCTTTAGAGATTATACATAGTGGGTTGTTCTTAGCAGCAACTTTCCCTCCTGTTGTCATATGTCCAACGTTGATCCTAGAGTGTATTAAAAATTATGATACATGAACTGAAATAATTAGAAAGAAAGACAGTAGCATCTTGATGTCCATCAATAGGGAAATCATGCCTTTAGCTCTACAAATCCTAGAAAAAACCTTTTCTACCTTTTCTCTTGCACAATCTATTGTTAAGTTTAATGAAAATAGGGATGGGAATCAAACTTCTATGGCTAAAAGTTGGTTACTAAATCCATAGAGAGGAGGTTCATGATTAACCAAGAAGTTTAATAGGAGTCATGTGGACTCTTATATCAGTGATATCATGGTTATGCTACATAGAGTAAGAGGATCACAAGTAGCCTACCTTTTCTCTGAATGGATGTATTTTTATTTATGGATTATCTTAGAGGGGAAACAAATTTTAGACTAGGTCGAACTGATTGCTAGTTCTATGAGGGAGCAACTTAATATGTCCAAGTTGACTGGTAGTGATTTCTTTATGTCCTCTTACCTTATGTATTGTATGGCTTGTAGTAGACAATGGTATGGAATGCCACATGAATGATGGGTTAATGACATGTGTGTCTATGAGTATTACCCTATCTTACAAAAGGATAATATAATAAAAAAATATGGAAGGGTACATGATACATTCATGGCAAAACTCTATTTTGAGCTAGCTGGAATATCTGCCAAAAGAATTAGCCTAGGAATTTGTGACTAAATATTGAAGCTTTTATATCTAGCTCCCTAAATTTACCTATATCAAGGTTGGGGGTTTTGAAGACTCACCTATGAGGTTACCCAGATATGCTTTTGTCTACTTTATTCTAGCCAAAGTTTGTAGACAACTTGCCACTATTCTAAAAAGATTTCTCCCTGAAGAGGAATGGGAAACAACCTTTCCGATCAAATTAGGTAAATTTTCATGCAGATCTATGGCAGACATAGTAAGTATAGGAAGTGACCTTCAACACTTTGACTTCAAGTTCTATACTAAGAGGAAAGGATTTGATAACAAAAATTATGCTAATGGAAGTTTAGGGCTTAGGTCACACATGTTCCCTATTCCTCATTTAGAATATTTTTGGTGGGATTGTACTGATGAATCTTAGGTGAAAGAAAGGGGGCACAACAAGCTGTGTATATCAAAAATCCTATCCATGAGACTACAAATAAATGTAGGAGTGACTGACAATGGTTCTAGTTTGATTGAGCCTAAGTTCAAGAAATCAATTGAACAAGATGAGTTTGTCATCAAATTGGGCCGAAGATGAGGAAGATAACATTAAACAAAGAACTCATCATGTGATTCACCTAACCAAAGAATGGATATTAGCAAAAAGAAAACAAAATAATTCTAAATATAAGTTAGATGCAGTTAGAGTTACTTCTTTGCCTTCTTCGACCTCTGTTTCTAATATTTCTACACCAATTGATAATGTAGGCTCTTTAGGGAAACAACAAGTTAAAATTACTTGAAAGAAAGCTACAATAGATTGTTCACCAGTAGTTCCTCCTCAAGGGCTCACAAGATCAAGGACCATATCTAGAATAAAGAAAGAGATGGCTCAGAAAAATGTGCAAACTATCAACTTGGATGATGATAAACTCGAAGATATAAGCTACCAAATAGGTGAAGAAGAGAATGTGGAAAAAGATCTCTTTGATCTTGATGAAGTGACACTGGAGGTCATGAACACACCAATGAAGACACCTAAACAATCAACTGTATCTGATACAAAACCTAAATGGTTAACCTCTTATGTGAATAAGAAACACAGTTTGGTTCCTGTTTCAATTCCCGTTCAAGATATTGTTAGCAAATATGTTCAGAAAACCCCCAAGGCTAAAAAGGTGAAGAGCATAGCTCAAATTTTTGCAGATGCAAAAATAGGGAAGTAGATTACTAAAGTAGCCACTTACATGCCAAAGGAAGGAGAGCATGAACTCAAGGCTGAAGATTTTGAGGTCACTAAGGTTAAGTTGGGAACCATGGACCATGTAGGGAAGAATCACTTGTTCAAGGAAACAACCCAACAAATTCTATTAACCTCTTGGAAAGATAGTAAAGAAAAGAAAGAATAAAAGTAGACAATTGTGACATTGTCCCAATTCATAAACACCTTATGTAGCTTTGATGCTACACCCCTGATCCAATCTCCATAGTTTTTTTATTTGAACTCTACTAAGAGAAAAAATCTATTGAATCACGTTCAATGTGGTTGAGCCCTAGTCTCCACAGGAGATGAATGGATGAATGAGGTGATTAGAAGTGGTCTTAAGTATGTCAAAGATTCTCAGGTCATTCTTGATGTTTCTGAGGCCCTAGTGGGAGAATTGCAGGCACAATGACAAGTATGGGATAGAGAGGAAGAAAAATGGGTTTCTGCTATGACAAAGTTCCTAGAAATTGAGAGGTATGGCTATACCAAGTTCTATACTAAGAAGTCCTTAAAATCTTCTGATGAGTCCACTTTCTTTAGTTTAAGAAAGAACATTAGCTCACATATTTCCACCATCAAGAATACTATAGCCAAAACCAAGGATTGTGAAAATGAGATTAAACAAATTCAGAAAACCATGTTGAATGAGCTGAAAGTTATCAATTTCTCTTATGCATATTCAACAAGTTACGGTGATCAGGAATTGAAAGAAGCCTTGGAGGTATTTGAAGCCACAATGCACAAAATTAAGGATAATATTAACCCAAAGGCCTCAGAATTCACACAAATGGCTAGAATTGAGTCTATGTTGTACCTATGCATTGATCAACATCCTGGGACAATTACGAATGTCAAAAATCTGAAATGGACTAAAGAGGCCTTGATGACTAGGATTATGAACATGAAAATCCCACATTTTCCACTCGCAAGGGAGCTCATCCAAGCATACAAACAATGGGAGGCAACTCATTTTGTTGTAGATGAAGGGAAAAGCTCTGCTAGAAGCGAAGAACGTGCCGTCGAAAAGGAGCCTGATTTGGAAATTTAGTTTCTTTTCTTTATTGCATGCAAACTCTTAAGGACATGTGTCCTTTTTAATCTGGGTTATCTAAATAACTATTTGTCTAAGAGGTTGGGTTTTTAGGGAGACCTCTTGGTTTGTTGAAACTATAAGTATGACAGTTAAAGACTATGAAAGGGTTCAAAATTTTGGAAAAAATAATTAATTTTTCTATTTTATATTATTAGTGGTTTAAGAAAAATGATGAATCTGGTTTACTATTGAAACAATTATATACATTTTTTGTCTGTGCTGCAATAGTGATTTACATATATGTTTATATTTAAAATTTGTGTTGTTTGAAATGAATGGATGAATGTTCTGTGCTGACATTTTAATTCATTACGTAATGTGCTATGAAAGTTTCACAGTAACTTGAATCATCTATAATCTTTATCTTGCTTACTATTTAGAAGAATCTTTATATTATAGTCTTAAAGTGGTTACTAGCAATGGAAAACTGTGCATTTTCTACTCTCTTTTATCTTAAGCTCCTTTTCTTAAATAATGTTGAAGAGCTTATCATCCAAGAATGATATAGTAGCCTTTTAAAGCTTTTTGGTTAAAAGTTGAACTCACAAATTAGCATTTAAGATTTATTGAAGATCAATCCTAGGGAACTGTACCTAAGATACAATTTAGAGGGAAGTGATTAAAAGAACGCTTACCCAACTGTTAGTGATTGGTTGTCTTTCAAATGAGTGATAGAGTGATTTTGTAAGAAAGATTTATTGAAGGACAAATCTGTTTACTAACAGATTTTTGGCGACTCTACTGGGGAGCACAAATAGTATGGACCAATGTATAATTCTTTTATTATTGAATAATAATGGTTCTACCTGCAGTTGTATTGCCTAATCAGAAAGAAATCCCTCCTATTATTCAACTGAATTTGAACTTCCAAAATACACAGGAACATATCATTGCATATTTGAATGCCCTTGATTGGAAAGTAAAGACCAACAATCAACAATATCAATGAGTTCTTTTGGTTCTGGAAGAAAAAGAAGATATAGGTGAATGGTTGATAGGTCTTTCAATTGCTCAAGAAGCTTAGATTGTGAATAGGGTTGTCCAAAGACCTTGAGATTCAAAAATACTGGATTCCCAACCATATACCAGATCCCAAAGGAGGGAGGGAATTTTTTACGCTTTCTACGAAGGATTGCAAAACCTTCAGTTTCCAACTACCTACACCCCAAAGCCAAAGGTGAAGAGTAGGCCTCCTTCTCCATCCAAATCCACATCTAACACCTCTCCATCTAATAGTATTTGGCAAGTGCCAACTTTATCTGGTATTCATAACAATATTTCCATCTGCTATGGCACAACCATGGGGTACTGCAATTGGTCCTCTCGCCCTTGTTGGTCATAAAAATCTTCCAAAAGGTGCTAGGGATGTTCTTCCTAAATTCTTTGGAGATGGCAAGGTTTCTATTGAGGAACATTTTAATTCATTTAATGTACCCACTGGTATATTGGCAATGCAACACAAAGATGTTGTTGTTAGGCTTTTTGTTCAAACTCTCATAGAAGGAGCAACAAAATGGTTTGGTCATCTACTAGCTGGGTCAATAACAGATTAGTAGACCATGAAGACTGCATTTGAAAATCATTTTAAAAGTGTTGATGATGAACATTCTTTGTTGACACAGCTTACACAAATGAAGAAGGAAATTCATGAGCCGATGAGGGATTATATCATGTTGAATCTCCATCATTCTTAGAATGAATATTTAGATGTCTAAGTAGTTAAGATATATAATTATTTTATCGTTGTTCTCTTAATTAATCTAGAATATTAAATGTAATAATATTTAAAATATATATAATGTTACATATTGATTAAAGCTCATTAATACCACTTTCCTATTCCTAAATATTAGGAGAGACACAATGATTAAATGAGTCCCCTGATTCATAATACCCTTTAATATGCTACTTCCAAGGAATAAAATTGGAAGACATTAAGCAATGTGGTTTGACTTACATGTCAGTATTTTGTTGACATCAATCCAAGGGATTTGAGATGGAGCCGACTACCTAGCCGACAGAATCCCCTACCATACATAACATGTCTATGGCAAATCACATACACATATTCATCTCTACTGCATCTTGTCATAGTTAATTTAAAATCTTACTATCCACAGACATGTAGTTAATGTACTAAACCGTAACTTATCTATATGCACTACCATAAATTTGATAAAATAAAATAGGAATTATTGGCTTGAGTAAATATATTTAAATCTTTTTGTATGGTGGTAAGATGCTTAAAATAGTAATAAATATTTTATGCTTGTTTATTTATTTTATAATTTTAAAAATAAAATTTGATTTAGATAGCATTTTATTTGTAATTTTTTTTTTATTTTAGTGAATTATGTTTTTATAATTATCTTTTTAAATAGCTTTATAATTACAATTTTGTATAAAATATTAATTTAATTCTATAAATTTTAATTTAAAACTATAGTACATTAAAAATAATTATTAAATTATATATTTTAAGTTAATTGATGTAGAAAATGAATTTAAAAAATTAAAATATAAATATGAAAACATTATTATTCATTAAAACAGTAAAAAAATCGTTCCTTATACAATTAAAATTTTAAAATTATGTAGAAATATAAAAATTAAAACTATTTAAATATATGTAAGAGATATTTCGCTGCAAGTCAAATAATTTAAATATATGACAATAAAAAAACAAAAAAACTGCCAATCCATTTTTCATTTAATATTTGTATTTTATCCTTATTTATATAAAGTTAATTGGATCTACTAATTCTCATGGGAACTTTTGCCATTATTATATTTTAAATAATCTTAATGTTTGGGTTAGGGTTGTGAATAAGATTTAGGTTTTAGCCATTATTAGGGTTAGGGTTATTTTTATAGTGTGGGTTATGCTCTTTTTTAGAATTATGATTATGGTTAGGATTACAGTTTAATGTTTGTGATAAGGTTTAAGACTAAGGTTTATGATTTAAGATTTATGATTATGGTTAAGGTTTACATCATGGTATGTTTTATGATTAGAGTTAGTTCCTTAGTATGTTTAAATCTTTTTGTATGATGGGAATATGCTTAAAGGAAAAGATTTTTTCACTTATTTAAGAAATTTAATAAAATAGTAATAAATTTTTTTATGCTTGTTTATTTGTTTTATAATTTTTTACGATAGTATTTTTTATGTAATTTTTTTATTTTAGTGAATTATATTTTTTATATTATCTTTTTAAATAATTTTAAAATTTTTAATTTTATTATGAAATGAGATATTTTTTATTGTTTTAATGACAATTCATATGTAGAAATAGTTGTTGAATTATACATTTCAAGCATGTAGAAAATGAATTTAAAAAATTAAAATATAAACATGAAACCATTACTATTCATTAAAACAATTTAAAAAATGGTTCCGTCTACAATTAAAAAAATTAAAATTATTTAGAAATATAAAAATTAAAACTATTCAAATATAAGTAAAGTCAAATAATTTAAATATATCACAATAAAAAAATTTACTAATCTATTTTTCATTTAATATTAGTACTTTAATTGGATCTACTAATTTTAGAGTTAGAATAAAGTTTACTTTATGTCATTACTAGGGTTAGAATTGTGTTTATAATGTAGGTTATGCTTTTTTTTACCATTATGATTATGGTTAGGATTACACTCTAATGTTTGTGATAAGGTTTATGATTTAAGATTTATCATTATGGTTAAAGTTCACTACTGCTCTATTATCCTATATCAATTTTTATTTTTTTAATCAGTAAAAGGTCGAAGCTAAGAATTATATTAATCATATTAAAAGTGTTACAAAAACCTTGCTCAGTGAAGGCACTGGTAGGAAAGAGGGGCTGAGAAAACCTTTAGCCTTGCCTGGGACCGTAGTCTGAATTCTGATACATAAAGATCTAAGAGGGCATACATACCCTCAGATTACGATTTGTTTTTTATATACAGAGAGTACCAATTTTATTATTTTCTCAACCTTGTCCTTGATTGGGATAAGTAGCTTTTGTTGTTTCTATGCACCCGGCGAAGATGGTGATCCTTCCTTTGATTTAGATAGTTTCTCCTTTAAATCGACACTTAAACTTTGTGAAGCCCATCATGACTCCATTTGTAGGGAGCATAAGATCTGATATTAGGGTTTGTCACTCAACTAAAATCTCGTACAATAGCTTATGTTCCTCCTTTACCTATAATAACTAAATTCTGGCTAAGATCCCTGTTAGTATGTCCCAAAACTATAATTGTAACTGTAACTTAACACTAATTCTAAACTTTTCTGAAAATAAAGTAAGCATCCTTGTTACCCTATCTTAATATAGCTTGGGAATGGAATAAGGTTCCTTAGTCCGCTACATGTTGGCAAAATGGTCAGAACTCCCCTTGGGATTCATGACATGGCTTAACCACCTCCTGTGTCTTCTATAAGCCCAATGGTTGTATCAGGCATTAACAGGTCGATATTTTGGTGCAATGACAAGCACACTTGTAACAAGTGGTATCAAAGCTTGGTCATAGGTTCGAATCCCCTCGAGTAATGCTGATGCAGGAGCATCCTGGGTGTAAGAGCAATCTTGCATCACCCAAAAAAAAAATAAATTCTATTTTTATATTCAATAAGGGCTATTTTGTGCAGAGCTGCTATTTATGGAAAGTTACTATTTTTGGTAATTTTCGTATGTGCTCAGAATGATCTGATTTCTTTCTTGGAGGTTCATTTTGGTCATACAAGTCTGCCGGTAAAGTTTCATTGCCAGATCAAGTGTATATTGGAAGATATTGAAGATTTTCGGTATTGGCAGCAGGGGACAGAAACTTTGAACTCAGTTTTGAAGGCTTTAGAAGCCCCGAATGAGGTCAAATTTTGGGCTTAATGAAGCTTGCTTGATTTAGGCATTGTAGAGCTCCTCGCGCCCTTTCCGAAATGGGGTTACAATAGTCAATCGGGTCAACTGGTGATGACTTATGGTCTTCGAAAGTTGGGTCACTTGAAATGGCGGAAAATGATTTTTCTTCAAAATTTCTGTTCGGGTTTCAAAATTTATTTTGAGCTGACTATGATGTAATGAAATGTAAAATAAAAATAATTCTAAGTTTGGTCGGCTTTATTGGCTAAAATTCTGGAACCTTCCCAGGTGGTGGAAAATTGCCTATATAAGGAAGGCTGTATTATTGTCTTAGGCAGTTCAGAATAGTTCTGGGTAGTAGATCTGGGTAATAGTTCGAGGCTTTTTCCTACAGAATATTGTAAGGGAATGCCCATGTGGCTTTGCATATTGTAATTCTGAAAGTTTGTGATTCCACATTTGTAGAGATAATAAGAAGCCAATTTTCTGTTCTTGCATTTTGTTATTGTTTCTCTATATCTGTTATGTGTTTGTGGTATTAAGGGGAGCACCCTTCATCAGGTGGTATCAGAGTAGGAGTTCTTGAGTGTGTAAATAGATCGCCGACTGTGAGGCAGTTTGCACCAGGACCGTGGCTAGGGTTTCAGTGCGCATCACGAAAATACCTCCACGAAGGGAACATGGCAGAAGAGCTGGTGTTGTAACCCCTGAGGTTAGAGAGCTACAGAGACAAGTGCGAGCATTGCAAGAAAAAATTCGCAGAGGAATGAATCTTAATGTCAGAGATGAAAGCGAGGATGAAGCCGAAGAAGAATATCAAGAAGGAGAAGCCGAAATTGTGAACCAGGAGGAAGAAAGACTTTTTCGGGCCATTTCTAAGATTGGGAAAAGACATAAGATTGAGGTTCCTACATTTTTTGTAAATCTTAACCCAAAATAATTGATCGACTGGATCAACAAATGTGAGGAATACTTTGAGTATGAAGATGTTGAGGATCCTGATAGGGTCAAATTTGCGAAGGCCAGACTGAAAGGTCATGCGAAGATCTGGTGGCAAGAAATTCAATTAGAGCGAAATAGAAGAGGGAAAGATAAAATCACAAGATGGGATCGGATGGTGGATAAATTGAAGCGACAGTTCATTCTTGTTGATTATGAGCTTGACCTACTAAAGAAAATGCAGAGTCTGAAGCAAGCAGGAAGATCTGTTCAGGAGTATACAGAGGAGTTCTATCGACTCCTCATCAGAACAGGTCATGCAGAAGCTGATAAGGAGAAAGTTGCCCGATACCTTAATGGGTTAAGGCCAAGCATTCAGGAGGAGTTGAATCTGGTTCGAATGAACAGTATTGAGGAGGCATACCAATTTTCCCTAAAAGTAGAGGAAAAGCTGAACAAGAAGTTCGAGAGCAGATAAAACAGAAGAGGTCGCGGGGGACGATCTGGTGGACGGTCATATGGTGGCCGAAATGAAGATCTAAAAAAGAAGGATGAGGCCAGTAGCAGTCAGAATCAGCGTGGAAATAATTCCAATCCCTTCCAGGATCAGAATAATAGAGATCAGAGAGGAAGAGGAAGAGGACAAGGATCTGGAAGAGGAGACTTTCGTGGAACATGTTTTCACTGTGGAGAAGAAGGTCATAGGGCATTTGAATGTCCTCAGCGCCAAGGCAGAACAGACAGGAGAAATGAAGGCCAGGCCAGAGTTGCACATGTAGATGAAGATGCCAGATCATCAAATTCTGAAGATGCTGAAAGAGGAGAAACGTTGATTAACAGAAGAGTCCTGTTGAGTGGTGAGAATGAACCTGAGCAAAGAAGGAGCCTGTTTCGCACCAGGTGCAAGTGCGAAGGTAAATGTTGTGATGTGATTATTGATAGTGGAAGCACTGACAATTTGGTGTCAGAAGAGATGGTGACAAAGTTGAAGCTCAAGAGACAGAAACACACACATCCATATCGGATTGCCTGGGTACAGGATGACCACAAGGTCATGGTCAATGAACAATGCCTAGTAAAGTTTACGGTTGGCAGATACCAAGATGAGGTATTATGTGATATCATATCTATGGATGCATGTCATATGTTGTTGGGTAGACCATGGCAGTTTGACAGATGTGCTGTACATGATGGTCGTGCAAATACCTATTCCCTGACAAAGGATGGAGTGCGACATAAGCTAAAACCATTGAAGGAGACTGAAGAAAAGGTATGTGGTAATGCAAGGATAACTTTTGTTGATGGAAAAAATTTCCTAGATGGTATGAGGCATGAGCATGTATGTTTTACTTTAATTCCAAAAGCTGGTAAAGAGGAAGTAGAAGATGTTCCTGTAGAAGTTGTAGATTTGTTGAATGAGTTTCAGGATATTGTATCCGATAACGGGCCTGACGGATAACCACCAGTCAGGAGGGTCAATCATCAGATGGACTTGATCCCATGAGCGAGTTTGCCGAATAAAGCAGCACACAGAATGACACCTGCAGAAAGTGAGGAGTTGAACAGACAAGTACATGAACTGTTACAGAAAGGATTGATCTGTGAGAGTCTGAGTCCCTGTGTTGTACCAGCAGTATTAGCACCAAAGAAGAATGAAGAATGAAGGATGTGTACAGATTCTAGGGCAATAAAAAAGATCACAATCAAGTACAGGTTTCCATTGCCACGAATGGATGATATTATGGACTGTTTGAGTGGAGCTGTGTATTTCTCAAAGATAGATCTAAAAAGTGGATATCATCAGATTCGGATCAGAGAAGGAGATGAATGGAAGACTGCCTTGAAGACAAAGGAAGGACTATATGAGTGGTTAGTCATGCCTTTTGGGCTAACCAATGCACCGAGCACTTTCATGCGGCTCATGAACGAGGTTCTGAAAGAATTTCTAGGTAAGTTTGTCATTGTTTACCTAGATGATATTTTGATCTTTAGTAAGACATTGGATGAGCATATGATGCATATTCGTATGGTGTTTGAGAAGTTGAGAGATGAGAAATTGTTGATTAATTTGAAGAAGTGCAGTTTTGTGAAGAAAGAGTTAGTGTATTTGGGATTTGTAGTTTCAGCAGAAGGTCTAAAAATGGACCCAGAGAAGGTACAGGCTAACCTTGAATGGCCTACTCCGAGGAGTGCTACTGAGGTAAGATCTTTTCATGGTCTAGCTAGCTTTTACAGAAAGTTTATCAAAAATTTTAGCAGTATTTGTGGACCCTTGACTGAAACAATGAGAGGGGATAGAAAAGAGTTTAAGTGGACTAATGGGGCAGAAAAGAGTTTTCAATTGTTGAAACAAAAAGTTACAGAACAACCCGTTTTAGCACTTCCAGATTTTAATAAGGTGTTTCAAATAGATTGTGATGCTAGTGGTACTGCAATAGGAGCTGTTATGAGCCAAGAACGTAAACCTGTTGCTTATTTCAGTGAGAAATTAAATGATGCCAAGAGAAAATATTCTGTTTATGATCAGGAATTTTATGCTATAGTTCAGGCATTGAAAAAGTGGAGGCACTATCTGCTTCCTAAGGAGTTTGTTTTGTATACTGATCATCAAGCTTTGCAATATTTGAATAGTCAAAGAAAATTGAATCAAAGGCATTTGAAATAGGTTGAGTTTTTGCAAAGTTATACATTTATTTTGAAACACAGGAGTGGAAAGTCTAATAGGCTTGCAGATGCTCTTAGCAGAAGGCAACTATTGCTGATAGAAATGCAGATTGAAGTGGTTGGGTTCAAGGAACTCCAGAATTTGTACCCAGAGGATCCTGATTTTGGTGAAGCTTGGAAAGCTTGTGCAGAACCTGTTACTCTAGACAGGACAAAATGGTTGGATTTCATCATCCAAGATGATATGCTATTCAGAGGGAGTCAGTTGTGCATTCCACGAAGTTCTATGAGGGAGAATCTCATCAAGGAGAAGCATAGTGGAGGATTGGCTGGACATTTTAGTCATGATAAAACCCTTGCTTTGGTTGGTGAAAATTATTATTGGCCACAATTGTAGCACGATGTGAAGAAGTTTGTACAGAGTTGTAGAGTATGTCAGATGGGGAAAGGAGTGAAGCAGAATACAGGGTTGTATCAACCATTACCTATATCAGAGAAGCCTTGGGAGGATATCAGTATGGACTTTGTTCTTGGTTTACCGAGGACACAGCGGGGACATGATTCAATTTTTGTAGTAGTTGACCGATTTTCAAAGATGGCACATTTCATTCCCTGCAGGAAGACTAATGATGCTGTTTATGTAGCAGAATTGTTTTTCAGAGAAGTAGTGAGACTTCATGGTTTGCCAAAGACCATAGTTTCAGATCGGGACACTAAGTTTGTTTGATATTTCTGGCGTACATTGTGGAAGAAGTTGAAGACAGATTTGAAGTTTAGTTCATCACATCATCCATAGATTGATGGACAGACAGAGGTGGTGAATAGGAGTTTGGGAAATTTGCTGAGATGTTTGGTTGGAGATAAGCCAACAAGAATGGATTTAATTTTACCACAGGCAGAATTTTCATACAATAATTCTATCAACAGGAGCACTGGTAAATCACCATTCCAGATTGTATATGGAAGTAGTCCAAGAAATGCATCTGAATTGAGGAAGATAGATAAATGAGAAATAAGTAGTGCTAAAGCTGAAGATTTTGCAGAACACTTGAAGAACATCCATGAAGAGGTGAGGAAGCATATTACCAAGATGAATGCACAGTATAAGGCTAAGGCAGATGAGAAAAGGAGGTATAAGGAATTTCAGGTTGGTGATGAAGTCATGGTTCATTTGCGGAAGGAGCGGTTTCCAGTTGGTACATATAACAAGCTGAAAATAAAGAAGTTTGGACCGTGTAGGATACTGAAGAAACATGATTCAGGAAATGCATATGAGGTAGAATTGCCTACTGAGCTAAATATTTCACTAGTGTTTAACATTTCAGATCTAACAGAGTATCATGAAGGAGGTGTTGAAGATGAGATCACAGCAGCACAGTGGAGTATTCCAGCAACTAGTTCAGACACTAAGGAGATCGAAGATATACTGGACAGTCGTGTTGGCAGAAGCACAAGGAACAGGACATATGAAGAATATCTGGTCAAGTGGAAAGGACGAACTGTTGAAGATTCATCATGGCTGACAAAGGAGGAGGTTAGCCGTCTTGGCTTTCCTCTGCACACCTGAGTCGTGACAGGGTCACTTCTCAAATTACCCTGGGTGTCTGATGCAGGAGCATCCTGGGTGTAAGAGCAATCTTGCATCACCCAAAAAAAAAAAATATTTCTATTTTTATATTCAATAAGGGCTATTTTGTGCAGAGCTGCAATTTATGGAAAGTTACTATTTTTGGTAATTTTCGTATGTGCTCAGAATGATCTGGGTAGTAGATCTGGGTAATAGTTCGAGGCTTTGTCCTACAGAATATTGTAAGGGAATGCCCATGTGGCTTTGCATATTGTAATTCTGAAAGTTTGTGATTCCACATTTGTAGAGATAATAAGAAGCCAATTTTCTGTTCTTGCATTTTGTTATTGTTTCTCTATATCTGTTATGTGTTTGTGGTATTAAGGGGAGCACCCTTCATCAGGTGGTATCAGAGTAGGAGTTCTTGAGTGTGTAAACAGATCACCGACTGTGAGGCATTTTGCACCAGGATCGTGGCTAGGGTTTCAGCGCACATCACGAAAATGCCTCCACGAAGGGAACGTGGTGGAAGAGCTGGTGTTGTAACACCTGAGGTTAGAGAGCTACAGAGACAAGTGCGACCATTGCAAGAAGAGATTCGTAGAGGAATGAATCTTAATGTCAGAGATGAAAGCGAGGATTAATCCGAAGAAGAATATCAAGAAGGAGGAGCCGAAATTGTGAACCAGGAGGAAGAAAGACTTTTTCGGGCCATTTCTAAGATTGGGAAAAGACCTAAGATTGAGGTTCCTACATTTTCTAGAAATATTAACCCAGAAGAATTGATCGACTGGATCAACAAATGTGAGGAATACTTTGAGTATGAAGATGTTGAGGATCCTGATAGGGTCAAATTTGCGAAGGCTAGAACGAAAGGTCATGCGAAGATCTGGTGGCAAGAAATTCAATTAGAGCGAAATAGAAGAGGGAAAGATAAAATCACAAGATGGGATCGGATGGTGGATAAATTGAAGTGACAATTTATTCCTGTTGATTATGAGCTTGACCTACTGAAGAAAATGCAGAGTCTGAAGCAAGCAGGAAGATCTGTTCAGGAGTATACAGAGGAGTTCTATCGACTCCTCATTAGAACAGGCCATGCAGAAGCTGATAAGGAGAAAGTTGCCCGATACCTTAATGGGTTAAGGCCAAGCATTCAGGAGGAGTTGAATCTGGTTCGAATGAACAGTATTGAGGAGGCATACCAATTTTCCCTAAAAGTAGAGGAAAAGCTGAACAAGAAGTTCGAGAGCAGACAAAACAGAAGAGGTCGCGGGGGACGATCTGGTGGACGGTCATATGGTGGCCAAAATGAAGATCTGAAAAAGAAGGATGAGGCCAGTAGCAGTCAGAATCAGCGTGGAAATAATTCCAATCGCTTCCAGGATCAGAATAATAGAGATCAGAGAGGAAGAGGAAGAGGACAAGGATCTGGAAGAGGAGACTTTCGTGGAACATGTTTTCACTGTGGAGAAGAAGGTCATAGGGCATTTAAATGTCCTCAGTGCCAAGGCAGAACAGACAGGAGAAATGAAGGCCAGGCCAGAGTTGCACATGTAGATAAAGATGCCAGATCATCAAATTCTGAAGATACTGAAAGAGGAGAAACGTTGATTAACAGAAGAGTCCTGTTGAGTGGTGAGAATGAACCTGAGCAAAGAAGGAGCCTGTTTCGCACCAGGTGCAAGTGCGAAGGTAAATGTTGTGATGTGATTATTGATAGTGGAAGCACTGACAATTTGGTGTCAGAAGAGATGGTGACAAAGTTGAAGCTCAAGAGACAGAAACACCCACATCCATATCGGATTGCTTGGGTACAGGATGACCACAAGGTCATGGTCAATGAACAATGCCTAGTAAAGTTTAAGGTTGGCGGATACCAAGATGAGGTATTGTGTGATATCATATCTATGAATGCATGTCATATGTTGTTGGGTAGACCATGGCAGTTTGACAGATGTGCTGTACATGATGGTCGTGCAAATACCTATTCCCTGACAAAGGATGGAGTGCGACATAAGCTAAAACCATTGAAGGAGACTGAAGAAAAGGTATGTGGTAATGTAAGGATAACTTTTGTTAATGAAAAAAATTTCTTAGATGGTATGAGGCATGAGCATGTATGTTTTACTTTAATTCCAAAAGCTGGTAAAGAGGAAGTAGAAGATGTTCCTGTAGAAGTTGCAGATTTGTTGAATGAGTTTCAGGATATTGTATCCGATAACGTGCCTGACGGATTGCCACCAATCAGGAGGGTCAGTCATCAGATGGACTTGATCCCAGGAGCGAGTTTGCCGAATAAGGCAGCACACAGAATGACACCTGCAGAAAGTGAGGAGTTGAACAGACAAGTACATGAACTGTTACAGAAAGGATTAATCTGTGAGAGTCTGAGTCCCTGTGCTGTACCAGCAGTATTAGCACCAAAGAAGAATGGAGAATGGAGGATGTGTATAGATTTTAGGGCAATAAACAAGATCACAATCAAGTACAGGTTTCCATTGCCACGAATGGATGATATTATGGACTGTTTGAGTGGAGCTGTGTATTTCTCAAAGATAGATCTGAAAAGTGGATATCATCAGATTCGGATCAGAGAAGGAGATGAATGGAAGTCTGCTTTCAAGACAAAGGAAGGACTATATGAGTGGTTAGTCATGCCTTTTACGCTAACCAATGCACCGAGCACTTTCATGCGGCTCATGAACGAGGTTCTAAAAGAATTTCTAGGTAAGTTTGTCATTGTTTACCTAGATGATATTTTGATCTTTAGTAAGACATTGGATGAGCATATGATGCATATTCGTATGGTGTTTGAGAAGCTGAGAGATGAGAAATTGTTGATTAATTTGAAGAAGTGCAGTTTTGTGAAGAAAGAGTTAGTGTATTTGGGATTTGTAGTTTCAGCAGAAGGTCTAAAAATGGACCCAGAGAAGGTACAAGCTATCCTTGAATGGCCTACTCTGAGGAGTGCTACTGAGGTAAGATCTTTTCATGGTCTAGCTAGCTTTTACAGAAAGTTTATCAAAAATTTTAGCAGTATTTGTGGAACCTTGACTGAAACAATGAGAGGGGATAGAAAGGAGTTTAAGTGGACTAATGGGGCAGAAAAGAGTTTTCAATTGTTGAAACAAAAAGTTAGAAAACAACCTATTTTAGCACTTCCAGATTTTAATAAGGTGTTTTAAGTAGATTGTGATGCTAGTGGTACTGCAATAAGAGCTGTTATGAGCCAAGAAGGTAAACCTATTGCTTATTTCAGTGAGAAATTAAATGATGCCAAGAGAAAATATTCTGTTTATGATCAGAAATTTTATGCTATAGATCAGGCATTGAAAAAGTGGAGGCACTATCTGCTTCCTAAGGAGTTTTTTTTGTATACTGATCATCAAGCTTTGCAATATTTGAATAGTCAAGGAAAATTAAATCAAAGGCATTTGAAATGGGTTGAGTTTTTGCAAAGTTATACATTTGTTTTAAAACACAAGAGTGGAAAGTCTAATAGGGTTGTAGATGCTCTTAGCAGAAGGCAACTATTGCTGATAGAAATGCAGATTGAAGTGGTTGGGTTCAAAGAACTCCAAAATTTGTACCCAGAGGATCCTGATTTTGGTGAAGCTTGGAAAGCTTGTGCAGAACCTGTTACTCTAGACAGGACAAAATGGTTGGATTTCATCATCCAAGATGATATGCTATTCAGAGGGAGTCAGTTGTGCATTCCACGAAGTTCTATGAGGGAGAATCTCATCAAGGAGAAGCATAGTGGAGGATTGGCTGGACATTTTGGTCATGATAAAACCCTTGCTTTGGTTGGTGAAAATTATTATTGGCCACAATTGCAGCACGATGTGAAGAAGTTTGTACAAAGTTGTAGAGTATGTCAGATGGCGAAAGGAGTGAAGCAGAATACAGGGTTGTATCAGCCATTACCTATACCAGAGAAGCCTTGGGAGGATATCAGTATGGACTTTGTTCTTGGTTTACCGAAGACACAGCAGGAACATGATTCAATTTTTGTAGTAGTTGACCGATTTTCAAAGATGGCACATTTCATTCGCTGCAGGAAGAGTAATGATGCTATTCATGTAGCAGAATTGTTTTTCAGAGAAGTAGTGAGACTTCATGGTTTGCCAAAGACCATAGTTTCAGATCGGGACACTAAGTTTGTTGGATATTTCTGGCGTACATTGTGGAAGAAGTTGAAGACAGATTTGAAGTTTAGTTCATCACATCATCCACAGACTGATGGACAAACAGAGGTGGTGAATAGGAGTTTGGGAAATTTGCTGAGATGTTTGGTTGGAGATAAGCCAACAAGATGGGATTTGATTTTACAACAGGCAGAATTTGCATACAATAATTCTGTCAACAGGAGCACTGGTAAATCACCATTCCAGATTGTATATGGAAGTAGTCCAAGAAATGCATCTAAATTGAAGAATATAGATAAAGGAGAAATAAGTAGTGCTGAAGTTGAATATTTTGCAGAACACTTGAAGAACATCCATGAAGAGGTGAGGAAGCATATTACCAAGATGAACGCACAGTATAAGGCTAAGGCAGATGAGAAAAGGAGGTATAAGGAATTTCAGGTTGGTGATGAAGTCATGGTTCATTTGCGGAAGGAGCGGTTTCCAGTTGGTACATATAACAAGCTGAAAATGAAGAAGTTTGGACCGTGTAGGATACTGAAGAGACATGATTCAGGAAACGCATATGAGGTAGAATTGCCTACTGAGCTAAATATTTCACTAGTGTTTAACATTTCAGATCTAACAGAGTATCATGAAGGAGGTGTTGAAGATGAGATCACAGCAGCACAGTGGAGTATTCCAGCAACTAGTTCAGACACTAAGGAGATCGAAGATATACTGGACAGTCGTGTTGGCAGAAGCACAAGGAACAGGACATATGAAGAATATCTGGTCAAGTGGAAAGGACGAACTGTTGAAGATTCATCATGGCTGACAAAGGAGGAGGTTAGCCGTCTTGGCTTTCCTCTGCACACCTGAGTCGTGACAGGGTCACTTCTCAAATTACCCTGGGTGTCTGATGCAGGAGCATCCTGGGTGTAAGAGCAATCTTGCATCACCCAAAAAAAAAAAAAATTTCTATTTTTATATTCAATAAGGGCTATTTTGTGCAGAGCTGCAATTTATGGAAAGTTACTATTTTTGATAATTTTCGTATGTGCTCAGAATGATCTGATTTCTTTCTTGGAGGTTCATTTTGGTCATACAAGTCTGCTGGTAAAGTTTCATTGCCAGATCAAGTGTATATTGGAAGATATTGAAGATTTTCGGTATTGGCAGCAGGGGACAGAAACTTTGAACTCAGTTTTGAAGGCTTTAGAGGCCCCGGATGAGGTCAAATTTTGGGCTGAATGAAGCTTGTTTGATTTAAGTGTTGTAGAGCTCCTCGCGCCCTTTCCGAAATGGGGTTACAATAGTCAATCGGGTCAAATGGTGATGACTTATGGTCTTCGGAAGTTGGGTCACTTGAAATGGCGGAAAATGATTTTTCTTCAAAATTTCTGTTCGGGTTTCAAAATTTATTTTGAGCCGACTATGATGTAATGAAATGTAAAATAAAAATAATTCTAAGTTTGGTCGGCCTTATTGGCTAAAATTCTGGAACCTTCCCAGGCGGTGGAAAATTGCCTATATAAGGAAGGCTGTATTATTGTCTTAGGCAGTTCAGAATAGTTCTGGGTAGTAGATCTGGGTAATAGTTCGAGGCTTTGTCCTACAGAATATTGTAAGGGAATGCCCATGTGGCTTTGCATATTGTAATTCTGAAAGTTTGTGATTCCACATTTGTAGAGATAATAAGAAGCCAATTTTCTGTTCTTGCATTTTGTTGTTGTTTCTCTATATCTGTTATGTGTTTGTGGTATTAAGGGGAGCACCCTTCATCAGGTGGTATCAGAGCAGGAGTTCTTGAGTGTGTAAACAGATCGCCGACTGTGAGGCAGTTTGCACCAGGACCGTGGCTAGGGTTTCAGCGCGCATCACGAAAATACCTCCACGAAGGGAACGTGGCGGAAGAGCTGGTGTTGTAACACCTGAGGTTAGAGAGCTACAAAGACAAGTGCGAGCATTGCAAGAAGAGATTCGTAGAGGAATGAATCTTAATGTCAGAGATGAAAGCGAGGATGAAGCCGAAGAAGAATATCAAGAAGGAGAAGCCGAAATTGTGAACCAGGAGGAAGAAAGACTTTTTCGGGCCATTTCTAAGATTGGGAAAAGACCTAAGATTGGGGTTCATACATTTTCTAGAAATCTTAACCCAGAAGAATTGATCGACTGGATCAACAAATGTGAGGAATACTTTGAGTATGAAGATGTTGAGGATCCTGATAGGGTCAAATTTGCGAAGGCCAGACTGAAAGGTCATGCAAAGATCTGGTGGCAAGAAATTCAATTAGAGCGAAATAGAAGAGGGAAAGATAAAATCACAAGATGGGATCGGATGGTGGATAAATTGAAGCGACAGTTCATTCCTATTGATTATGAGCTTGACGTACTGAAGAAAATGCAGAGTCTGAAGCAAGCAGGAAGATCTGTTCAGGAGTATACAGAAGAGTTCTATCGACTCCTCATCAGAACAGGCCATGCAGAAGCTGATAAGGAGAAAGTTGCCCGATACCTTAATGGGTTAAGGCCAAGCATTCAGGAGGAGTTGAATCTGGTTCGAATGAACAGTATTGAGGAGGCATACCACTTTGCCCTAAAAGTAGAGGAAAAGCTGAACAAGAAGTTCGAGAGCAGATAAAACAGAAGAGGTCGCGGGGGACGATCTGGTGGACGGTCATATGGTGGCCGAAATGAAGATCTGAAAAAGAAGGATGAGACCAGTAGCAGTTAGAATCAGCGTGAAAATAATTCCAATCGCTTCCAGGATCAGAATAATAGAGATCAGAGAGGAAGAGGAAGAGGACAAGGATCTGGAAGAGGAGACTTTCGTGGAACATGTTTTCAATGTGGAGAAGAAGGTCATAAGGCATTTGAATGTCCTTAGCGCCAAGGCAGAACAGACAGGAGAAATGAAGGCCAAGCCAGAGTTGCACATGTAGATGAAGATGCCAGATCATCAAATTTTGAAGATGCTAAAAGAGGAGAAACGTTGATTAACAGAAGAGTCCTGTTGAGTGGTGAGAATGAACCTGAGCAAAGAAGGAGCCTGTTTCGCATCAGGTGCAAGTGCGAAGGTAAATGTTGTGATGTGATTATTGATAGTGGAAGCACTGACAATTTGGTGTCAGAAGAGATGGTGACAAAGTTGAAGTTCAAGAGACAGAAACACCCACATCCATATCGGATTGCCTGGGTACAGGATGACCACAAGGTCATGGTCAATGAACAATGCCTAGTAAAGTTTAAGGTTGGCGGATACCAAGATGAGGTATTGTGTGATATCATATCTATGGATGCATGTCATATGTTGTTGGGTAGACCATGGCAGTTTGACAGATGTGCTGTACATGATGGTCGTGCAAATACCTATTCCCTGACAAAGGATGGAGTGCGACATAAGCTAAAACCATTGAAGGAGACTGAAGAAAAGGTATGTGGTAATGCAATGATAACTTTTGTTGATGGAAAAAATTTCCTAGATGGTATGAGGCATGAGCATGTATGTTTTACTTTAATTCCAAAAGCTGGTAAAGAGGAAGTAGAAGATGTTCCTGTAGAAGTTGCAGATTTGTTGAATGAGTTTCAAGATATTGTATCCGATAACGTGCCTGACGGATTACCACCAGTCAAGAGGGTCAGTCATCAGATGGAATTGATCCCAAGAGCGAGTTTGCCGAATAAGGCAGCACACAGAATGACACCTGCAGAAAGTGAGGAGTTGAACAGACAAGTACATGAACTATTACAAAAATGATTGATCTGTGAGAGTCTGAGTCCCTGTGCTGTACCAGCAGTATTAGCACCAAAGAAGAATGGAGAATGGAGGATGTGTACAGATTCTAGGGCAATAAACAAGATCACAATCAAGTACAGGTTTCTATTGCCATGAATGGATGATATTATGGACTGTTTGAGTGGAGCTATGTATTTCTCAAAGATAGATCTGAAAAGTGGATATCATCAGATTCGGATCAGAGAAGGAGATGAATGGAAGACTGCCTTCAAGACAAAGGAAGGACTATATGAGTGGTTAGTCATGCCTTTTGGGCTAACCAATGCACCGAGCACTTTCATGCGGCTCATGAACGAGGTTCTGAAAGAATTTCTGGGTAAGTTTGTCATTGTTTACCTAGATGATATTTTGATCTTTAGTAAGACATTGGATGAGCATATGATGCATATTCGTATGCTGTTTGAGAAGTTGAGAGATGAGAAATTGTTGATTAATTTGAAGAAGTGCAGTTTTGTGAAGAAAGAGTTAGTGTATTTGGGATTTGTAGTTTCAGCAGAAGGTCTAAAAATGGACCCAGAGAAGGTACAGGCTATCCTTGAATGGCCTACTCCGAGGAGTGCTACTGAGGTAAGATCTTTTCATGGTCTAGCTAGCTTTTATAGAAATTTTATCAAAAAATTTAGCAGTATTTGTGGACCCTTGACTGAAACAATGAGAGGGGATAGAAAAGAGTTTAAGTGGACTAATGGGGCAGAAAAGAGTTTTCAATTGTTGAAATAAAAAGTTACAAAACAACTCGTTTTAGCACTTCCAAATTTTAATAAGGTGTTTCAAGTAGATTGTGATGCTAGTGGTACTGCAATAGGAGCTGTTATGAGCCAAGAAGGTAAATCTGTTGCTTATTTCAGTGAGAAATTAAATGATGCCAAGAGAAAATATTTTGTTTATGATCAGAAATTTTATGCTATAGTTCAGGCATTGAAAAAGTGGAGGCACTATCTGCTTCCTAAGGTGTTTGTTTTGTATACTGATCATCAAGCTTTGCAATATTTGAATAGTCAAGGAAAATTGAATCAAAGGCATTTGAAATGGGTTGAGTTTTTGCAAAGTTATACATTTATTTTGAAACACAAGAGTGGAAAGTCTAATAGGGTTGCAGATGCTCTTAGCAGAAGGCAACTATTGCTGATAGAAATGCAGATTGAAGTGGTTGGGTTCAAAGAACTCCAAAACTTGTACCCAGAGGATCCTGATTTTGGTGAAGCTTGGAAAGCTTGTGCAGAACCTGTTACTCTAGACAGGACAAAATGGTTGGATTTCATCATCCAAGATGATATGCTATTCAGAGGGAGTCAGTTGTGCATTCCACGAAGTTCTATGAGGGAGAATCTCATCAAGGAGAAGCATAGTGGAGGATTGGCTGGATATTTTGGTCATGATAAAACCCTTGCTTTGGTTGGTGAAAATTATTATTGGCCACAATTGCAGCACGATGTGAAGAAGTTTGTACAGAGTTGTAGAGTATGTCAGATGGTGAAAGGAGTGAAGCAGAATACAGGGTTGTATCAGCCATTACCTATACCAGAGAAGCCTTGGGAGGATATCAGTATGGACTTTGTTCTTGGTTTACCGAGGACACAGTGGGGACATGATTCAATTTTTATAGTAGTTGACCAATTTTCAAAGATGACACATTTCATTCCCTGCAGGAAGACTAATGATGCTATTCATGTAGTAGAATTGTTTTTCAGAGAAGTAGTGAGACTTCATGGTTTGCCAAAGACCATAGTTTCAAATCGGGACACTAAGTTTGTTGGATATTTCTAGCGTACATTGTGGAAGAAGTTGAAGACAGATTTGAAGTTTAGTTCATCACATCATCCACAGACTGATGGACAGACAAAGGTGGTGAATAGGAGTTTGGAAAATTTGCTGAGATGTTTGGTTGGAGATAAGCCAACAAGATGGGATTTGATTTTACCATAGGCAGAATTTGCATACAATAATTCTGTCAACAGGAGCACTGGTAAATCACCATTCCAGATTGTATATGGAAGTAGTCCAAGAAATGCATCTGAATTGAGGAAGATAGATAAAGGAGAAATAAGTAGTGCTGAAGCTGAAGATTTTGCAGAACACTTGAAGAACATCCATGAAGAGGTGAGGAAGCATATTACCAAGATGAACGCACAGTATAAGGCTAAGGCAGATGAGAAAAGGAGGTATAAGAAATTTCAGGTTGGTGATGAAGTCATGGTTCATTTGCGGAAGGAGCGGTTTCCAGTTGGTACATATAACAAGCTGAAAATGAAGAAGTTTGGACCGTGTAGGATACTGAAGAAACATGATTCAGGAAATGCATATGAGGTAGAATTGCCTACTGAGCTAAATATTTCACTAGTGTTTAACATTTCAGATCTAACAGAGTATCATGAAGGAGGTGTTGAAGATGAGATCACAGTAGCACAGTGGAGTATTCCAGCAACTAGTTCAGACACTAAGGAGATCGAAGATATACTGGACAGTCATGTTGGCAGAAGCACAAGGAACAGGACATATGAAGAATATCTGATCAAATGGAAAGGACGACCTGTTGAAGATTCATCATGGCTGACAAAGGAGGAGGTTAGCCGTCTTGGCTTTCCTCTGCACACCTGAGTCGTGAGAGGGTCACTTCTCAAATTACCCTGGGTGTCTGATGCAGGAGCATCCTGGGTGTAAGAGCAATCTTGCATCACCCAAAAAAAAAAAATATTTCTATTTTTATATTCAATAAGGGCTATTTTGTGCAGAGCTGCTATTTATGAAAAGTTACTATTTTTGGTAATTTTCGTATGTGCTCAGAATGATCTGATTTCTTTCTTGGAGGTTCATTTTGGTCATACAAGTCTTTCGGTAAAATTTCATTGCCAGATCAAGTGTATATTGGAAGATATTGAAGATTTTCGGTATTGGCAGTAGGGGACAGAAACTTTGAACTCAGTTTTGAAGGCTTTAGAAGCCCCGGATGAGGTTGAATTTTGGGATGAATGAAGCTTGCTTGATTGAAGCGTTGTAGAGCTCCTCGCGCCCTTTCCGGAATGGGGTTACAATAGTCAATCAGGTCAACTGGTGATGACTTATGGTCTTCGGAAGTTGGGTCACTTGAAATGGCGGAAAATAATTTTTCTTCAAAATTTCTGTTCGGGTTTCAAAATTTATTTTGAGCTGACTATGATGTAATGAAATGTAAAATAAAAATAATTCTAAGTTTGGTCGGCCTTATTAGCTAAAATTCTGGAACCTTCCCAGGCGGTGGAAAATTGCCTATATAAGGAAGGCTGTATTATTGTCTTAGGCAGTTCAGAATAGTTCTGGGTAGTAGATCT
>BSBK01004474.1:1965000-2007500 GCA_027943335.1 Chamaecyparis obtusa
AGGGCTATCTTGTGTAGGGCTACTATTTATGGAAACTTTCTATTTTTAGTAATTTGGTCATATGATCTCAGAATGTTTTGATTTCACATGTGGAGGTTCATTTCAGTCGTATCAGCTTACCGGTAAAGTTTTATGGCTAGATCAGGTCTAGTTTTGAAGATATTGAAGATTTTCGGTATTGGCAGCAGGGTACAAAAACTTCAAACTCAAATTTGAAGGCTTTAGAGGCCGTGGATGAGGTCAAAAATTTGGGTGATGGGCACTTGTATGGGTCAAGCCTATAGAGCGCTTCGTGGCATTTCTAGAATGGGGCTATAATAGTCAATCGGGTCAACTGGAGATGACTTATGGTCTTCGGAAGTTGGGTCACCTGAAATGGCGAAAAATAATTTTCCTTCAAAATTTCTATTTGGGTTTCAAAAGTCATTTTGAGCTGACTTTGATGTAATAAATTGTAAAATAAAATAATTCTAAGTTTGGTCAACCCTAAGGGCTAAATTTCTGGAACCTTCTCGAGCGGTGGAAATTGCCTATATAAAGAAGGCCCGTAGTGTTGTCTAAGGTAGTTCTAGGTAGATTTGGGTAATGATTCGAGGCTTTGTCCTACAGAATATTGTAAGGGAATGCCCATGTGGCTTTGCATATTGTAATTCTAAAAGTTTGTAATTCCACATTTGTGGAGATAATAAGAAGTCAATTTTCTATTCTTGCATATTGTTGTTTCTCTGTTTCTGTTATATGTTTGTGGTATTAAGGGGAGCACCCTTCATTAAGTGGTATCAAAGCAGGAGTTCTTAAGTGTGTAAATAGATCGTCGACTGTGAGGTAGTTTGCACTAGGACCGTGGTTAGGGTTTCAGCATGCATCACAAAAATGCCTCCACGAAGGGAACATGGTGGAAGAGCTGGTGTTGTAACACCTAAGGTTAGAGCACTCCAGAGACAAGTGGGAGCATTGTAAGAGGAGATTCACAGAGGAATGAATCTTAATGTCAGAGACAAAAGCAAGGATGAAGCCGAAGAAGAAGATCAAGAAGGAGAAGTTGAAGTTGTGAACCAAGAGGAAGAAAGACTTTTTTGAGTCATTTTCAAGGTCGGAAAAAGACCTAAGATTGAGGTTCCTGCATTTTCAAGAAATCTTAACCCAGAAGAATTGATCAACTGGATCAATGAATGTGAAGAATATTTTGAGTATGAAGATATTGAGGATCCTGATAGGGTCAAATTCGCGAAGGCCAGACTGAAAGGTCATGTGAAGATCTGGTGCCAAGAGATTCAATTGGAGTGAAATAGAAGAGGGAAAGATAAAATCATAAGATGGGATCGGATAGTGGATAAATTGAAGTGATAGTTCATTCCTTTTGATTATGAGCTTGACTTATTGAAGAAAATGCAAAGTTTGAAGCAAGCAAGAAGATCTGTTCAGGAATATACAGAGGAGTTCTATCGACTCCTCATCAGAACAAGCCATGTAGAAGCTGATAAGGAGAAAGTTTCCTGATACCTTAATGGGTTAATCCCAAGCATTCAAGAGGAGTTGAATCTAGTTTGAATGAACAGTATTGAGGCATACCAATTTTTTCTAAAAGTAGAGGAAAAGCTAAACAAGAAATTTGAGAGCAGACAAAATGGAAGAGGTCGTGGTGGAAGATTTGGTGGATGGTCATATGGTGGCCGAACTGAAGATCTGAAAAATAAGGATGAGGCTAGTAGTAGTTAGAATCAGCAAGGAAATAATTCCAATCATTTCCAAGATCAAAATCAGAGAGGAAGAGGAAGAGGACAAGGATCTGGAAGAGGAGGCTTTTGTGGAACATGTTTTCACTATGGAGAAGAAGGTCATAGGGCATTTGAATGTCCTCAACACCAAGGTAGAATAGATAGGAGAAATGAAGGCCAAGCCAGAGTGGCACATGTAGATGAAGATGCCAGATCATCAAATTCAGAAGATGCTAAAAAAGAAAAAATGCTAATTAACAGAAGAGTCCTACTGAGTGGTGAGAATGAACCTGAACAAAGGAGGAGCCTGTTTCTCACTCAATGCAAGTGTGAGGAAAAATGTTGTGATGTGATTATTGATAGTGGAAGCACTGACAATTTGGTATCAGAAAAGATGATGACAAAGTTGAAGCTCAAGAGACAGAAACACCCACATCTATATCAGATTTCCTAGGTGCAGGATGACCACAAGGTCATGGTCAGTGAATAGTGCCTCATAAAGTTCAAGATCGACGAGTACCAAGATGAGGTACTATGTGATATCATATCTATGGATGCATGCCATATGTTGTTGGGTAGACCATGGTAGTTTGATAGATGTGCTATACATGATGGTCGTGCAAATACCTACTCTTTGACAAAGGATGGAATGCAACATAAGCTAAAGTCATTGAATGACATAGAAGAAAAGGTATGTGGTAGTGCAAGAATAACTTTTGTTGATGGAAGAAAGTTTCTAGATGGTATGAGGCATGAACATGTGTGTTTTTCTTTAATTCCAAAAGCTGGTAAGGAGGAAGTAGAAGATGTACCTGTAGAAGTTGTAGAATTATTGAATGAGTTTCAGGATAATGTGCCTGATGAATTACCACCAGTAAGAAAGATTAGTTATCATATGGACTTGATTCCAGGAACTAGTTTGCCAAATAAGGCAGCACACAGAATGACACTAGCAGAAAGTGAAGAGTTGAAGCAAGATTTGAAGTTTAGTTCATCACATCATTCACAGACTGATGGACAGACAGAGGTGGTGAATAGAAGTTTGGGAAATTTGCTGAGATGTTTGGTTGGAGACAAGCCAACAGGATGGGATTTGATTTTACCGTAGGTAGAATTTGCATATAATAATTATATCAATAGGAGCACTGGTAAATCACCATTCCAGATTGTATATGGGAGTAGTTAAAGAAATGTGTCTGAGTTGAGAAAGATAGATAAAGGAGAAATAAGTAGTGTTGAAGCTGAGGATTTTGTAGAATATTTGAAGAACATCCATGAGGACGTGAGGAAGTACATTACCAAGATGAATGTGTAGTATAAGGCTAAGGCAGATGAGAAAAGGAGGCATAAAGAATTTTAGGTTGGGGATGAAGTCATGGTTCATTTACAGAAGGAGCGGTTTCCAGTTGGTACATATAACAAGCTGAAAATGAAGAAGTTTAGACCATGTAAGATACTGAAGAAGCATGATTCAAGAAATGCATATGAGGTAGAATTGCCTACTGAGCTGAATATTTCACCAATTTTTAACGTTTCAAATTTGATAGAGTATCATGAGGGAGGTGTTGAAGATGAGGTTACAGCAGCACAGTGGAGTATTCCAGCAAGTAGTTCCTATACCAAGGAGATTGAAGACATACTAGATAGTCGTGTTGGTAGAAGCACAAGGAACAGGACATATGAAGAATATTTGGTCAAGTGGAAAGGATGACCTATTGAAGATTCATCATGGTTGACAAAAGAGGAGGTTAACCATCTTGGTTTTCCTTTGCGCACCTGAGTCGTGACAGGGTCACTTCTCAAATTACCCCGGGTGTCTGATGCAAGAGCATCCTGGGTGTAAGAGCAATCTTGCATCACCCAAAAATATTTCTATTTTTGAATTCAATAAGGGCTATCTTGCGTACGACTGCTATTTTTGGAAACTTTCTATTTTTAGTAAGTTAGTCATATGATCTTAGAATGTTCTGATTTCACATGTGGAGGTTCATTTCAGTCGTATCAGCCTACCGGTAAAGTTTTATGGCTAGATCAGGTCTAGTTTTGAAGATATTGAATATTTTCGGTATTGGAAGCAAGGTACAAAAACTTTAAACTTAGTTTTGAAGGCTTTAGAGGCCTTGGATGAGGTTAAAAATTTGGGTGATGGGTGCTTGCACGGGTCAAGCCTGTAGAGCACTTTGTGGTGTTTCCAGAATGGGGCTATAATAGTCAATCAGGTCAACTGGCGATGACTTATGGTCTTCAGAAGTTGGGTCACCTGAAATGGCAAAAAATAATTTTTCTTCAAAATTTCTATTTGGGTTTCAAAAGTCATTTTGAGCTGACTTTGATGTAATAAATTGTAAAATAAAATAATTCTAAGTTTGGTCGGCCCTAAGGGCTAAATTTCTAGAACCTTCTCGGGCGGTGGAAATTGCCTATATAAAGAAGGCCCGTAGTGTTGTCTAGGGTAGTTCTAGGTAGATTTGGGTAATGATTCGAGGCTTTGTCCTACAGAATATTGTAAGGGAATGCCCATGTGGCTTTGCATATTATAATTCTGAAAGTTTGTAATTCCACATTTGTGGAGATAATAAGAAGCCAATTTTTTGTTCTTGCATATTGTTGTTGTTTCTCTATTTCTGTTATATGTTTGTGGTATTAAGGGGAGCACCCTTCATCAACATGTTTTTTCACTATTTATTCCAAATATCCCAAATGACTTATAATGAATTAATGACTTCTACATTACTTCCTTCTTCCCCTTTGTTAATCGAAAGAATTAGAAATTTTATTTCCTTTCCTGTAAATATGATATTTGTATAATAATTAAAAAATGGGTGGTAAATTTATTCCACTCTTTTGCATGATCATAACCTCTAATACTATGAATAACCTAATCTAAAAGCATTTATGATTAAAGTAGAGTCATCTTCTATTTCAATGTAATCCCTGTAGTGCCCCTTCCATAGTCTGATTTTCTATATATTATGGTTATTTTAGGATGATGAATTATATGTTAGGAAATCATTGATGCTTATGATTTTACTAACCCCATACTTGTATGTGTATGGTTGGCATGTGTGTTTTATAATTCTATTTGACGTGCTTGATGTGGTTAAGGGACAGAGTCATAGTTACTTTCTTGTGAGATCCACACAATTGACTGATCCCCGCCATTGTCTGTTATATATTTATATGTATGTACATGCAGATTTTGTATGTAGGTTGCAAGTGTCAGGCATCGACTTCCCTGAATTGTCAAGATGAGTGTGCCCTATCACAATATTTCAAATGGTAAGAGAGGGGAGATAACACAAGTCCAAAACCCTAACCTAAGCCTATTTGTCCTAAGATTGGACAAGTACTAGTTTGACTACTTTACCCAGATTTGTCTAGTTGGCATGGTTTCGTGGATCCCTTCCTTGAGCATGATTGGTTTTATGTTGTTTTGTCTTAGTTGATTGATTTCATGAATGAGTGATTTTCTATGATTTATCGATTAATGATTATAGTTGAAATATAATATTAATTGTGTTCCTGTGTTTATTTGAGAAAATTAATTAAAAGTTAAATATTTGAATATTTGGATTTAATTAATTATTTAATTTAAATTAGAGTTAATTATGCTTTTGGGCTTTATTAAATGATTAAATATTTAATTACATGGTTTATGATGCTTTAAGTATATAACCTATTTAATATAAATTTTAATTAATTACATGTGCATTAGTAATGTTGAAAAGTAAATTGTTTTCAAAAGATAACAACTTGTTCTAAAAAGTCAAGTTGAGTTGTGCAAATAAAAGCTATTTTAAATTATTAAATTAGGAATTACTTTCAATTTATGATTGGGATTGATTTAGGAGTTAACTAGTGAGTTGTCTTTAGGATTTCCATGAAAAGGGGAATTGAATCTCCATTAGGGGAATTGCATTTCTTTTTGGGGAGATTAGACAGGTTTTGGATAAATTTTGGAGAGAACTTGGATTTTGGCATCTTGAGATTTTGGGTAATTTGGGATTGCATGATATTTGTTGAAAGCTCTGTTTGTGCATCTGGATTTTGTGCTTGCATTCTTCGTGGACTTAGATCTGTAGGTTGAATCCATACTTGGAGGAATCTGGTGTCTATAGATCTTCAAGGTTTCAATTTCAATTTTTGCATTGGATCTAAGGTAGGGTTTGAAAATCTTGCCTGTTAGTTTCCATTTTGCATTTATTTGTTTTTCCCTGTTTGAGCAATTTCAATATGTCTCTATAGATAGATATGGTGTTTTATTTTTTTGGGTATTTAGAAAACCTTAGATTTGTTGATTTTTAGTTTTTATGAAAACTTGGCACAACGAAGTTATGCTGGCAAAATTTTATTAGAAAATTCTTACCAGATCTCCTAGAAAACAAAAAAAAATATTTTGTAAACTTAGTTGCATGTTTAGGTTAAGTTCTCTGGGTTCCCTAGCGGAACATTACACTTGGTATCAGAGCACCAAGTTTCTACACTAGGAACTCTGGGAAGTTGTGTGCTTGGATGTCTAAACTGTCAAAACTTGAAACCAAACTTAGACATATGACTCCTTTGTATTTTAGACTATTGTATATGAACCTAGAGGCATGGTATTAAAATTGTTTGATAGGATTGGATTTTATATGAGTGTTGCATTAGATACATTTACATGAACCTTTTTAACTGATTATTTGATGTAAATACGAATGTGTTCCTTATGCAATTGATTACTAGATGATTTATTCAAATTGTTAATGAATGATTGGTCAATGTGATTTTCGGTTTATTCTTAAACCAGAATTATATTGCTCATAATGACTATATATCATGTTCCTATTTTATGGCTTGTTTTTAGATGTTGTTTCATCTTTTTAGTAAATGTTTTGTGCTTGAGGGATATATATCCTTATATGTTTATAGGCTTTCAGGAGTAAGCCTGATCCTAGGGGGGTGGATGTAGTGCCCCTCCCATAGTTTGATTTTCTATATATTATGGTTATTTTAGGATGATGAATTATATGTTAGGAAATCATTGATGCTCATGATTTTACTGACCCCATAATTGCATGTGTATGGTTGGCGTGTATGTTTTATATTTTTGTTTGACGTTCCTGATGTGGTTGAGGGACAGAGTCCTAGTTACTTGCTTGCGAGATCCACATGATCGGTTGATCCCTGCCATTGTCTATTATATATTTATATGTATTTACATGTGGGTTTTGTATGCAAGTTGTAGGTACCGGGCATCAACTTCCTTGAATTGTTAGGATGAGCATGCCCTATCGCAATATCTCAAATGGTAGGAGAGGGGAGATAAGACAGGTCCAAAACCCTAACCTAAGCATATTTGTCCTAAGATTGGACAAGTACCAGTTTGAATACCTTACCCGAATTTGTCTAGTTAGCATGGAGTCGTGGATCCCTTCCTTGAGCATGATTGGTTTTATGTTATTTGGTCTAAGTTGATTGATTTCATGAATGAGTGATTTTCAAATGATTTATGGATTAATGATTATAGTTGAAATATAATATTAATTGTGTTCATATATTTATTTGAGAAAATTAATTAAAAGTCAAATATTTGAATATTTAGATTTAATTAATTATTTAATTAAAATTAGAGTTAATTATGCTTTTGTGTTTTATTCAATGATTAAATATTTAATTGCATGGTTTATGATGCTTTAAGTATTTAATCCATTTAATATAAATTTTAATTAATTACATGTGCATTAGTAATGTTGAAAAGTAAATTATTTTCAAAAGATAACAACTTGTTCTAAAAAGTCGAGTCAAGTGTAAATAAAAGGTATTTTAAATTGTTAAATTAGGAATTACTTTCAATTTTTGATTGGAGTTGATTTAGGAGTTAACTGGTGAGTTGTCTTTAGGGTTTGCATGAAAGGGCGAATTGCATTTCTTTTTGGGGAGATTAGATAGGTTTTGGAAAAATTTTGTAGAGAGCTTGGATTTTGGCATCTTGAGATTATGGGTGATTTGGGATTGCATGATATTTGTTGAAAGCTCTATTTGTATGTTTGGATTTTGTGCTTGTATTCTTCATGGACTCAAATCTGCAGGTTGAATCGATACTGGGAGGAATCTGGTGTCTACAGATCTTCAAGGTTTCAATTTCAATTTTTGCATTGGATCTAAAGTAGGGTTTGAAAATCTTGCATGTTAATTTCTATTTTGTATTTATTTGTTTTTCCCTATTTTATCAATTTCAATATGTCTCTATAGATAGATCTAGTGTTTTATTATTTTGGGTATTTAGAAAACCCTAGATTTATTGATTTTTAGTTTTTATGAAAACTTGGCATAGTGAAGTTATGCTAGCAAAATTTTATTAGAAAATTCTTACAAGATCTCCTAGAAAACAAAAAAAATTATTCTGTAAATTTAGTTGCATGTTTAGGTTAAGTTCTCCTGGGTTTCCTAGTGGGGCATTGAATAGAAAGATATTATGTTTAAATTCTGTAATTTTGGAATTTTTGTTTTAAAAAAATATATAAATAAATAAATGCATCTTGTTGTTGTTGGAGATTTGCTAGCAGGCTTGTACTGATTGTATGTTTTTCATTGATGACAACATATGGAAAATAGCATGCATGGAAGTCTTATGCAGTAAGATTTTAGTATATGTAACATGGACATGATATCATGGGCGCAAAGGTTAACTGTTAGTACAGGTAGTTATATAGTAGTTGGTGTCAGCAGTGTTCCTGATAGAGTAACAGATAGTGTTCTCTGTATGATTGTCCATAGAGTTATCATGGAGCCTTATGTGCTTGGATATATGTTGAAGACATGTTAGTGATGTTAAGTTCATAGACGCATGGTCTAATGATGAATGCAAGTGAAGTTATGTAGTTGTTATTCACCAATAGTAGTTTCCTATGTTTGTTCAGAAGAGCTGACATAGATTTTATTGGTTCTTGAGTTGTACCTATTTTGAGGGTATGTGCCCTTGGATTTAAGCTTGGAGAAGTGTTATTGATGTTTGGTTAAGAGTTCATAAGTTAATTCATCCTACAAAGAAAGTTCTAGTTATTTTGGTAGAGCCGACAGTGTGTAGCGTGCGTCTACAATTATCTTACTAGACAGGTCCCAGAATGAGTTGCATGCATAGTAGAGCTAACAAAATGTTTATTGGTGTTTGTTATGGTTTCTCTAATATGATTTCAAGGTGGTTCTAATAGGCTGACTTGATTATATCATTTAGATGAAAGATATTTTTAGGCAGTCATTTGTGATTTCTTGAGTGTGTTTCATGGTTGATTAAGCAGAGCAGAGCAGAGTGTATGAAGTGTTGAGCCATCAGAAGAAGGTCTATGTGACCAAGTAAAGGACTTGTGCTATTCACTGGAACTAATCTAGATAGTAGGTCAAAGCGTAGTTCACCAAGATCTAGATATAGTGTGTATCTGTTAATCAAAAGGTTGTAGCCTTCACCCATTTGAGCAGTGAGCTCTCGGACAGTGCGTCCTCTCCCCTAATAGGGACAATTATAAAAGACTCCTAACAGGGTCCAACCCTTGACCAAGTCTACTATACTTAATATATTGTAAAGCTACTCCTAATAGGGTAAAGGATCTTCTAACAAGGATCATTATACACTAGTACAAAATATTAGTGGGTATCAAGTCCCACTAGGGTTTTTATCTATTTGGGTTTCCCCATAACCAAAATATTGGTGTTTTGTTCATGTTTTATTTCATTGTGTTTATGCTTTATGTTTAAGTATACTTAATTGGATAAAGAATTGATTCTTGTAGATAACTGATTCATCCCCCCCCTCCTCAGTTATCTCTTGGGACTATTCCTAACAATTGGTATCAGAGCCAAGTGCCTCAAAGAGAAAGTTTAATAGGTTAAGGTTGATCAGATGGCGTACTTTAGGAAAGAAATTCCTAAGTTCAATGGAGAGAATTATCTTGATTGGGAGAACAAGATGGTGACCCATTTGCAGTGCATTGCTTTTGAAGTTTTTATGTAACCATCAAAGTAGCTAAGATTCCTACTTTAGAAGAGCTTGAAAAAGATGATGCTACTGACGCACAAAAGGAATTATTTCATCACAATGCTATTGCTAAAGAAGCCCTTATCAACACCCCATTTGATGGTGAATTTTTAGAAGTAAAAAAGATAGATACAACCCACAAAATATGGAAACACCTAGAAGACATATTTGAAGGAGACAAACAAGCAAAAGATGCATGCAGAAAGACATGGAAGAAAAGATACAATGCATTAGAGATGCTTCCTAAAGAAAATATCAGAGCTTACAATTAGAGGATTAATGAAGCAGTTGCTAGAATTGAGAACAATGGTTGAGAGATTTCAGAGGAGGACGTTATGGACAAGTTAATGACTACTCTTACTCTAGAATATGAAAGAAAGATCAACATCCTTGATGAGACCATGCAACTTACATCTAATTTCAAGAGAGAGACCTTGATCAGCAAGATCTCAGCTTTTGAGATTTCAAGATTGAAGATAGAACCAAAGAGTGAGACAACTTTCAAAGCAATAGTTCATGGTAAGAAATTTGCAAACACTTCTAGTAATTTTGATGATGATGATGAAGAGAGAACATTAGATGATTTTATTGCTATGATTGCCAAAAGAGAAAAGAAAGGAAAAGGAAAATATGAAGGTCAATTACCATTTAAGTTCTTTTCATGTAATAAGATCGGTCACTTTGCATCTAAGTGTCCCACTAGAGCTAGAAAATTCAAAAAGGATTACAAGCCTAAGTATTCTAAGGAATGCTACTATGCTAGAGATGGAGTTTCAGATGAAGAATTTGGTGAAGAAGAAATTGGATTCATTGCTATTGTAGAAAAAATGAATAATAAGACAATTCATGAAGACAAGAAAGAGATTCAAGAGCTAGCATTGATTTCACAAGCTAACATAAGGATAGACTGGATTATAGATAGTGGTTGTTCACATCACATGATAGGTGATAAAGGCAGGTTTGTTCATTTGGAAAAATACAATGGTGGTATGGTCAGATTTGGAGACAACACTCCTAAGCTAATAGTTGGTAGAGGAGCCATCACTTTGGATGGAAAGAATAGTACTAATGATGTTCTTTATGTTGATGGTTTGAAACATAACTTGCTTAGTGTTGGACAGTTACTTGGAAAAGGCTATTAGTTAGAGTTCAAGGATGACAAATGCATCATTAACAAAAAAGATGGTGTTATGATTGCATTAGACACAAAGACAAGAGGTAATTTTTTTTAACTCAATTCAGAAGCAAGTTGTTTTTTTGCTAAAGTTGATGATAGTTGGTTGTGACATAAAAGACCATGTCATATCAATTTTGACAACATAGTAAAGATAAGCAATGTTAAGGCAGTAAGAGATCTACCTAGCATAGCAAAGCCAATTGATACTAGATGCAGGGAATGTGTGATGGGAAAGCATGTGAGAAATTATTTTAGGAGCAAGCATAATTCAATAGAAAACAAGTTGGATCTGATTCATATAGACCTATGTGGTCCAACTCAAACAAGATCATACTATGGTGAAATATATTTCATTTTTTTTGTTGATGATTATACTAGGATGATGTGGGTTGTATTCTTAAAAGATAAGTCAGAAGCATTTGAGAAATTCAAAATATTCAAAGCTAAGGTTGAGAATGAATTTTGACTAAAGATAAAATGTTTGAGATCAAATAGAGGAGGAGAATTCACCTCTGACAACTTCTATGAGTACTGCAAAGAACATGGCATAAAGAGACAGTTAAGTGCACCTAGAACCCCTCAGCAGAATGGAATTGTAGAGAGAAGGAATAGGATCATTCTTGATATAGCGCACAACATTATGATAGAAGGAAAAGTTGCACACAACTATTGGAGAGATGTGGTCAATACAACAATCTATACCATCAATAGAATTCAATTAAGGCTTGGTGTTGACAAAAAACCTTATGAGCTATGGTTCGGTTCCCATAGTAAAATACTTCAGAATCTTTGGAAGCAAGTGCTACATCAAGAGGGATGAAGCAGTAGGAAAGTTTGATGCAAGAACTGATGAAGGTATTTTTCTTGGTTACTCTACTAAAAGTAAAGCTTATAGATGTTTCAATTTAAGATTGAAAAAGATCATTGAAAGTGCTCATGTAAAGATTCATGAAAATTTTATGATTCAAGAAAGATATCATGACTACTCACCCATGATTGAAGAAGAACCTAGACCCTCCACTAGTGAGGCAATTATTGAAGAAATGTTTGATAGTATTGATGTGGTATTCAATGACCCTGAGACAAGTGAAGAAAATACTCCTAAGGTTGATGAGTCAGTATCACCTAAAGTTCTAAAGTTTACATCAAGAAATCATTCCAAGGTAAACATCATTGGAGATCAGAGTGGAAAAGTCTTAACAAGATCACAAGCAAAGAACTCAGCTAGCAGTGAAGTAGTATGTTTACTATCTCAGATTGAACCTTTAAGTGTTGAAGATGCTTTTAATGATTCAGATTGGCATGATGCTATGGAAGAAGAACTTGATTAGATTATTAAAAATGACACTTGGGAACTGGTTCCAAGACCTAGTGATAAGAATGTGATTGGAACAAAGTGGATATTTAGAAATAAGATGAATGAAGATGGTACAGTAGTAAAAAATAAAGAAAGATTAGTATTTAAGGAATATGTGCAAAGAGAAGGCATTGACTATTCAGACACATTTGCACATGTGAGGAGATTAGAATCTATTAAGTTGTTTCTAGCCTATGCTACAGTCAAAAACTTCAAAGTTTATCAGATGGATGTCAAGTCAGCATTCCTGAATGGAGATTTGAAAGAAGAAGTATACATTGAGTAGCCAAAAGGATTCACCTTATCGGACAAACTTGATATGGTATGTAGACTGAAGAAGGCCCTCTATAGACTTAAGCAGGCCCCTAGAGCATGGTATGAGAGACTAGATGGATACTTAACAAAGATTGGATTCAAGAAAGGAGTAGCGGATTGTAATCTATTCATTAGAGAGACATCTGAAGGTTTACTACTTGTAGCTATATTTGTTAATGACATTATCTTTGGAGGTAATGACAAACTTAGTGCTGAATTTGCCAAAGAAATACAGAATAAGTTTGAGATAAGTGTGATTGGTCCTATCAAGTACTTTTGGGGACTAAATGTGCAACAAACAGAAAAAAGAATTTTCATTAATCAGTCAAAGTATGTGAAAGAGATACTGAAGAAATTCAAGATGGATGATTGCAAGCCAATAGGAACCCCTATGATCACTGGATGCAAGCTTACAAAAGAAGATGACTCACCAGCAGTAGATGTAACATTGTATAAGTCTATGATTGGTAAACTCATATATCTTACTCAGACTAGACCTGACATTTCCAATGCAGTTGGCATAGTTGGAAGATTTGCAGCAGAGCCTAAACAAAGTCACCTCATGGTAGTTAAGAGAATATTCAGATACTTTTCGGGTACTATAGATTATGGTTTATGGTATCCTAATTCAGAAAATATTGAGCTTCATGTGTACACTGATGCAGATTAGGCAGGATGTGTTGATGACAATAAGAGTACTTTAGGTGGAGCAGTGTTTCTTGGTGATAGACTTGTCACTTGGACAAGCAAGAAACAAAATTGTATTTCTCAATTAATAGTAGAAGTGAAGTATGTTGCAGTAGCCTTGCATTGTTCTATAATTGTTTGGATCAAGTAGATGATAAAATATTTTGGAATTCAGATTGATTATCCTATTGTTATTCACTGTGATAACACTAGCACTATCAATATGTCAAAGAACCATGTGATGCATGCAAAAACAAAGCACATAGAGATCAAATATCACTTCCTAAGAGTGAAAGTGGCAGAGAAAGAAGTCAAGTTGGACTATTTGTACTAAAGATCACTTGGTAGATATATTCACAAAGCCCTCACCTAGGGATACTTTTGAGTATCTCAGGGAGAAGTTGAGAGTAATTCCCTTCCCTGATTCTACTTAGAAGAAAGAAGTAAAGACATCAGTCCTCTAGGAATAATGGAAGGTTGACTACTCTACCTCAGGAATAGTACCAATGCTTAAAATTAATGGTGCCCTTTGTCATTGATGTCAAAGGGGGAGTATATATAGAGTCATGAAAAATAGAAGCATAAGAGGAGTAATATACTAAGGGGGAGCAGCATTTAGTTATGATAGCAGTATAGTTGAGAAAATGGAGAATGCTATAAAAGAAATGTTCATTTGGGTTGGTGGTGGTTTTTCATTCCACATGTTGCCATCAATGCCAAAAGGGGAGATTGTTGGAGATTTGCCAGTAGGCCAGTATTGACTGTATGTTTCTCATTGAAGACAACATATGGAAAGTAGCATGCATGGAAGTCTTATATAGTAAGCTTTCAATATATGTAGCATGGACATGATATTAGCATGATATCATGGGCACAGAGGTTAACTGTTAGTACAGACAATTATATAGCAGCTGGTGTCAGCAATGTTCCTAACAAAGTAACAGATAGTGTTCTGTGTATGGTTGTCCATATAATTATCATGGAGCCTTGCGCACTTGGATATATGTTGAAGACATGTTAGTGATGTTAATTTCATGGATGCATGGTCTAATGATGAACACAAGTGAAGTTATGCAGTCGTTATTCGCCAGTAGCAATTTCTTGTGTTTGTTCAGAAGAGCCAACATAGATTTTATTGGTTCTTGAGTTGTGCCTATCTTGAGGGTATGCACCCTTTGAGTTAAGCTTGGAGAAGTGTTATTGATGTTTGGTTAAGAGTGCATAAGTTAATTCAGCCTACAGAGAAAGTTCTAGTTGTTTTGGTAGAGCCGACAGTGTGTAGCATGCGTCTACAATTATCTTATTAGACAGGTCCCAGAATGAGTTGTGTGCATAGTAGAGCCGACAGAATGTTTATTGGAGTTTGTTATGGTTTATCTAATATGATTTCAAGGTGGTTCTAATAGGCCAACTTGATTATATCATTTGGAGGAAAGATATTTATAGGAAGTCATTTGTGATTGCTTGAGTGTGGTTCATGGTTGATTAAGCAGAGCAGAGAAGAGTGTGCGAAGTGTTGAGCCATCAGAAGAAGATCTATGTGACCAAGTAAATTACTTGTGCTATTCATTGGAACTAATCCAAATAGTAGGTCAAAACACAGCTCACCAAGATCCAAATATAGTGTATATCTGTTAATTAGAAGGTTGTAGCCTTCGACCATTTGAGCAGTGAGATCTCGGACAGTGTGTCATCTCCCCTAATAGGGACAATTGTAAAGGACTCTTAACAGGGTTTGACCCTTGACCGGGTCTACTATACTTAATATATTTTAAATCTACTCCTAATAGGGTAAAGGATCTTCTAACAAGGATCATTATACACTAGTACAGAATATTAGTGGGTATCAAGTCCCATCGGGGTTTTTACCTATTTGGGTTTCCTCATAACCAAAATATTGGTGTTGTGTTCATGTGTTCTTTCATTGTGTTTATGCTTTATGTTTAAGTATACTTAATTGGATAAAGAATTGAATTTTGTAGATAATTGATTCACCCCCCCTCTTAGTTATCTCTTGGGACTATTCCTAACAGTTGTTATGCACATTTTTCAAAACATGCTTGGTGAAAAGGATTTTTAAAAAAGATATAATTCAAAAAAAAAATTATAAAAAAAAATTAATTAAAAGTTAAGGGGGGGCGAGGGCCACCACACCCCCTACCCCCTCATCAGCGTACCGCATGGCAGGTGGTACTACCGATGACAGTACCTCTACCGTGGTAGAGGGTACTGCCATAGGTAGTAACCTTGCCATGGGAAGGGGCCCGTGTGCAGGTGTAAGATGGGGTGCGTGGGACCTGCTCCCCACCCCATCCTCCCCTTTTCATTTTTGTAAAACAATGTTTAAATTTATTTATTTTAAAATATTTAAATTTATTTATTTAAATTTATTTATTAAAATTTTTATTTAATTTTATTTAATATTTCGATTTCTTTCTTTTTTTATATTAATTAATTTTTAATTTATATAAATTTGTTTAGAAATATAGATTTAAGTTTAATATAATCGAACTTCATTATAATTTTATTTTAATAGATATATTTACAAATTGATAATTTCTTTAAAACTAATTTGTTTTAATTTATGATTTCCTTTAAAATGTATTTTTTAGGAGTATGTTATTTTGAATCAATATAATTTTTATGTCTTATTGATATCTATATATCAATTCAGGAATTTATTAAGATTTTTTATTCTTATAGACTCGGAATAAATTAATTTAATTTCTTGTTATTTATCTAAGGTTGTATTTATATTGAAATAAATATTTACATTAGAACATGTATTTTCACACAAAATAGGTTTAATTTTTAGATGGTCAATTATTGAGAATTGAAGTGCATATATTGTAATTGGGCATTTTTGTTTCTCAACTTGATACTATTAGAGACTTTAGGAAACTTTTTGATATTAGTAATGTTGTTTTTTATTGAATTATGGATCTGTTTCTTTAAGTGAATGAATGATTTAGTTTATGGATTATGTAAATGTTATTACTTTAACTTAAATGCATAATTGGCCCTTTTTCAAACCTTATGATGTAAATGATATTTATTTGTCCTTGAGTGTTTTTCTATTGCATGTAATTGTTATGGGGCTTTAGATGTCCTAGGAGGTAAACAGAGGCTACAGAGAATTTTATGGTCAAGTTTTTTGTTTATGTTATGGCATGTGTGTATTGTGATTTATCACCCTAATTGATCATATAGGCTCATGTTTTACTATTTTCTATAAATGGATATCTGTAGTCATCTCTGGATTCTTGTGTTTGGCTCTAGATTTGGGACTACCAGATTGTATACTTAGGTAATTCTAGAGGTGAGAATTGGATGTTTTATTTATCATGGTTGTTTGCCTTGTTTACTCTGTTGTATTTGATTGACTTGACTTTTTATGTCCTATCCATGGGATCAGGAGTATATTCTTTTGTGAACACTTGGAGAGTGTTTTGTGATGTTTTGGTTGGAGAGCTGTTGCATGTTCCTATTGTTTTGTGGAACAGTCCTGAGGGACATTATTATTATATTGTGATGTTATGTGGCATCTTTGAGCCTAGGGTAAGTTACCTAGATGTGTAGTAGGGGGTGGCTTGAAATAAGCATTGGGGCTTGGAAGTGGCTGCCAAGATCACTTATTGTAAGTAATGTTAATCAAGTGAAAATTTAATATATCATTGGGGGGTATTAAAATGAATTTAATAAGATGTGGTTCCTCACCCATGCTTGAGTGCTAGTATAGACTAAGATGGAGGATGAGATGATGCTTTCCACCTTCAGAGGTGTGTGTCTTGCATAGTTAATGGCTTTGTTTGTATGAGAAGTCATTGATACCATGTATGGTCACTTGAGTGTTGAGGTCTTAGAGAGACTACCAGGACAAAACTTAAGGGTTAGACATACATGATGAAACCTTCCTATGGACAGTCTAGTTATCCTACATGGATTGGTTGTCTCTGGATTAGTGAGTCTTACCTTGTTATCTTTTGTACACCTGGAGTTAGAGAGCTTTCAGGATCTATTCCTTAGTTTTTTTTGTTGATGTTTGTTATATTCCAAGTGGGACCTATTGTTATCTCATCAACATGGTGGGAGTGAACCATTTAGGTTCCATGAGGTCAGGTGGTAGTGATTCTTTTACCATTTGAGATTCCGACATTCGTGTACCAATGCTAGATGATCCCTATAGCAGTTGATTCTTCTTGTTCTTATTTGGTGGAGACATGTTGTTATCTTCTTGCTCTATGTGGCCTTGTATCATTGTATCAGTTATTCAGAGATATCATGTCATATTTCATTTCGGTTATTGTATTACATACCCTGTGACATGTGCAATGGATGCAGGTTATTATGGATACCTTATGGTACCAGTTGTATTTATGTTATCTTTTATTTGATGTTGCATTTGTTATTCAGTTGTAACCATGGAATTTTTAATTATATCTAATCTAAATTAATTAATTAATACTTACGTAATCTTCATCAAGGAACCTTTGAGAGTTGTAATCTATGTGAGTTGTATATTATACTGTATTGCTTTCACATTGTAAATATTGTTGTTATTGTTTGTTAACACTTTAGAAAAAAAAAATTATTCTGTAAACTTAGTTGCATGTTTAGGTTAAGTTCTCTTGGGTTCCCTAGCGGGGAATTACAATCCCATTAACAAACCTTAACCATTCTAAGAAGTATTTATCATCCTTTTGCTACCTAATTACATGAGTCGGTATCTAAGTTTCTTGATTTTACTTATACAAAAAGTGTTATACTATCTATCCTATTCGATTTCAAAAGAAACTATTTAAAGTTTTCCTATTGCAATATTCCTACTTACTCTATATTCGTACTACTCGTCAATCTCTTTTTATCACATTACAACTCCATGCTTCTCCATTCCTCTAGAGAATGACTATTTCTTCTTCGCCCTCTTCAGCTAGGTTGTTCCTCAAACTTTCCCTCATTGAAGGGGCCACAATCCTAACATTTTCAAACTTGTCTTCGTCAAATTCATGCGGTATGTCAAACCCTTCAGCACACCAATAATTCAGCACCCCTTCCAGTTCTTCATGTTCCTTGAGCACTGACAATATCAGGAAGTCCAAATTTCACCTCATTATTGGCCAGCTCTTATCAAATTTTCCCTCATCCTTAAAAAATAGCATTGGCAATCATTGAAAGTTTGGGATGGAAGGTAATTCTACCAATGTTGTCTTCATGTAGATTTCAAGGTAACGGATAGTCAGATTCTTGTCTATGCCATACACAGCTTTTTCCAAACATCCCAAGAAATCTTTCTTGAATATTTCCTTGGCTGCCCCTATAATCTTTTCCTTTCCCACTCCATTGAATGCTGCCAAAGCTATGAACAACCCTAGTATATGGCCATTGACCCTGATAGTGAACTCATTATCAAAATTGTCATCCTCTAATCTTTTTTAGGGCCCTGTGAATAGAATTTGAGAGAGGATTGAGAATTCTATTCCATCTCTCTAGTTTGATCTAGCCCCTAAATGACATTTTCCTATTCTCCTTTGGGTGGAAGGTTAAAATTATGGATTCTATTCTTAGCTCTCTTAGAAAAATTTTCCAAGTTAACTCTCCGATCACAACTTAAGTTCTATTAAATCTCCTATACTTGCTTAGATCATTAATTGATCATTTTAAGGTGACTAGATCTTACGCGAGACTTGGCCTGCTTTAACTTACCATCACCTCACCATTAATTTTGTACTGTAAAGGATGTGGGATGATTTAACAACTAGTGGTTACTTGCCCAAGACTCTTTTAGATATAATCAAATAGATATTTTAATACTCTCGAGAAGAGAATAGGCCTTGGATTCATGTCCCCTAAAATCATCAATATAGTACTTAACTTCGCAATAGAGAGCCTATTTTTATGATTTTTCAAAAATCCTATTGATTCATAGAAAGGTTCCTAGATTTTGATTAATCCTACTAATTATTACCTAAATATTATATCTACTCTTTTTTATTATTAAAAATAATGCTATACTGACCTAATACTAGGGAGGAATTTATTGTTGGAGATTTGCCAACAAGACAAATTGCTAAATGTATGTTTGTCATTGATGACAACATATGGTAAGTAGCATGCATAGAAGCTTGATGGAGAGAACCTTTAGCATATGTTACATGGATATCTTATCAGCATGGTATCGTAGACACAAAGATTGATTATGAGTGAAGATAGTAATACAGCTGTGTATATCAGTAAGTGCTCTTGATAGGTCCTAGGAACAGTTCTGTCATTAATTGGCCGTACAGTTGCAGTAGAGCCTTGTGCCCTTATAGTTATGTTGTAGACATATGTATGATGTTAAGTTCATGAACGTAGAGTTAGACATGTAGTACAGGTTGAGTTATGAAGTCTCTAGTTGACAATCATAGTTTCTTGAGTTTATCTAGAAGAGTTGACAGAGTTTATATGATTGCGGTAGTTGCGCCTATCATATCAGTATACACACTTGGATTTATATTAAGAGAAGAGTTAAGAAGATTCTGTTAAGAGTTCATGATGTAATTTAGCATGAGGAGAAAGTATTAGTTAAATTTCTAGAGCCAACAATGTGAAGAGTCATGTCTACTCATATGGAGTTGACCGATCTTAATTTATGTTGTGTGCTTAGTAGAGTCGATTGAGGTGTTATTGGAATGTTGTATTGTTTCTCTGATATGATTTCAAGATGGTTTTAATAGGCCGACTTGATTATATCATTTAGCAGAAAGATGTTAATAGGCAGTCATTTATGATTTCTAAGGATGGTTTAGTGTGGAAAGATAAAAGTAGAGCAGATAGTGTGAAGTGTTGAGCCATCAACAGAAGGTCTATGTGACATAAGAGAAAGTTTATGTTATTCATTGGAACTGATCAAGATAGTAGGTCTACGCGCAGTTCACCCAGGTCTAGATATAGTGTATATCTGTTATTCAGAAGGTTGTAGCCTTCACCTCTTTGAGCAGTGAGCTCTCAGATAGTGCATCCTCACCCCTAATAGGGTTAATTTTAAAATACTCCTAATAGGGTCTAACCCTTGACCAGGTCACTATACTTAATGCATTGTAAAGATCAACTCCTAACAGGGTTGTAAGGTCTTCTAACAAGGATCATAATACACTAGTACAGTTCTTAGTGGGTGTCAATTCCCACTAGGGTTTTTACCTATTTGGGTTTCCCCATAACCAAAATCATGGTGTTGTGTTAAGTGTTCTTTCATTGTGTTTATTCTTAATGTTATTACATACTTAATTGGATAAAGAATTGAAACTTGTAGATAAATGATTCACCCCCCCTCTCAGTTATCTCTTGGGACTATTCCTAACAATTAGTATCAGAGCCTAGTACCTCGAAGAGAAATTTTAATAGTTTGAGGTTGATCAGATGGCATTCTTTAGAAAAGAGAGTCCTAAGTTTGATGGAGAGAACTATCTAGACTGGAAGAACAAAATGATGACACATATGCAGTGCATTACTTTTGATATTTTTGAAGTAGCTATCAAAGAAGTTTAGATTACCTCCCTAGAAGATCTTGCAAAAGATGATGCAACTTTGAAGCAAAAGGAAATATTCACTTCAAATTCTATTGCAAAGGAAGGCCTTATTAGTGCCCTATCTGACAATGATTTTTCAGAAATCAAGAAGATGGATAAAACCTACAAGATATGGAAGTATCTAGAAGACATGTTTGAAGGAGACATTCAAGCCAAGAACACAGGCAGAAAGACATGGAAGAAAAGATACAATACATTAGAAATGTTACCTGATGAGAATGTCAGATCCTACAATCAAAGGATTAATGAAACAGTTGCTGGAATTGGAAACAATGGTGGAGAGATCTCGAAAGAAGACATAATTGTTAGAGTAATTAGTTAGTTTTATTACTCTTTTTTACTTAAGCTATCTCTTAGGTACATTATAATTAATATCTTTATTAATTATAATGTGCAACCTAGCTTTTCTAGTTTTAGGGTTTTGTTCACCTTTATAGGTTGAACCTTGTAATTATTTTTTCATTTGATTGGAATACAATTTCTCTCACACCGCTGAGATTTTCCAAGCTTTTCTTTTGTGTCTTCTACTTCCTTCTAGCAACAAGTCACTTGCATGCAGGTGTTCTTGGTGAGCTGTGAAGTTGGATTTCTCAACTTCTACATGGTATCAAAGCTTCCCTATTGCTGCCTGTTCAGGAGTTTTTGAAGCAATTTTTGAGGTTAAGGGTTTCAATTTTTTTAGATCTGGTATTCTCAGAAGGCCCGGGAGAGTCAAAAATCATATAAAATTTGCATTTTTTGGCCACTGTGACCTCTAGGAAAAATTTTCTCCCTCTTAGGGTCATACAGGCATGAATATCGAGAAAAAAATTAATTTTTTTCTTAAAAAAATTTAAAATAGCATTAAAAAACAATGCCTCCCATTAAAATTCAAAGGTGCCACCTCACTGCCACTCGCATGCCACCACACCCAGGGATATGTGGAACAAGTTTTCCACCTTGTTTGGCATAATGAATTAGTTCAGGGTTCTCCAAATAGATGCAAAGTTCACCTCCTTGGTACCTGAATCATTCACCAGCATTGAGGACTTCTTAATGAAGTTCAAGTCTCTTCGATCCATTTTATAGGTTGCTGGAAAGAAAAAGTTAGATGATGAGTGTATTTTTATGATACTCTCAAAGCTTCATGGCCCTTATCAAATTTTCACTTCTACCTTCTACTCCACTATGGATGCATTGGGTGCATGTCATGTTATGCCCTCTTTTGAGACTTTCTGTGATAGGTTGACTCATGAGCAGTCCAAGCTCAATCAGATGGATTCACTTACAGGTTCACTACCATAGGCATTGCTTGCCAAGACACCTCAGGATACACAGAAGTAGAAGTCAAAGAAGATATTTGATTCCTCTTCTCAACACTCTACTGGCCCACCATCTTCTTCTAAGAAGGAGAAACAAAAGACTGAGAGCCCTATAAGTTCCTATTGTTAGAAGGAACCTCATGATGATTCACATTGTTTTTAGAAGAGATTTGATGGCTATGAGAAATAGATTGTAGATTTGCAAGCTCTCCTTCAAAAGAGCACTATTTCCTCTCCATCCTCTTCCACCTCACAGGGGTCTACTTTTCAATCTTCTACCTCATCTTTGACATCTGGACAAGATTTTGGATAGGCTCATGCATTATGGGCTTCTGTTGCATCCCCTTCATAGGTCACTTGGATACTAGATTCAGGTGCTTCTCACCATATCGCATCTTCTCTAGAGATCTTCTCTTTTATTGAGGCTTCTCCTATTCCTCACATTCTCATGGGGAATAACACTATTATGCCAGTCCGTGGGAAAGGTTCTATACGCATTCAGGATGGCACATTCAATGATGTATTGTATGTTCCATCTCTATCTACAAACCTCCTCTCAATTTATCAGATTACACTTAGTGGGTCAAGGAAGACATTTGAGTTCATGCCTGATTCAGTCTTCATCCAGGATAGTGTGACAAGTGGCATTTTTGCTACAGAGACAATTGATCATTCCACCTGTCTCTATACCTTCTCACACTTTGGTCCACCATCTCCATTATTGGAGCACAACTCTCCTCTTATGTGTGAGCATCATGTGGGACAGTCAGGTCACTTGAAGCTCTGTGTTGTTCCTAAGACCACTTATGTGGCTACCTCACCTCATCTTGTTGGGGTTTCTTCTCTTTAGTAGGACTCTTCTTCATCACTGCTAGACCCTCTAGCTCCATTCATTGAGCCACCAAGTGTATTTTTTGAGGATTCTATATAGGACACTCATCTCCTCTCTCCTGACAATGTCAACACACCTGTCATTCCACCTACATTAGGGGTTCCCTTTCAGGATCCTCGTGTCTACTCCTTTGAGCATCATCTTATCCTTCCAGTGACACCTCATCTTTTGAGGTTACCTCTTCAGTGCTCACTGCCTTTCACTCCTTTGTATTGGCATCATGGTGGTTTGTTCATTGATCCAGGGGTTCTTTCATTTTGGGGGGGCTTTGGAGCCTTGACCCTCTCTCACGAGGGGGTTGGAAACATGCATTGTACTTATGGCTTTGAGAGAGTCTCTTGAAGTCATTTTTTGTCTTTTTCTTACTTTTACATCTCTTTTTGGAGAGGAGTTTTTCCCACTGGGTTTTCTCCTTTGTCTCTAGTTTACAAAGGTTTCCTTGTATTGGGTACCTAATCAGGCCTTGTTGCCAGGACCCATTTCCTTCTTTCATAGCTATGCTAGGTTACCTTACCTCCTGAGCTTCACTTAAGGGGGGGTGTTAGAGTAATTAGTTATTTTTATTACTCTTTTTTACTTAAGCTATCTCTTAGGTACATTATAATTAATATCTTTATTAATTATAATGTGCAACCTAGCTTTTCTAGTTTTAGGGTTTTTGTCACCTTTATAGGTTGAACCTTGTAATTATTTTTTCATTAGATTGGAATATAATTTCTCTCACACCACTGAGATTTTCCAAGCTTTTCTTTTTGTGTCTTCTACTTCCTTCCAGCAATAGGTCATTTGCATGCAGGTGTTCTTGGCGAACTGTGAAGTTGGATTTCTCAACTTCTACAATAATGGACAAAATGATGACTACCTTGACACCAAAATATGACAACAAGATATGCATCCTAGATGAAACTATGTAGTCCATAAAAGACTTCAAAAGAGAAACATTGATCAGCAAGCTTTCTGCCTTTGAGATATCAAGATTGAAGACAAAGCCTAAAAGTGAAACAACATTCAAAGCTTCAATCCATGGTAAGACATCCTTGAACACCTCTGGTAATTTTGATAATGAAGATGATGATAAAGATCTAGATGATTTCATTACTATGATTGCTAAAAGAGAAAATAAAGGAAAAGGAAAATATGAAGGTCAATTGCCATTCAAATTCTTTTCATGCAATAAGATTGGTCACTTTGCATCTAAGTGTCCTACAAGAGTTAAGAAGTTCAAAAATAACTACAAAATGGAGTACACAAAGGAATGTTACTATGCCAGAGATGGAGTATCAGATGAAGAATCAACAGAAGAGGAAATTGGATTCATTGCTCTTGAAGATGAAAAGAATACACAAGAGTTAGCATTGATTTCACAAGTAGACATCATAACTGATTGGATAATTGATAGTGGTTTCTCACATCACATGATAGGAGATAAAGATATATTTGTTCATTTTGATAGATACAAATGAGGTATGGTTAGATTTGGAGATAACACTCCTAAACCTATCATTTGTAGAGGAGCCATCACCTTGGATGGAAAGAACAACACTAATGATGCTCTATATTTTGATGGTTTACAACATAACCTTCTAAGTGTTGGATAGTTGATTGACAAAGGATATCAGTTGGAATTCAAAGACAATAAGTGCATAATAAATGACAAAGAAGGAAAGATGATTGCATCAGGTTCAAAAACTAAAGGTAATGTTTTTCAGCTTAATCCTGAAGCAAGTTATTTTTTGCTAAAGTAGATGACAGTTGGTTATGGCATAAAAGACTATGTCACATCAATTTTGATAACACAGTGAAGATAAGAAATGTAAAGGCAGTAAGAGATCTTCCATGTATAGAAAAACCAGTTGATACAATATGCAGGGAATGTGTGGTGGGAAAGCATGTAAGGAATTCATTCAGAAGCAAGAAAAATTCATCAGAGAACAAGTTGGATCTAATACATACAGACTTATGTGGACCAACTCAAACAAGATCATACTATGGTGAAAGGTACTTTATTCTATTTGTTGATGACTCTTCTAGAATGATGTGGGTTGCATTCTTATAAGACAAATCAAAAGCCTTTGAAAAGTTCAAAATATTCAAAGCTAAGGTTGAAAATGAGTCTAGATTGAAGATTAAATGTCTAAGATCAGATAGAGGAGGAGAATTCACCTCTAATAGATTTTAAGAGTACTATGAAGAACATGGGATAAAGAGACAGTTAAGTGCACCTAGAACTCCTTAGCAGAATGGGATAGCAGAAAGAAGGAATAGGATGATTCTTGACACAATGCACACTATCATGATTGAAGGAAAGGTGGCGCACACCTATTGGAGAGATGCGGTCAATACTACAGTCTATACAATCAATAGAATTCAATTAAGGCTATGCGCAGGCAAGACACCTTATTAGCTATGGTTTGGTAATGTACCTATAGTGAAATACTCAATTGGCAAGTTTGATTCAAGAAGTGATGAAGGTATTTTTCTTGGTTACTCTACTAAAAGAAAAGCGTATAGATGTTTTAATTTGAGATTAAATAAGATCATTGAAAGTTCTCATGTTAAGATTGATGAGAAGTTCATGATACAAGAAAGATATCATGATTATGCACCTATGATTGAAGAAGAACCTAGAACTACTAGTAGTGAAGCAATTGTTGAAGAAATGTTTGACAGCATTGATGTTCTATTCGATGACCCTAAAACAAGTGAAGAAGAAACACAAAAGGCAGATGAGACATTCAAACCTAATGTTCCCAAATTCACATCTAGATACCATTCAAAGAAAGACATCATTGGAGATCAAAGCAGTAAAGTCATGACAAGATCAAAAGCAAAAAGTTCCACAACAAATGAAGAGGTATGTTTACTGTCACAAATTGAACCAGTAAGTGTTGAAGATGTATGAAAAGACTTAGATTGGCATGAAGAAATGAAAGAAGAACTAGATCAGATAATTAAGAATGATACATGGGAATTGGTCCCTAGACCTAGTGATAAAAATGTAATAGGAACCAAGTGGATATTCATAAATAAGATAAATGAATATGGTACAGTAATAAGAAACAAAGCTATATTGGTATGTAAAGGGTATGCACAAAGAGAAGGAATTGATTACTCTGATACATTTTCCCCAGTAAGCAGATTGGAAGCCATAAAGTTATTCCTAGCCTATGCTACATACAAGAACTTCAAGGTATACCAAATGGATGTTAAGTTGGCATTTCTAAATGGAGAGTTGAAGGAAGAAGTATACATTGAGCAGCCAGAAGGATTCACATTATCAAACAAACTTGATATAGTGTGTAGATTGAAGAAAGCCCTCTATGGACTGAAGCAAGCCCCTAGAGCATGGTATGAAAGACATGATGGTTACTTGAGTAAGATTGGATTCAAAAAGGGAGTAGCAGATTGCAATTTATTCATAAGAGAGACATCTGATGGACTATTGTTAGTTGCTATATTTTTTGATGACATTATATTTGGTGGAAATGATAAGCTTAGTGCAGAATTTGTTAAGGAGATGCAGAGAGAATTTGAAATGAGCATGATTGGTCCTATCAAGTACTTTTTGGGATTGAATGTAGAGCAGACATAAAAAGGTATATTCATAAATCAGACTAAGTATGTGAAAGAAATCTTAAAAACATTCAAGATGGATGATTGAAAACTATTAAGTACCCCTATGATAACAGGATGTAAGCTTTCAAAAGAAGATGATTCACCAACAATGGACATAACCTTGTATAAATCTATGATTGGTAAACTTATATAACTTACTCAAACAAGACTAGACATTTCCAATGCAGTTGGTATTGTTGGAATATTTGAAATAGAACCTAAGCAAAGTCACCTCATGGCAGTAAAAAGAATATTCAGATACTTGAGTGGAACCTTAGATTATGGTTTATGGTATCCTAATTCTAAGAATGTAGAGCTTCATGTATATACATATGCAAATTGGGCAAGATGCATGGATGATAGAAATATTACCTCAAGAGGAGTTGTATTCCTTGGTGATAGACTTGTCACTGGGACAAATAAAAAGTAGAATTGTATCTCTTAGTCAACAGTAGAAGTAGAATATGTAGCAGCAGCATTGAATTGTTCCAAAATTGTGTGGATCAAGAAGATGATAAAAGATTTTGGCATTCATATTGACTACCCTATTGTTATTCATTGTGATAACACTAGCACCATCAATGTGTCAAAGAGCCCTATGATGCATGCAAAGACAAAGCATATTGAGATAAAGTATCACTGCCTAAGAGAGAAAGTAGTAGAGAAAGAAGTAATAGTGGATTATGTAAGTACAAAAGATCAGCTAGCAGACATATTCACAAAGCCTCTACCTAAGGATACTTTTGAGTATCTCAGGGAGAAGTTGGGAGTAATTCCCTTCCCTGAATCTAATTAGAGATATTAGGAATGCATCAGTCCTCAGTGACTGATGAAAGGTTGACTACTCTACCTCAAGAGTAGTACCGGTGCTTAATGCTTTGGCACCCTTTTCCATTAATCTCAAAGGGGGAGTAGTATATAGTCATGAAAAACATAAAAAGAAGGAATATACAGTAATAAAAAACAAGCAGAAAGGGGAAGTAAAAATACAGTCATGGGAAGTAGTACAGTTGAGGAAATGGAGAATATTAAAGAATATTGCAATAGGTGGAGGATACTTCCTTGGAGGAGTTTTTGTTGAGAAAATGGAGAATGTTATAAAATAATTGAACATTTGGGTTGGTGGTGTTTTTCATTTCATATATTTCCATCAATGCCAAAGGGGGAGATTGTTGGAGATTTCCCAGCAAGATAGATTTCTAACTATATGTTTGTCATTGATGACAACATATGGTAAGTAGCCTATGTAGAAGCTTGATGGAGAGAGCCTTCAACATATGTTACATGGATATGTTATCAGCATGATATCATAGATGCAAAGGTTGATTCTGAGTGAAGACAGTAATATAGCTGTGTATATCAGTAAGTGTTCTCGATAGGTCCTAAGAACAGCTCTGTAGTTAATTATCTGTACAGTTGTAGTAGAGCCTTGCACCCTTATAGTTATGTTGTAGACATATGTATGATGTTAAGTTCATGAATGCAAAGTCAAACATGCAGTACAGGCTGAGTTATGAAGTCTCTAGTTGACAGTCACAGTTTCCTGAGTTTATCTAGAAGAGCCGACAGAGTTTATATGATTACAATAGTTGCACCTATCATCTCAGTATGCGCACTTGGATTTGTATTAAGAGAAGAGTTAAGAATATTTCCTTAAGAGTGCATGATGTAATTCAACATGAGGAGAAAGTATCAGTTAAATTGATAGAGTCGACAGTGTGAAGAGTCACGTCTACTCATATGGAGTCGAGCGATCTTAATTTATGTTGCGTGCTTAGTAGAGCCGACTGAGGTGTTATTGGAATGTTGTATTGTTTCTCTTATATGATTTCAAGATGGTTCTAATAGGCTGACTTGATTATATCATTTAGAGGAAATATATCAATAGGCAGTCATTTATGATTGCTAAATATGGTTTAGTGTGGAAAGATAAAAGCAGAGCAGAGAGTGCAAAGTGTTGAGCCATCAGTAGAAGGTCTATGTGACATAAGAGAAAGTGTATGTTATTCATTGGAACTGATCAAGACAACAGGTCTATGCGTAGTTCACCTAGATCCAGATATAGTGTATATCTGTTATTCAAAAGGTTGTAGCCTTCACCCCTTTGAGCAGTGAGCTCCCGAATAGTGTGTCCTCACCCCTAACAGGATTAATTGTAAAAGACTCCTAATAGGGTCTGACCCTTGACCAAGTCACTATACTTAATCCATTGTAAAGATCAACTCCTAATAGGGTTGTAAGGTCTTCTAACAAGGATCATAATACACTAGTACAATTCTTAGTGGGTTTTAATTCCCACCGGAGTTTTTACCTATTTGGGTTTCCCCATAACCAAACTCATGGTGTTGTGTTAAGTGTTCTTTCATTTTGTTTATGTTTAATGTTATTACATACTTAATTGGATAAAGAATTGAAACTTGTAGATAACTGATTCACCCCGCCCCCCCCCCCCCCCCCCTCTCAGTTATCTCTTGGGACTATTGCTAACATTTATAAGTGCCATTTCTATTCTTTACTAAACCTTAAACACTTAAGGGCTGACTCAGTCCCCTTAATCCTGAGAGACCTAAAGACTACCTAGATGCATAATAAATCTAATATCTAAGCTTCTATTGATGAGTTAGTTAAGTCTTCTATAGCCTTAATTGTTGATTGTTGGCCTCTAGATAGGAAAATAGCCAATGTATCCACTACTTGTCTGTATTATTTCACTCGCTATATAATCTTACCCCACCTCTATTAGCTATAATATATATATATATCTGTGTATGTATGTATGTATGTACCTACATACATACATACATATATATATATATATATATCTAGATGTATATATACATGTATATATATATACATACATATATATATATATACATATATATATACATGTATATATACATACATACATACATACATATATATATATACACATATATATATATATATATGTATGTATATGTATGTATATATATATATATATATATATGTATATACATATATATATGTATATACATACATATACATACATATATATATATATGTGTATATATATATATGTATGTATGTATGTATGTATGTATGTATGTATGTATATATATATATGTACATATATATATATATGTACATATATATATATATATGTACATATATATATATATATGTACATATATATATATATATGTACACATATATATATATATATATGTACATATATGTACATATATATATATATATATGTACATGTATATATATATACATGTATATATATATATATATATATACATGTATATATATATATATACATGTATATATATATATACATGTATATATATATATATATACATGTATATATATATATATATATACATGTATATATATATATATATATATCTAGATGTATATATATATACATACATGTATATATATACATACATACATACATACATACATACATATATATATATATGTATGTATGTATGTATGTATGTATGTATGTATGTATATACATGTAAAAAGATTTATATAATATATAAATATATATGTATTAATAAATGATCTTCTAAGTACCGATATATATATATATCTGATTCATGGAATATAAATCTCTATAGCTTTAGTGTGTAGTACTATTTATTTAGGCTGATTTAAAGGTAGGCTATTCATATTGGATGAGGGTTGAGATCAATTTGGAGCCTCCAGGAAATCCTTAAATAAGAAGTTTGTTCTATTGAAGTGTCATACCATCTACTCCTTGGTTTTCTAGTTCATCAACTCTCTTGTTGCCTTCTCAATATATGGTTAATGGTGATCTTCTTGAATAATTTACATAGGTTTAAAGCCTAGGAGAGAAGGGAATTTAGTTTCCAATTTGGTGTTGATCCTTTCCTTAAAGCATTAATAATGATTGTCGAGTCTCCTTCAATTTCCAAATATTGTAATCCCAAGGAGATACATGTTCTTAGTTCTTTGACTAAAGCTAACAATTCCACCTAGTTGTTGGTTTCATTTCCAATGGGAGCAACTAGGGAAGCGATTTCAACACCATCCTGGTTATGAATACAGCAACCAATACCTTCCTTCCCAGGATTTCCTCTAGATGCCCCATCAAAGTTTAGTTTGAACCATCCCTCCTCTGGAGGGCACCATTTACATTCTTTCCTCTTAGAAATCTCCTTGGTCTCCTGAACCAATAAAGGGAGGGAGGGAGAGACCTATCCATTTTCCTCTCATCTTTCCATCCCAATGGCTCATGTGAAGATCTATTTTTTGAATTTTTGAATTTTTACTATTAATATTCTCTATGATGGTTGCTTCAATCTTGTTACAGAGTTGTCTCCAATCCATTTTCTCTTTCTTAAAGTTTCTTCTATTTCTTTCTTTCCAAATTTCCCATATTAAAATAGAGGGGGTAGAGGTCCAAAGGTTAGCATAAATACTATCTTTTTTAATGGTCGGCCAAGCTTGGAGAAATGCAAGAAGAGAAAAGGGAGAAGCTGATGACCAGCCCAATTTCCCTGAAATCCATTTCCAACATTGGTCCATGAAGAGGGCACCTACTAGGTCCTGAGAAACCCAACTTCTTAAATCTGTCTACTGTCAAGAGTCTATAATTTAGGGCCAGCCAAGTATAGAAACTTGCTTTAGGTAGACAACCTTTGTTCCAACATAGGTTGATTGGTATATTGGTTCTAGGTCTCTTATAGCCTTTGGATATGAGATTATATCCATTTTTAGTGTTATATTCTCCATTTTTAGATCCATCCCAGACTAACGAGTCCTTAGTGATCATTAATGAAATATTTCTTTTGTCTAGAGTATTTGTTAATAGCCTCTCCTCGATGGAAAATATTCCTATATCCTTGAAGGATTTCCATACCCATTCTTCACCATTAAAAATGATATAATCCTTGAGGAAGATCCCTATCCTTAACTCTAAGAAGTTCTTTAGGGGGATATTATTTAGACTTTTAGATAAAGCTTCATAACCTCCCCAAGAATCTGTCCAGAAAAGGACATCCTTGCCTATTCCTAGGTTCCAAGTTAGTTTATTCATAATAATGTGTCTACATTCTAACATAAAGTTCCAAATTCTAGACCCTTTGGGAGGATTAATTTCTCTAAAAATATCAGTGGGGGAATTATCTCTAAAATATTTGTAGATGAGAATCTTTGCCCATTTAGCCTCGGGGTTTCTATATAATCTCTAGATTAGCTTGGCTCCTAAGGATCTCCCTTGATCACTTGAGTTTTTGAGACCCACCCCACCTTCATCTTTTGGTCTGCAAACCTTATCCCAAGAAATCAGGGGAATTTTCTTCTTCTCACCACTCCCTTGCCAAAAAAAGAATCTTAAGTGTTTGTTAATTTCTAATTGTTTGTTAGAGGGGAGATGAATACAAGATAGTTGATAAGTTGTCATGGTTGCCAGGACAGACCTCACCATAGTTGCTCTTCTAGCTGAGGATAGACATCTACCTTTCCAAAAATTCATTTTGTTCTTGATCTTCTCAATCATTGGATTCTAAATGTCTAAGGATCTATTGTCATTTACTAGTGGCATGCCCAAGTATCTGCAAGGAAGCTTGCCTTATTTAAAATTTAGGATCCGACATATATCCAGTTCTACCTTCTTATCCATGTTAAAGAAGAATATTTCCAATTTATCCTAGTTAATTTCTTGTCTCAATGCCTTAGAGTATGTATCTAAAATATTTTTAAAGGACCTAGCCTCATGCCTATTACTGGTGCCATATAATAGAGTATCATCGACAAAATGTTGATGGGTCATAGGGTCCAGATTATTTGTGATAGCTATGCCCTTAATAGATCCTTTCTCTTGTTCCTTTGAGATAGCTCTTCCTAAGGCTTTAGCTATAATGATGAATAAAAAGGGAGAGATGGGATCTCCCTACCTTAAACCCATAGAGATGTTGAAAAAGCCTTTTGGAGTACCATTGACTAGAACAGTGATCATAGGAGTAGATATGCATTCAAAAATTAAGTTAATCCAACTTTTGGAGAATCCAAAAGCTTCTAAGCATTTGCACAGGAACCTATAATCAACCTTGTCATATGCTTTCTTAATATCTAGCTTAATAAGCATGCTAGGATTCTTTTTCTTTTGGACTGAGTGAATGGCCTCCTATGCAATGATGACTCCATCAAAGATGGATCTACCCAGAACAAACCCAATTTGTTCTTCACTAATGAGTAAAGACAAGACTTTTTGAAGTCTGAGGGATAAAGTTTTAGTTAGAAGTTTATATAAGGTGTTACAAAGTGCAATTGGTCTTAAATCATTAAGGTTGTCAGGTTTTTCTTTTTTGGGGATGATGCAGTGCCATTCTAGCTTATTGCTCGGTCCCTGAAGATTCTGGCGGTCTCGATAACTGTCTGGTGGAGTTTAGTTACTTGGCTAGTAATCTCAGTAGAAGACTAGCGTTTCTCAGTCTTTCATGGTGGTTCTCGGTCGAAGTTTGTTAGGCTTCACCAATGGAGCTCGATGGTCTTGGTGGTAATTCTCAGTTGGAAGTTCTAGTGGATCTTGGTTTATGATGGTCACTCGGTGACTTGGTGTTTTGTTACTCGGTGCTCGATTATCGATGAGGTCTTGGTGTTTATGCTTGTTTCTCAGTTGTTGAAGTGGCTCGGTCACTAGAGGAATCGGTCACTAAAGGGATCTCGATCATTGAAGGAGACTCAACATTTTTGGTGCTCAGTAATGCTTGGAGAGCTCGGTTGGTGTGGATGCTTGGTGTATATCCTAATGCTTGGTAGTTTGGCTTACCGACAGTTGTTCTTGGAGATTCAGCTTGGTCGACTAGTGCATTTAATATGGGTCATGTTCCTCATGTTATGGATTGATTGTTGGACATGTGGGGACCTAGATCTGGCATGTTGCATTCTCCTATGTGGATCTAGAGGCCGACTTGGTGAATTAAATATTGGTGAAGCTATTTGTAAGCCAACAAATTTTTTGCATTTAATATTTGGAAGTCGACTAGCTTTTGGAATTTAATTATTTGTAAAGCCAACTTGTGGCTAGGGTTTAGTGTTTAAGTAGATGTTTGGGTAGTTTTTTAGTAAGGAGGCTGGCAGTAATAGATGTGTGGATCTGTGAAAGTAGAGTTAGTAGCTTGCAAGCTTAGGTAGCAAAAAGATTACTTGGAAGTTTGAGTACACGTTCAAATCTTTCTTGGAGTTCCTACCAATGTCCTATTGTGTTGCAGACCTAGGCAAGTTGAGGAGAAATGTGTTGGATCCTATGTGATCTTGTAGAACTATTTCTTGCATTGTAATTGGCTATAACTGGGAAGGCCTTACAGCTTGGAACATTGTATGTAATCAGTTAATTGATGAATAAAAATATCTATTTTCTTTCATATCTAGTTTCTTGTTGTGTATTTATGCTATGTTGGTGTTTGGCTACAAGGTCAGACAATCCCTAATTGTATTCTCCATCCTTGACTACATCAAGTGGTATCAGAGCGAGAGTTTGATCTTGTTGGAGTAGAAGGTTGACCTAGCAAGGCTAATCTTGTGAAGTTAATCTTGTTGGTGAAGAGATTGTGCACAATCTGAGTTACAGATCTATGACATTGAACTTGTGAAATTGTGCCCTAGTTTTTCATGTGAGGTGGCAGGTTATGATCTGACTTGCATACAACTCAGAGGTTGTCACAAGGTGGTTGGTGTTAGGGTTTGTTGTAGAATATTTTTGAAGATCTTTGGAGATGTCTCTAAGAGGATTGGACCTTGGTGATGTGATTTCTGAGAGGTTTGCTTGATTGGAAGCGGATTTTCTAAACTGTGTGGACAACCAAGTTAAGAACCTTGTGAGAGAAAGTGTTGTTGAGCTTTCTAGAGCTTACCAAAGTTGGAGTATGACAATCTAGAGGAAAGTTGTTTGGCTAATTAGAAGGTTGGTTCATGAGAGAAGACATCTTGACAAGGTTTCCTGTGACAGTTTGGAGGTTGAAGAGGTATGTGAAATTAGTTTTGATGGTCAGTTGGTGGATTATGACATGAAACCTACAGAGCAACTTGTGCTTGTTGCTGAGTTACCTATGTTTATCGATGATGTTGTTGACCTTGTTGAGGTTGGTGAGGAGATTGGTTTTCATGTTCAGTTGGTTGTGCCTAACATGGAAATTATAGAGCATTTGGTTGTGTGTGATCAGATTGTTGTTGGTATGGAGCTACCTATTGTTGAACACCTTGGTGATGTTGGTGTTACCGAATTGCTTTTATTCGATGTTGTGGTGCAAATGTTGTTTATTGGTTACGGACTTGAGTTGCTGGTTGATAGTAATAAGTCTGGTGATGAGATTTTGAGATGGGATTCTTCCTTGATCCCTAGTGATGGATTGAAGGCTTGATTTGTTCAGGATGTTGAACATATTGATTGGTTGGGTTGCAGATTGGTTCTCTTTCCTTTGATGGAGTGGAAACCTTTGGTGAAGATGAAGCAGAGTTGGTGTTTTTTAGATGTTCCCTTTGGTGAGAAAGTGTGGGACACACTTTTCTTTGTACCTCAAGAGTTTGATGTAGTGGAATCCTGAAGTCCATTTCAAACTGTACCTATACTAACTACAAAGCTTTTTCTACCATGATAATGCCTAGAACAAGGATTAATGGAAGCATTTGTGAGCTTGGGAACACCAACCATACAAATGTGATGCAGATTACACAAGCCTATCATAAAAAGAGGCAAAAAGAAGACAAAGGTAATCATCAAAGTGGCACCCATAGTGACATTAATTAAACGATTAGGGACATGTGGGACCTAGATCTGGCATGTTATGGATTGATCGTTGGATGTGTGGGGACCTAGATCTGGTGTGTTGCATTCTCTTATGTGGATCTGGAGGCCAACTTGGTGAATTAAATATTGGTGAATTTATTTGTAAGTCGACTGATGTTTTGCATTTAATATTTGGAAGCCGACTAGCTTTTGGAATTTAATTATTTGTAAAGCCGACTTGTGGCTGGGGTTTAGTATTTAAGTAGATGTTTGGGTAGGTTTTTAGTAAGGGGGCTGGTAGTAACAAATGTGTGGATCTGTGAAAGCAGAGTTAGTAGCTTGTGAGCTTAGGTAGCAGAAAGTGCTTGGAAGTTTGAGTACATGTTTAGATCTTTCTTGGAGTTCCTACTAGTGTCATGTTGTGTTCTAGACCTGGGCTAGCTGAGGAGAAGTGTGTTGGATCCTGCATGATCTTGTAGAACTATTTCTTGCATTGTAATTGGCCGTAACCGGGAAGGCCTTATAGCTTGGCACATTGTATGTAATCAGTTAATTGATGAATAAAGACATCTATTTTCTTTCATATCTGGTTTCTTGTTGTTTATTTCCACTGTGTTGGTGTTTGGTAGCAAGGTCAGATAATCCTTAATTGGATTCTCCATCCATGACTGCATCAGGTGGTATCAAAGTGAGAGTTTGATCTTTTTGGAGCAAAAGGTTGACCTAGCAAGGCTAATCTTGTGAAGTTGATCTTGTTGGTGAAGAGATTGTGTGCAATTTGAGTTGTAGATCTGTGACATTGAAATTGTGAAATTGTGCCCTAGTTGTTCATACGATGGTGGCCAGGTTACAATCTGACTTGCATACAACTCAGAGGTTGTCACAAGGTGGTTGGTGTTAGGGTTTGTTGTAGAAGATTTTTGAAGATCTTTGGAGATGTCTCTGAGAGGATTGGACCTTGGTGATGTGATTTCTAAGAGGTTTGCTCGATTGGAAGCAGATTTGTTGAACCATGTGGAGAATCAAGTTAAGAACCTTGTGAGAGAAAGTGTTGTTGAGCTTTGTAGAGCTTACCGGAGTTGGAGTATGCCGATCTTGAGGAAAGTTGTTTGGTCGGTTAGAAGGTTGGTTCGTGAGAGAAGACATCATGACAAGGTTTCCTATGACAATTCAAAGGTTGAAGAGGTATGTGGAATTAGTTTTGATGGTCAATTGGTGGATTCTGACACGAAACCTGTAGAGCAACTTGTGCTTGTTGCTGAGTTACCTGTGATTACCAACAATGTTGCTGACCTTGTTGAGGATGGTGAGGAGATTGGTTTTCATGTTCAGTCAGTTGTGCCTGACATGGAAATTGTAGAGCATCTGGTTGTGCTTGATCAGATTGTTGTTGGTATGGAGTTACCTATTGTTGAACACCTCGGTGATGTTGGTGTTACCGAATTGCTTTTATTTGGTGTTGTGTTGTAGATTTTGTTTATTGGTTGCAGACTTGAGTTGTTGGTTGATAGTAATAAGTTTGGTGATGAGATTCTAAGATGGGATTCTTCCTTGATCCCTAGTGATGGATTAAAGGCTCAATTTGTTCAGGATGTTGAACATACTGATTGGTTGGGTTGTAGATTGGTTCTCTTTCCTTTGATGGAGTGGAAACCTTTGGTGAAGATGAAGTGGAGTTGGTGTTTTTTAGATGTTCCCTTTGGTGAGAAAGTGTGGGACACACTTTTCTTTGTACCCTGGGAGTTTGATGCAGTGGCATCCTGAATTCCATTTCAAACTGTACCTGTACTAACTGCAAAGCCTGTCATAAAAAGAGGCAAAAATAAGACAAAGGTAATCATCAAAGTGGCACCCTCAGCAACGTCAATTAAATGATTGGGGACATGTGGGGACCTAGATCTGGCATGTTACATTCTCCTGTGTGGATCTGGAGGCCAACTTGGGTGAATTAAATATTGGTGAAGTTATTTGTAAGTTGACTGATGTTTTGCATTTAATATTTGGAAGCCAACTAGCTTTTGGAATTTAATTGTTTGTAAAGTTGACATGTGGCTAGGGTTTAGTATTTAAGTAGATTTTTGGGTAGTTTTTTAGTAAGGGGGCTGGCGAGTAACAGATGTGTGGATCTGTGAAAGAAGAGTTAGTAGCTTGCGAGCTAAGGTAGCAGATAGATTGCTTGGAAGTTTGAGTACAAGTTCAGATCTTTCTTGGAGTTCCTACCAGTGTCCTGTTGTGTTTCAGACCTAGGCTAGCTAAGGAGAAGTGTGTTGGATCCTGCATGATCTTGTAGAACTATTTCTTGCATTGTAATTGGTCATAACTAGGAAGGCCTTACAACTCGACACATTGTATGTACTTAGTTAATTGATGAATAAAGACATCTATTTTATTTCATATCTGGTTTCTTTTTATGTATTTCCATTTGTGTTAGTGTTTGGTTGGAAGGTTGAACAATCCTTAATTAGATTCTCCATCCTTGACTGCATCAGGTGGTATTAGAGTGAGAGTTTGATCTTATTGGAGCAGAATGTTGACCTAGCAAGGCTGATCTTGCAAAGTTGATCTTGTTGGTGAAGAGATTGTGCGCAATCTGAGTTGCGGATCTGTGACATTGAACTTGTGAAATTGTGCCCTAGTTGTTCATGTGAGGTGGCAGGTTACGATCTGACTTGCATACAACTCAGAGGTTGTCACAAGGTGGGTCGGTGTTAGGGTTTGTTGCAGAAGATTTTTGAAGATCTTTGGAGATGTCTCTGAGAGGATTAGACCCTGGTGATGTGATTTGTGAGAGGTTTGCTTGATTGGAAGTGGATTTGTTGAGCCGTGTGGAGAACAGAGTTAAGAACCTTGTGAGGAGAAAGTGTTGTTGAGCTTTTTAGAGCTTAGCAGAGTTCGAGTATGCCAATCTGGAGGAAAGTTTTTTGGCCGGTTATAAGGTTGGTTTGTGAGAGAAGACATCTTGACAAGGTTTCCTGTGACAATTTGGAGGTTGAAGAGGTATGTGAAATTGGTTTTGATGGTCAGTTGGTGGATTATGACATGAAACCTGCAGAGCAACTTGTGCTTGTTGCTAAGTTACCTGTGATTACCGATGATGTTGCTAACCTTGTTGAGGTTGGTGAGGAGATTGGTTTTCATGTTCAATCGGTTGTGCCTGACATGGAAATTGCAGAGCATCTGGTTGTGCTTGATTAGATTGTTGTTGGTATGGAGTTACCTGTTGTTGAACACCTCGGTGATGTTGGTGTTACCGAATTGCTTTTATTTGGTGTTGTGGTGTAGATGTTGTTTATTCATTGCGGACTTGAGTTGCTAGTTGATAGTAATAAGTCTCGTGATGAGATTTTGAGGTGGATTCTTCCTTGATCCCTGGTGATGGATTGAAGGCTTGATTTGTTTAGGATGTTGAACATACTGATTGGTTGGGTTGTAGATTGGTTCTCTTTCCTTTGATGGAGTGGAAACCTTTGGTGAAGATGAAGTGGAGTTGGTGTTTTTCAAATGTTCTCTTTGGTGAGAAAGTTTGGGACACACTTTTCTTTGTACCCTAGGAGTCTGATGCAGTGGCATCCTAGCTTATTTCTCAGTGCCTGAAGATTATGGTAGTCTCGGTAACTATCTGGTGGAGTTCAGTTGCTTGGCTAGTAATCTCAGTAGAAGACTAGTGTTTCTCAATCTTTGATGGTAGTTCTCGGTCAAAGTTTGTTAGGCTTCACCGATGGAGCTCAGTGGTCTTAGTGGTTATTCTCAGTTGGAAGTTCTGGTGGATCTCGGTTGATGATAGTCACTCAGTGACTTAGTGTTTTGTTGCTCAGTTATCGATGAGGTCTCAATGTTTATCCCAGTTGCTCAGTTTTTGAAGTGGCTCAATCATTGGAGGACTCGGTTGCTGAAGGGAGCTTGGTCATTAAAGGAGACTCGACAAGCCTGTGATGTAGATTCCACAGCCTATCATAAAAAGAGGCAAAAATAAGACAAAGGTAATCATCAAAGTGGCACCCATAGCAACATCAATTAAACGATTGGGGACATGTGGGGGACCTAGATCTGGTGTGTTACATTCTCCTATGTGGATCTGGAGTCCAACTTGGTGAATTAAATATTGGTGAAGTTATTTGTAAGTTGACTGATGTTTTGCATTTAATATTTGGAAGCCAACTAGATTTTGGAATTTAATTATTTGTAAAGCCAACTTGTGGCTAGGGTTTAGTATTTAAGTAGATTTTTGGGGTAGTTTTTTTAGTAAGGGGGCTTGCAGTAACAGATGTGTGGATCTGTGAAAGCAGAGTTAGTAGCTTGCGAGCTAAGGTAGCAAATAGATTGCTTGGAAGTTTGAGTACAGGTTCAAATATTTCTTGGAGTTCCTACCAGTGTCCTATTGTGTTCAGACCTGGGCTAGCTAAGGAGAAGTGTGTTGGATCCTGCGTGATCTTGTAGAACTATTTCTTGCATTGTAATTGGTCATAACTAGGAAGGCCTTACAGCTCGACACATTGTATGTAATTAGTTAATTGATGAATAAAGACATCTATTTTCTTTCATATCTGGTTTCTTTTTGTGTATTTCCATTGTGTTGGTGTTTGGCTACAAGGTCAAACAATCCTTAATTAGATTCTCCATCCTTGACTGCATCAAGTGGTATCAGAGTGAGAGTTTGATGTTATTGGAGGCAGAAGGTTGAACCTAGCAAGGCTAATCTTGTGAAGTTGATCTTGTTGGCGAAGAGATTGTGTATAATCTGAGTTGCAGATCTATGACATTAAACTTGTGAAATTGTGCCCTAGTTGTTCATGCGAGGTGGCAGGTTATGATCTGACTTGCATACAACTTGGAGGTTGTCACAAGGTGGTCAGTGTTAGGGTTTTTTGCGAAAGATTTTTGAAGATCTTTGGAGATGTCTCTGAGAGGATTGGACCTTGGTGATGTGATTTCTAAGAGGTTTGCTTGATTGGAAGTAGATTTGTTGAGCTGTGTGGAGAACCGAGTTAAGAACCTTGTGAGAGAAAGTGTTGTTGAGCTTTGTAGAGCTTAGCGGAGTTTAAGTATGCTGATCTGGAGGAAAGTTTTTTGGCCAGTTAGAAGGTTGGTTTGTGAGAGAAGACATCTTGACAAGGTTTCCTATGACAATTTGGAGGTTGAAGAGGTATGTGAAATTGGTTTTGATGGTCAGTTGGTGGATTATGACATGAAACCTGTAGAGCAACTTGTGCTTGTTGCTGAGTTACCTATGATTACTGATGATGTTGTCGACCTTGTTGAGGTTGGTGAGGAGATTGGTTTTCATGTTCAGTAGGTTGTGCCTGACATGGAAATTGCAGAGCATTTGGTTGTGCTTGATCAGATTGTTGTTGGTATGGAGTTACCTGTTGTTGAACACCTCAGTGACGTTGGTGTTACCGAATTGCTTTTTATTTGGTGTTGTGGTGTAGATTTTGTTTATTGGTTGCAGACTTGAGTTGCTAGTTGATAGTAATAAGTCTGGTGATGAGATTTTGATATGGGATTCTTCCTTGATCCCTGGTGATGGATTGAAGACTTGATTTGTTCAGGATGTTGAACATACTAATTGGTTGGGTTGTAGATTGGTTCTCTTTCCTTTGATGGAGTGGATACCTTTGGTGAAGATGAAGCGGAGTTGGTTGTTTTTCAGATGTTCCCTTTGGTGAGAAAGTGTGGGACACACTTTTCTTTGTACCCTGGGAGTCTGATGCAGTGGCATCCTAGCTTAGTTCTCAGTGCTTGAAGATTTTGGCAGTCTCGGTAACTGTTTGGTGGAGTTTGGTTACTTGGCTAGTAATCTCAGTAGAAAACTAGTGTTTCTCAGTCTTTGATGGTGGTTCTCGGTCGAAGTTTTTTAGGATTCACCGATGGAGCTCAGTGGTCTTAGTGGTTTATTCTCAGTTGGAAGTTCTGGTGATCTTAGTTGATGATAGTCACTCGGTGACTTGGTGTTTTGTTTCTCGGTTATCAATGAGGTCTCGGTTTTTATGCCTGTTGCTCAGTTTTGATGTGGCTCGATTGCTGGAGGACTCGGTCACTAAAGGGAGCTTGGTCATTGAAGGAGACTCGACATTTTTGGTGCTCGGTAATGCTTGGAGAGCTCGGTTGGTGTGGATGCTCGGTGTATTTCCTGATGCTTGGTAGTTTGGCTTACCGATGGTTGTTCTTGGAGATTCAGCTTGGCCAACTAGTGCATTTAATCTGGGTCATTTTCCTCATGTTATGGATTGACCGTTGGACATGTGGGGACCTAGATCGAGTGTGTTGCATTCTCCTATGTGGATCTGGAGGCCGACCTTGTGAATTAAATATTGGTGAAGTTATTTGTAAGCTGACTTATGTTTGGCATTTAATATTTGGAAGTCGAGTCACTTTTGGAATTTAATTGTTTGTAAAGCTAACTTGTGGTTGGGGTTTAGTATTTAAGTAGATGTTTGGGTAGTTGTTTAGGAAGGGGTTGGCATAAACAAATCTATGGATCTATGAAAGTAGAGTTAGTAGCTTGTGAGCTTAGGTAGCAGAAAGATTGCTTGGAAGTTTGAGTACAGGTTCAGATCTTTCTTAGTGTGCCTACCAGTGTCCTGTTGTGTTGCACACCAGGGCTAGTTCAAGAGGCATGTTGGATCCTGCATGATCTTGTAGAACTATTTCTTGCATTGTAATTTTTCATAACCGAGAAGGCCTTACAGTCCAGCACATTGCATGTAATCAGTTAATTGATGAATAAAGACATTTATTTTCTTTCATATCTAGTTTCTTGTTGTGTATTTCTGCTATGTTGGTGCTTGGCTACAAGGTTGGACAGTCCTTAATTGGATTCTCCATCCTTGACTACATTAAGGGATAAAGACAATAAAAGTGTTATTCACTTCTTTTAACAACTTCCCTGAGTTTCTCACTCCTAGAGCTTCAATTACTTCCTTCCCAATAAAGTGCCAGAATTTTTGAAAGAAAACAACAAAGACACCATCCCGGCCCAGGGATTTATCTGGATTCATCTGCACAAGTTCTCTTTTCTCTTCCTCACATGGAAATTTCTCAGTCAGGGCCTTGTTATGTTGTTTAGTTATGACATTAGGGATATTTTGAGTAATTCTTTTTTATTATTCAGGTTAG